>JARHVA010008466.1:0-195000 GCA_037957365.1 Torreya grandis
ACCATTGGCTTTCCAAGTGGCCTGGTGTCTCTTAGGTGTTCTTTGATGAGTCATGACATTGTCTTCATTTTACTTGAGGTTGAATCCTCTGTATGAGACTCCTTTGATCTGGTTGAATGTTGATCTTCCTCTAAATGAGGACCTATACGCCTGAGGCCTTTAGGTCTCATTTACATGCTTTAGGGCTTAAGAAAAGCTACATTTTTTAGTTATTTAACTCTTCCAACTTTTTAAGCCAATGCATATCTTATTTTTTTACTTCTTGAAATCTCATAAAGCTTCTAATCATGCATCAATTCACCCTCAATTCGTCCTACAAGTTTGTATGGACCTGTAGATGCTTATTTATTCATGTATAGGTCTGTGTATAGAGAATGGAGAGTCTAGTTATTTGAGACACATAATGATATAATTAGGGTATTTAGAGGCATATTAATGCATGAAGATACATCTCAAGTCTCAACATAGTTCTGAGCATCTCCAACTTTTTCCTATAGGCCATATAATTTGCATATGAAGGAGACACTTATGAATTCTCATTGGAATGTGTGTTTCATCTCTTGTCATCATCATTTTCATGATTATAATGGTGAAATAAGGTTTCATAACTTGCATCATGATGTATCAGTGGTATTTGAACCAAAATTTAACTTCAAACCTCTATTAGATTGTGATTACATAGACCATGTTCCCAAAAGCATGTACACTCCAAGATCATAGACAAAGAGACATATGAGATAAAATAACAATTATGTCATGAAATTGAGGGATTTTTCATGAAAAATTAAGTATTATAAACCTATTATAATCACTACCATGAAAAGGAAACACTAACTTGCAGCAAAATCCACTGAAATAGTCTACACACTAATACCTTCTCCCTTCAAGTAAAAGCACCTCATAAAGATGAATTGGATAATTAAACTACCATTAAATAGAGATTAAAAACCTCTAAAATTCACCATAAAAAATAATTCCTCTCCATAGATTTATAATTTATATAAATAGGTGTAAGAACATACCCCTCTCAAATGAATAAACCATAATGACCTGTTATCACTCTTAACGATCATTCATAAAGAATAGGCCATTATTATGAAAATAAATGCAACTAATTTAAATCTCATTAATACCCATAGTAATGGCCAAAATTTTAGCTCCTAACTCTTTCGCTCTATCCTAGCCATACCATCCACTTCAATTTTGCCTTTTTGAGCTTGTGAAGGAAATAACTGAGGAGAAGAGGTGTTTGGAATACCACTTAAACTTGAAACGTGGTCCAAATATATTAAATGATGTGAGGGATCTCAAGAGACACTTCTAAACTATTTCCAACTAACAATTGATCCTTCAAGGCTGTACAAGTGCCCAAAATTGATTGAAAAATTTATTTTTCTAATTTAAGAGGTCGAAACTACAATTTTGTCAGTACTTGACTGACACTAAATATTATCTAACCTATATATAACACCAAGGTCACTTATAATCTTATTTAAATGTCCTATTATTAAATTGGAATGTCCCATTCCTATATATGGGCCAAAAATTGGCCAAAATGACATTTTTGCATTTTGGATTCAAATAAAGGTTAGAGCATGATAGGATGACATTACTGACATTAAAATAATTTTATTTAATGAATTGTAACTATATTAAACCTTTGAATAAGTTTTAAATAACAAGACCTTTTAATTGACCTCTTGGATGAGACAAGTGTTCATAACACCAGAACTTGGACAAGACTACGGAAAGGAAAAAATGACCATATGTGATTCTTTATGACCATTGTAGACCATGACAAAGCCATGTGACTAACCTATGAAAGTTTAAATTTAGAATGGGTTGAATTTTTTTGACTTGGGATATAAATTTTGGTGATTGATAGGGGTAGCTTCCCTATAACATTGATGGATCAGTGGCCTTCTCCTTCTATTGGACAATGGGGTCACTCTTCACTACAATATGAAACTAGTATGCCTTTAAAGGACATAAAAATCACATAAAATACACAACAAGAAGGAAAAACACACATGATAACTAAGCACTTAGAGAACATAACAAAATAGAAAACAACTAGATATGCACAACTAATCTAAAGACAAATTCTTCCTCCTAGATCAAAGTGAAAACTTGCACCATCTTTTACTCCATGAGATGAAAGAGGACATGAAGTAAATTGCCTTTTGAGTTTTGGTTTTGATGTCTTTAACTCTTTTATGGTTTTTAATGTTATTTAAATGACCTCCAATACAACAAAACAACTGCAAACATATCACCTATGAAAGTGAATTATTCTTATGACTTAACAATCTCAATCTTCTCATGAGACTACTCAGCTGCAACCTTATCCAATAATGATTCACCAAAGCATGTTTATTTGACCTCCATGGCATTTTTAATTAGATTGGGTTTCCCATCAACTGCTGTAAGATCATCAATATTTTCAAGGAGCTTAGAATACTCAACCCAATCCTTATCATTATTCTCAATGAAGACATGTTGAACAATCTCTTTGTGAAAATGATCTTCAACTTTGCAAAGACCCTAAAACTCTTGGAGGAGCTCAATATGCTACTTCAAATTCATCTTTTTCTTCTTTCTCTTTAAGAACCATAGAGTATTCAACTTCATATTCTTACTCATTGTGTACTTGATCAATTTCACCTTTCTTGATTGAAGATCTTCAACCTCAAGGCTAACTTCAACTTGTTCAAATTTGGTACATTGGAAGTTATCATATTGTCCTTCAAGAGGCAATGCATCTATAAGAATGTCTTGAAAAATAGGAGGTGTAGGATTCTAAAGGCTTTCAAATTCTTTACAAATATCACTGAAATTCAACCACAAATCATCTTGGTCCATGCAAGAGCTCGATCTTCTATTAATTTTTCAAAACTAACCTCTTGATTTTGCTCATGAGTCTCAACCAACTCAGCTAATGTGATGTCTCTTTCAAGCACCGTCTCTTTCATATTTTGATCAATAATTATATCAACAACTACAACCTAATATTGATCATCTTTTTATTCACTCAAGAAGATGGATTTATGTTTGTCTTCACTAAATGGAGTCCCTATCATGAATTCTTCATCATGGACACTTGAGTCATCTTCTTTACTAGCTATAAATTTGGTTTGATTTTCTTCAATTATCTACCATAGGATGGGTTATCCTCCAAGAAAGGATGAGGTTGGAGGGTGGTGGAAAAATTCATGGGTTGGAGAAGTAGTATGAGGTGTGATGGATGACTCATGAATGGGCTTGGGGATAGAGAGAAAAATCTTACAATTTGGAGGTTTGAAAATGGGAGATTCTTAAAGGAAAATCATGTTGAATTGATCTATAGACATTTCATTTTCTTCAATAAGCATCTAACCTTTCTCATAGCCTTAGTGAGGCTCTTCAATAGCTACAATCTGATCTTCCACCTTATCAATTAAAATCTCATTCTTGTATTGAATACATTCTTGGATAGACCTCCAAAATAGATAAGCTATAGGTTATTGAGGAGAGGGTAATGGAGCTTTATTAGGCACGAAGTTTTCATTGTCTTCTATTTCTTGATCTTGGCTCTCTTCAATTCCTTTTATCTTCAACTCCAAATCTTTGATTTTCCTATCTATATCCTCTTGGAATAGATTTTCTTGAAGGTGATTAGTGACCTCATGAGGATAAGTATCATAAGAAGGTCGATATAGAGTATAAGAGATCTCTTGAAGAAGGGTGGGAGAGACTTGCATAGGTTCGTATTTTTATTTTCCTTCAACTCTTCAATCTATACTTATTCCACCTTGCCCACTCCAAAAATTTACTACTTGATTCTAACTTGGAATTTTGGAAAACTCCCTGGTAGTTCCTTAAAGAAGAGAAGTGAGATATTGTCTTGAATTAATAGGTTGTTCTGCAATAATCTCTTTTTATATTTGAGTACTCTATTGGATTGAATTTTAAGAAGGGAAGGTTTGAGGAACACATGAAAGACTTGAAACACTTGAATATTCACTTGAAAAGGTCTTTTGGGGAAGAATGGGTGGTATGTATGAGCACTGAAATGGAGTGTAAGAAGACACATAGGGCTGATGGAATTGGACCTGTTATCTTTTATGAACATTCAACATATCTTCTATGCTTTGAATGAAACCACTTACATCCAACATTTCACTTGAGAGGCTTTGTCAATTTGCTCTCTCAATAGGTGTTCCTTCTACTTTAAATAGCTGCAATGAGTCTTTCATGTCAAGAATGAGATGGCTAGGAATATCTTGACCATGTTCTCTTTGAGTATGAAGGTCTAACATGCATTTCTCATAGCCTAAGAGAGTTTGCTTCAAACTTGAAATGGATTGGTTTGAGGGACAACTAGAGACATCTTGAGCTTGAGAAGACTGCTCACATGCAAAACAATGGTCATGTAGAGGAGAAAAAGGTTGACCATATGATTGATATGACTCATAATAAGGGTAGCAAACTTGATAAGGCTATTAAAACACTTAGTTGGGGTCATAACCAGGTTGATAAAGAAGGCTATATGGATGATATGGGTCATGACAAGGATGATAAGGAGGTGTGTGGTAAAATTTCTCTTCATACCTAGCCATCCCAACTTCATTAGTCAAATAAGAACACAATATTTTAACAAATTCTTTCATAAAATACTTGGGCTAATTATAACTAGCTGATTGTATTTGGAGTCACCATTGATGTTTGATGAGTGCTTCCAAAGGCTTATAGGAGGAAGAACACACCAAAATTTCTTGCACTCTTTTGAATCTTAAATCCCACCGGGCATGCTAGAACGATTATAACCAAATTTTGCACCCTATGACAAGGTTGTTTAGACATCTCCAAATTTAGTGAAACATGGGATTACCCCTAAACTTGTGGGTTGTTTACAATAGGGTAAATCTCTCGATTGAAGGTTTAGCTCCTCTTGATGAATCACTTACGCTCACACACTAATCTATCATTTTTCTAGGAAAAGGGAGACAAACCTACTCTAATAAAGTGATGCACCAAATATGTTTTGACCACTACCAACAAACTACATGTGCACTTGTAAATTGAGAAAACTAACCTTACATACACTACTCTTAATTTGAATCTCTCACATGAGTGTTCCACCTTATGCCCCTGATGATTTGAACCAAATGCACTGAATCTCTCATGACGAATGAATGCCTTAAAACAACACATTTAAGTTTGTTTAGCGAGAAAGAAAAGCAAAATGTAAGGTCATAGGGAACAATTGGTGTGGGTAGAGCTTCCTCTCATGAATTTTCAGGCGATAAATTCTTGCATAATCCTGTGGGAAAGCCTCAGCTTGCAAATCAGATTCGTTATCACTTTGGTTCTGGGTGCTAGTTACTTACAAGATTAATAGCTGTGACCCCTCCGTCTATCAAATTGAAACTTTTGGACTCTCCAGAAAACACATCATTTATGCAGAAGTGGTATGGTGGAAAATACATGGGCGCTGTTGAGGATCCCATGCAAGTGGGTTCTTCAGCGCGTCTTTATTGTCCTACAAAAATATATAAAAGATAATGTTCACCACAATCTAAAATTTAAAATAAACTAGGACTAAAAAATTCAAGAAGCGACATACCTGGGTTGTAGAGAATATTGCAGGTTGTTGCAGTTTTAAATCGTAGGTTGGAATCACCAAGTTAGTGATGGTGTCACATAGATGCAGATCTGGTATTATACGTTCCATTATTTTATGAAGGTTTTCTCCTGAATATTTGGGAACTTTAAATTGTTGGTGTTAAGCCACACTCGGACGGAAGATGGACTGGTCCAAGAAGGCCAATAGCTCAATGGTAGAGCACCCCAGCAGCATATGGATGGTCCTAGGTTCGAGTCCTAGCTGGTCATTGTCTCAACATGGTATCAGAGCCAGGCCCAGGCTAGGAGCCCCAAGCACACGAGAGGTGTGGCTTAAGGGGGGTGTTGGTGTTAAGCCACACTCGGACTGAAGATGGACTAGTCCAAGAGGGGCCAGTAGCTCAGTGGTAGACCACTCCAGCAACGTATGGAAGGTCCTAGGTTTGAGTCCTAGCTGGTCCATGTCTCAACATAAATGAACCAAAGAGATCCAGCTTCAACTTGGACAAAACTTCGTATCTGCTGCAAGAAGGAATGGAATCACATGAAGTACGAAATTTAAGGAAACGGGTATCTAGACTAGAACTAAAATATAGTACTGTTGAATAGTTTTGGGCCTTCTACGAACTTTTTAGGGGGGAAAATGACTAGGCAATTCCGTAAGTAGAAGTCAGATATGTCCATTGCCGTAAACATGGGCCGCTGATCACCATTTGGAGAGGCTAGCATGGCAGCCATTAAGGCTCCCGTGCTGGTACCCCCGATGACATCGAAATAATCTGCTATTCTCACCTCTGGACCATCCCTTGCCTGTGAAAATGAATTTCACCTTATGTTGGTCAGCATTAAAACACCCACATTAATGAAAAGTGCATACAAATCATACCTGAAGTTTAGTCTCTAAGCATGGGAGGACTTGAGCAGGGAAAAGGCCGCGTACTCCTCCTCCATCTAAACTCAAAATTGTTGTCGTGTCTTCAAAAATTGAAGGGACAGTTCTAGGAACCATAATGTATATTGAAGCGTAAGGCGTAGCTCTGTGGGAGCGTAGTTTGGTGTTTCAGGAGAGTATACTAATCTATTAGCAAAAGCAAGCAGTTTGGCAAAGCGGATATTTAAGGAAGAGAATGTTTGGCCTGCAAAAACGCACGCAGATAGTCAGACAGACAGTCAACCAAAAAAATTGATTTACAAAAGTTTTTCTCTTTTGCCATAATGCACAAAAGATTTGCAAAACTGCCAGGATTCATAAAATTTATCCTTTCAGGTCAGGATTCAGAAAATGGTCAAGACTTAACCCAAAAATTAGAAAAATCTCTTTGGCCAGGACTCACAAAATGGCAGTATTCGCCAAAATCTCTCTTTAGCAAGGTTCACAAATATGGCCCAGATTCTAGATTCCCAAAAGCTTCCCTCCTTGGCTGGATTCACTGACAGAATTTATGAAAGTTTTTTATTGGCTAAGCTTCACAAAATGGCAGGATTCACAAAAGTTTTCTCAAGCTTTCTTCTCAGATCCGAATTCACAAATGGCAGGGCTCACAAAAGTGTTTTTCCTTAAATCAGAATTCACAAATAATCATGTTGACAAAAAATTTCTTATCGAACCAAAATTCATAAAATTATTAGGGTTTACATAAGTTTATCTTTTTAATCAGAATTTTAAAAAGTTTATCTTTTTATCCAAGTCAAACTCAACAATTCAGTCCGAATTCACAAAAGTTTTCCTCTTTATTCAAGATTAAACTCAGTATTTCTTTACCAACCATACTGAATATACAAATTTACGAAGTCAGCTTATAAGTCAAACCTGTGACAATTTAACTATATTATAAATATTTAAGTATGTAGCTCAATCCAATTCCTTGCCAACTATACTGAACATAACATACGTCAGCTGCATTACAAATATTTAATCATGTAGCTTAATTCAATTCCTTATCAATCATGCTGGACACACAATTTTGAAGAGTCAGCCTATGGTTCAAACTTGTGGCAATCCGATTATATATTTTAAATTAAAAATAGTTTTATAGGTACTCAAACTGTGACGATTTCTACCAACTGTCAAGTCAAATACAAGTGGATCCATGAAGGTTTTGAATTCTGAAGGCCAAGGAAAAGGTCAACCGACCCAATGACTGGCAAGATTCCGTTTTATGTCGAATTTTTGGGGATACATTCAGGACGAATTCTATGTCATTGGCTCTTAGCTTTCACATTAAATATCAACTTGTTTTGCTTTCACATGAATTATCAAGTTTGCTTTAAATATTTGTGACACACAGGGTATCAAGATCCCCATTTGGTAAACTAATGAACTCCATATTCATACAGCATGCATTGTGTTTAACACCACATTTGTTTTCGGTATCCACTTGGTGTGGTACTTGTTGCGGTCGGAGGCCAGTTTGGGTGCTTCAGATACTTGTTCGAGAGAATGTCCTCCGAATCCACCATTGAAATTCGTGGAGGTTCTCTTAGAGGATGCATGGAATAGAATAGTAGACGTAGATTTGTTTGAGACATCATTTATTAAAAATCCAAACCAACAAAATGCACCAAATATTATAAGGAGAATATTTTTGTGGATGAGTTAAAGCATATATATTTTTTAATGTAACAAAATAAAAGCTCTTATTGATTGTGATTTAATTATTTTTAATTACTCAATGTTTAAATTAGATAATATATCTTTTAGTAAAGAATACCAACTTTTTAAAAATGTATCACTTACACATGAAAATATACCAATTACGATTTGTACTTATTTTTCATCAACACGTATCATGCATACAACACATTTAATTATTAGTGTTTTAATGGAAGGAAAAAGAATACATGGTTTTATGATCTCAATTAAATATGTTAATGGAACTCATCAATGCTCCAATTCTACTAGTGTCTAGTAAGATACTAGTTCTTAAATTCACAGAAAAATTGCTCCTAGGTAAAGGTCTTAAGGTCTTGATCGTTCTTAGCCTCCTTATCTAACGAGGTGAATGTGTATCTTCTCAATAATTGGGTATATAATCAGGTCTCATGTTACTTGAGTACTTGCATGTGCTAAAAAACATCATGACATTATTCAACTAGGACTCCATCTCTACTCCATCAATTGAACCGATAAACATATGAGGCTATATTCTAATGAACTATCAGATGTAGTCAATGATTTATTACCCTCCATGTTTCTCTTCCCAAGGTGATTATGACCTATTACACTCTGTCATCAAGGATTTCAACCTTTGACGGTCATCCTAGGGTAACCTTTTCCAATGATGGTTAGCACTAGGTGGCCTCAATCTGTAGCGTTCGTCTTAGGAAGACTCCTAATCCTGTGTCACTATAACCTGAATATTATGTTTATGATAACTACCCCTGGGTCAAGAGTGACTAAGAGAACAATCTCTATGATGTGTAGAACCATAAAAATCTAGTTGCAATTGAGTGGCACAGTCACTTGCTCCTTCAGCATGAGGTGAAAGGTGATATTATACTACCCCAATGAGTTAATGGAGAGCTTGGAAAATTTGAGGTCCCAAATCTACAAGTCCCTCCTGTGGGTTAAGTTTTAGGCCTACAAATGGATCATAATTCTTTGGCTAAATATTTGGTTCTATTTCCCTTGACCCTAACCCCCCAAGGTTAACCACTAGTTGCCATACGAATTTATCTCCCAGAGACCTAGATGGTCTCACCACACATTCCACCTTGCATGAAAACAAAAAGCGATTAATGAAGATTACCAAAACTAAAACTAAACAAAAATGAATCCCAGAGTTCTTTTTATTGTAATGTCACGAGCTCCGATACGAAAGAGTAAAGCTCAAGAACACAACCAATCACACAAAGCCAAATCAAACAAAAATATGGTAATTATTTTTAAATTAATACATATACAAATATAACATTAGGTTAAATCTCATTCACAACTATGATACATCAAAATATTTTCCGTGTCTAAAATTTAAAATGATAGAAAACATTACCACAATAAGGTGGTTGTGGAAACAAGAAAATTCAGTGGGAAGAACACAATGCTCAGGTTTAAAATAATTCTCGTCTCATGTTTGTTTTTAAAATAAATTGAATTCTTCCTTGATTAAAATTTAATTCCAAAGTCACAAAATGTGCCAACAATAATCAATGGCACATAATAGTTTAGGCTAATTAATTAAATAATGGTTCAAATTAATTAAATCCCACCTTAAGATAACATCACATAAGCCATTTTCATAAAATAAATTTAATTATTTTAAAAAAGGAAATGCCAAGGGTAATTTAAGTCCTAGCCATCCATTAGATTGATTTAATTTGAGCCCCTAGATCCATGTTTCCCTAGATTAAACCTTAATCATTTAATAAAATAATATCTTACCATACAAATCTCATTTTTATGCATCTCATAATTTTGTTCACACACATAGTAGGGAAAAGAACCAAAAAGAGGGAATAGCTACCATGACAATACTCCTTTACTTGTTGCACAAGCTTCCTTCCCCATAGAAGCCTCAGTGTAGGGTTTTAGTGTCTCCACACAAGATTTCACTCTCATGGGAAGTTTCTATGTGAGAGCTTGAACCCTTTTCCCATTTTAAAACCCTGTTGGGTTAGAATAAATAAGATTTTCTATGTTTTTAATCAAAAAAATTGCTTTTGAACTGGTCTTGTAGAGGGTTTTGTTATAACTTTGTAATCATTTTATTTTTGTACATATATATATATATATATATATATATATATATATATATATATATATGTATGTATACATGTATGTATACATATATGTATGTATACATATATGTATGTATACATATATGTATGTATACATATATGTATGTATACATATATGTATGTATACATATATGTATGTATACATATATGTATGTATATATATATATGTGTGTGTGTGTGTGTGTGTGTGTGTGTGTGTGTGTGTGTGTGTGTGTATATGTATGTATATATATGTATATATATATGTATATGTATATGTATATATATGTATATGTATATATATGTATATATATATGTATATGTATATATATGTATATATATATATATATATATACATATATATATATATATATATATATATATGTATGTATGTATATACATATGTGTATATATACATATGTGTATATACATATGTGTATATATATATGTATATATACATATGTATATATATATGTATATATGTATATATGTATATATGTATATGTATATACATATATGTACATATATGTATATATACATATATATATACATATATATATATACATACATATATACATATATACATATATACATATACATATACATATACATATATACACACACACACACACACACACACACATATATATATATATATATATATATATATATATATGATACTTCTCCATGACCCAGGGCCAAATGTATGATAGAAAGGTTGTAATAAAAAGAAACCAACACTCTTAGTGCTTTGGCACTAGGCATCTTGGATTGAGGTACCATAGCACTAGACACTTTAGCATGATGTGCTTGGGCACTATGAGCCTTGGCATTGGTGCCTTTCTACTTATGGTGCTAGTGTGCCACCATGTCATTTTGTGCCTTCCACATAGGTAAAGGTAGAAAAAGAGAGAGAGACTACATATTATATCATTTACATGGTTCCATACCTCTCAAGTGATTCATTTGTATAGTTGTACAGACACATGCACGTGCGCGTATGTATGTATGTATACTACATATCCATTTACATACATATGTGTATGTATGTATATGTATATGTAATAAACATATGTATGTATATATACTACATACACATACGTAAATATGTATATTACATATACATACATACATACACATATGTATGTATATGTATATGTAAGATACATACATACACACACACATATACATGTACATATATACATATGTGTGTGTGTGTAAAAGTAAACCCCTATGACATGATTAAATATTAAAACATTATTTCATAGACATGTATATTTTTCTTCTCAGGCATTTTATTTTTATTTTTTTTAGAACAATTCCTATACATAATGGATCCTCACAAGATTACATTCTCATCTCATACATTTAAGAAAAGTTATATTATTTTTTTTCACAAAGCTTCATGTGTCTTATATCTTAAGAATTATTTTATTAAATCATATATTTCCTCTTGGTTATAAAACTCCATTGAAGGGTAAGTGCACAAAGTCGGGGGACAAAAAGGGGCCTACCTGTGGACATGATTTTATCGAAATTTCAAAAATTGGAAGTTCTATAGATAATTTGAGATGGCTACACTCAAAATTTGAAGATGGTATAAGAACATGAATCGTATAATTTTGAGTGTAGTTTCCAAAGCAGTATTTTTTTTAAAAAAAAATGGTTAATTATAACTAGGTCAAACATCTAAATTTTGAAGAGCAAATCCTATTTTTTTAAGAAAATAGAGTAACTAGATGTCTCTGCAGCCCACCATTTTTTAGAACCATTTAATATTGTTTGAAACCTTTGGTGAATATTTAAATAATATATTCTAGTTTGTGACCTAGATATTTTCATATATTTTCAATGAATGTTTTAAATTAATATTAGAAGTAAATAGATCCTGAAAATTGATTAAAAAAATAAAAATAGATAGTCGACCATGTAGCCCCCTCTTAAGTACCTTTAAAATGATTTTTTTTGAATGTGTGTATAATTATGCCTATTTTATGACCATATAATTTGTTTTTCACTTGGATCAATGAAAAATAAATTACATAAACATGAATAGGCATGTATATTTGTGGCATGTAGTGGCCTAAAAAAGGTATATTTGCAAATCAATATATTTTGAACCCTTAAAATAGTCCAAAAATTATAAAAATCATATATTTGAAAAGAAGAGAGCATGCTCATTGTCATGGTAATATTTTTTTGAATTTTAATGTTGAAATTCAAAGTGTATTTAGTGATGGAAGTTGAAATTTATTATTTTCTGTCAAAAATCTCAAACTTGGTTGTAGATTAACAAGTGTAAGCTTTTGTCTTGAGAATCCAAGCCATTTCTAAGATAAAAGGATCAGTTTTTTTAATACAAATTTAATTAAATCATAAGAATTATAATGCGTACACATTATTTGTTCATAACACAAAAAAATAAAAAATCTATGGGTACATGTATTTTTGATCTTGAGCTCCCTAATAGTGGTGTGTCATGATAATTTCAATTGTAAATGGAACTGTATCATGATGCAAGAAAGGTCCCTAAATTTGGATAGTGAATTAAGGTGTTGTGGTGACACATTAGACTAATACATACAAACTAATATTTATACACACTAATCATGTTCCATCAATGGAGCACACCTTCACAAAAAATCCTGTTCAACTATTGGTAGGTGCAAGTCACTATTGGTACCTTTCCCCTATGTACACTACCACAAATAGGATGAAATTATATTTTGATAGGATTTATTCCCTTATTTAATAGTTTTTTTGAAGGTATGATCAAAATGTCTAAATGTGATAATGTAATGAGAATATTTAATGTGCATCCTAAGCCAAGCATGAGACATCAAGACTTAGTTCAAGTCTAACATGTCAATCCCAATGTCTTAAAAAATATAAACAAAATAGTCAAATATGGTTGAATCAAAAATAAATTGTGGCTATTTTGAGCCCATTTAACCTAATTATATGACTATAAAATGTTACTTGGGGGTTGATCACCTACAATTTCATAAGAGATTGAAGTAAAGAAACATTAAATGCATGTTTTACATGTATAAAATATGGTTTTGAACTCAATAAACTTGAGTGAACCATCATATAATGAATGCAAATGTTGATTTATTTTATTTTGGAGACAATTAAGGTCAAAATTAGCCACATGAACCTATTTTAAATTATATATATGAGGTAATCTGGATTGAAATTAACCCTAGAATTTCATCATATATAATGAACCAAAGATTTGATTCATTCAATCGAAGAGGCATTTCATGCCAATTTGAACCCCTTAAATGTAGCTACAAGAGCATATGATATGATTTGGGGATAAATTAAACTCAATTATGTCATGAATTAAGCTAATTAGTCAATTAGTGCAATTAGAGATGTGATTTGGGAAAAATTGAGCCCGTATACCAGATTCATGGCCCAATAGATTGTATAGTTTATGTAAAATATGGCTTAATTGACCATAATATTATCATAAATGTAAATATAAAAGTAATTATGGCCAATTCAAACCTAATTAAACTTAAATGTTAGTCTAAAATATGATTAAAGGTTCTAAATTATCTCATGTTTCATGACATGTTGATCATGAACCATAATTTGATCACAAATACAGTTCCCCTAAACCCTAATTTCATCACATGTATACAAACCCATTACACTAAACCCTAAATGGGATAAGCCCTAATTTTATGATTTGATACAATCCTTAAGTTCCCTAATTTCATCACAAATGCATTTTCATAAAGGTAATTAGGGCTAATGTGAACCCATTAAACCTACTTTTACAAGTCTAGGATGTTATTTGGGACTAAATTAGCTCATATTTCCTTACATATTGAGCCAATTAGTCAATTGTTACAATTTTAAAACCTAAAGCCTAATTTTATCACAAATACAAGTTCATGAAGTAAATTGAGGCCAATGTGAACCCATTGAACATGTACATATAACTTATATAATGTGATTGAAGTGAGATATATGCTGATGTCATCATATATAATGAAGCAAAGAGTTGATTCAATCAATCAAAGGGGCATTTGAAGTCAATTTCAACACATTCAACCTAACTAGAAAAGTAAGATATGGTTTAAGGAAAAATTAAGTTTGATTCTATCATGAATTTATCCAATTAGTAAATGTGTGGAGTTAGGGACATGATTTGGGAAAAATTGAGCCCCTATACTAATTTTGTGGCTCAATAGATTGTATAATCTATGTAACAAATGAATTAAAATTGACCATATATCATGTATATTCTACCTTTATTTTGTATATAACCCAGTTAAAATAATATATGCAACTTATAGGTCTCTTGATGATTGTAACAAAATAATATTTATTATATTGGCCTTGAACTTGACCAGTGAAGTTATTTTGATCTTTGTCTCTTGTGTTTGATTAGCCAATGATATAATAATGTCTCAATTCAAGGTACATGTCCTGAAATACCCTTATACAAGATCAAAATACCAATACCTTGGTTTTACCTCACTTTGAATGATCCCATCCATCAATTTGTTCTTTCACCATGGATCCTCTAGATTTCACAAATTGATGCCAAGAAGAATCTAATTTATTCAACCTTCAAATGGTTCAAGACTTGACTAGACTCTCAACCTTATTATTTACTCATTCTCCATTCCAACACTAGATGAAATACTTAAAATAATGATACAGAGCCTATAAAATTTTATACAAGTTTAAATCATCAATTAGGCTACCAAATGACCAAGAATCTGGACTCAACCCCAAAAAATATGACAAAGGTTGTAAATAGGTCCATTTATATCTTAAAAAGGTGTCACTCACATAAGTTAATCTCAAAGGTTTCCTAAATGATTCTTGGAACAATCATGAATCATCTATAATGATGATAAACCAATTTTATTATTGGTTTCTCAAAAGATAAAAAAATCAATTGTAACCCCTACTCCTTAGATCTATACAGGCCTACTTTGATTTCCTCAAATGTTCTTGCCTCAAATTAAGCACTAATGACTTGGATACGTAATTTTATCATAAATGTAAAAATTAATATAATTATAGAAAATTTTAACCTATTGAACCTAAATGTGATTCTATGATGTGATTAAAAGGGATAAATTAGCCCATGTTTCATGACATGTGTTGGGATTAAACCCTAATTTTATTATGAATTAAATGTGATTTGGACTAATTTCAAATATAATTTTAGAAAATTATATATAATTTGGAATAATTGAATCTATTTTGGAATAATTGACATCAACCAAGGGGAAAATTGAACCTAATTTGGAGTGATTGAATCTAATTTTGGCATAATTAAACCTAATGTGGACATGAATAAAATTAAGGGGATAATTGAAGGGAAAATGAATTTTATGATAATATTATTTCATAGTTATACAGGATGAAGATATAAAATAAATAATGCATATGTGTTATTTACTCTATAGATAAAACATAGTTTTGAACAATTGTTTCTAACCCAATTCAAGATTTTTTTTATCCCTATAGACATTCTTTGTGAACTTTCTATGTATTCTCTACATGATTTTCAAGTTCTTTGTTTGACCCCACCTTGGAAAAGATATCAATTAAAATGGGTTGTAGATAATGTTAGAGGAAGAGGAAGAAGTTGAAGAACAAAAGACTAGAGCAATTAGAAGAGTTGAGAGAAAAAAATAAAGTATGAATGCAATTACTTTGATCTAGATAAAGTACAACCAAACACTAATTTTTATGAATTGAATAATGATGAAATTGACAATAATCAATTTAATAGTAATGAAATTGAAAATAATAAATTAGATAATGTTGGAAGTTCACATTCAAAGTATAAGTTTTTAATTTTTTTGATGATGAGTCTATGCATGATGCTTTACCCCTGAAAAATCAATAAAACTTCATGGAAATAAATGATGATAAAATAAAAAATGAGTAAACTTTCATGGAAACATATAATGAAGAAATAAACAATGAAAAAAATTCCATCCCACAACTAAACAACAAAAGTAATAATGATTTTGAAACTACCTATCAAATTCCACCATTAACAACACCTCCAAGAATTATGAATAAAAAAATCAATTACTTAATTGAAGTTGATGAAAATATTTTGAAACCAATGCCTAAAAAAATGTCTGACCATAATTCAAGAAGACTAACTCAAGAAATTTGGGATATTTTCTTTAATAGATAGGATTATGATAGTCAAAATTTTCAATTATTTATTTCATTGATAAAACTAATTAAGATGAGACCTAAAATGTGCACAATAAGACTAATAACATCTAACATGGATGATGAAAACATTAAAATTATTGAAAATATACATGATATGTATCATAATGTAGGCCTGAAATCATGTAATAAAGACTCTAATGCTACTTGACATATAATTACAACTTGTGCAATATATGGTCAAATAGGGAAAAAATATTAATTTCAAAAATAATCCAAGAACTTGATATAAATAGAAAAAAATTAATGAAATCAATTGGAAAACATGAAAGACATAATGAACCCAATACTAATGAGCTCTAGTCATTCTCTAGTAGACTTCCATGAAAGCACAAGGCTATAATTGATACTCTTAAAGAGTTCCTTGCACAATTTTAGAAAGACAATACAGTAGCTTTTCCCAATGCAAGAGATGTAGTGAAAAGAAGAGTTGGTTATCATAACCATGAATAGCATCTAAAATATTTCTTGGATATGACTTAAACACAATTGTAATCTATTTTATTGGAAAAACATCCACAAATTTATATAGATTAAAGATTTTTTAAGATGGCCAAATCTTTTTATGTAAAAATAAATCACACACACACCACTTTTTATAGGCAACATGTTGAATTTTTAATGCAATATGATGTTTTTTCCCATATTCATTGTAATTTTTAATAGTGACAAACTTTTACAGGAGTGTGGCATAGAAGTTCTACCAAAATTATCTATATAATTTATTCCAATTTTTTTGTGAAAGACTAGATGGATAGTTATTTTATAATAAAACATGTTTGGATACAATATGAACATTTGCAGTGGATTTACAAAATTAAATAATTGTGTCCATGAGGGGCACACAAGTGCAATTGGATAGGAATTAATTGGTTTGAGAAAATTAAAATATGTGACTTATCATGTAAAATATGACAAAGAATTAAAAAGGTGTGAGCGTGTTAGAAAACAAATACCCACTTCAAAATTTATGGACAAATTTAGGGGAAAAAAACTTATAAGTATGAAAAACACACACATAGGGCTCGATGGTTGGATGAAACTTTCAAGCTAATCAATAACACATTCCCACTTGATTTAATAGTTTTAGTAGTCAATTCTTAAAAAATTACAAATTCAAACAACAAATGGAAGTTTGATTGTAGTATTACAATTGATCACAAGTTTCCACATTCATGCATATAGAATTCATGTATGCATTTGATAGTACAGATCAAGATCAAAAAATATCAAGAGAGTACCATTTAAATATTAGTGATGACCAATCATATTGAAAAGAGTAAGTATAAGGTTTTTTTGATAATTTCTATGGACAGTTGACTCTAAGGAACATTACTTTCAATTAGTATGACATTTGTTTAGATAATTGCACATCCAAATCAAAGAATACATGGATGTTTTATCAATTGAGCAAGATGCACATTACCAATGGCATAGAAAATATTTGAAGTTTTAATGAGGTTTTCCATATAAAAGGGGAATATGACAATGTTGGATCATGTGTAAAAAGAGTCATTGCAAGGGAGGAGTTTAAATTTGAAGAGGCTATTCATTATATTGATGCAAAAAACATGTTTCCATAGTGTAATGAGAACATGTGTCATGGTTCTCAAGCAAATTCTAATGTTCATAGACATTTTTTAACTAATGGGGGAAGAACACTTGGAAAAATATGAGTATTGTATGACTCTAATGGGTTCAAATGAGATTTATTCATTTTGTAGCTCAAATGCAGGTTCTTGGATTATTCATACAAGACACTTGACATGTTTCTATTCTACATACATGGAAGCTATTTGAAATGAGTGTGAGTCAAAAGAGTGGGTGAATTATTGGAGTTACATACCTCTATCTAGTGTAGTCAGATAGAAGATTAATCAATATGTACTGTTTATTATCATTATCTATCTTGATAGTGTCATTAAAAAATATTTTTTGTGATATAGGGCATGCTTTTACAATTATTACAAATGAGGATAATGAAGAGGGAATAGATTACTACTTATCTCAGTGTGTAGATGGAAAACCTTTATCGATTTATCGATGGAGCATGATGGGAGGCCAAAAACTTAGTCCTGAACTTTATCCACCTCTTTGTATGTGTTGGTAGTGCCATTTTTTTAGCCTATAAGCACTAGAAAAGGATTTCTACAATTATAGCTTCAACTTTGACAACAACTATTGTTAATGATTCCACGCTCTTGAACAATACAAAAAAATGTGCATACAAGTGGAATTGGATGTCATGGTCATTGTATAACATGTAATTTTTCCATTTATATGTTCTTATATTGATGTATTTACACTTGGGGGTCTCGAAGGCAAAAATGCCAGTTAGAGCTCAAGACGTTATCTCTTCACTGCCAAAAAATTACATTTTAGGACCTGTTACTATAACTTATGCCATGTATTGATATATAAGTTTATAAACACTTGATATAGGGTGAAATTATAGGTATTTAAAATTCATATGGATTATATTATAGTTTATCCATACAAATTACTATTTTTATTTTATGCATGCCTAAAGTTAGGCTAAAATTTTACATTTTTCTTGTGTTGGGAAGGGCATTCTTGAGCCTATAATGGGTCATGGGCTTGTCAAAAATGAATTATGGGAGGCTAAAAAACTGGTCCTAGATGTTATCCTCCCCTATAGACATGTTTTAAATAACATTGTCTATCCAAGAAGCACCATAAATAGAATTCTACAACTGCAACTTCAATTTTGGCAATATTATTAGTGTTTCTGCACTCCTGAATAGTACTTAAAAGGTGATTATGGGTGGAAATGGATGTCATGGTCATTGGATCACATGTAATTTTCCAATGTATATGTTTTTAGAGTGATGTATTTTCACCTAGGGATCCCATAGGTATAAATCCTAGTTGAAGATCAAGATGTTGTTTCTTCACTACCAAAAAATTGCATTTTAGGACCTGTTACTAAAACTTATGCCATGCATTTATATCTATGTTTATACTCACTTGATATAGGTTGAAATTATATGGATTTCACATGAATATTAAATATCTGATGTTTCATCCATATGACTTACTATTTTTATTCTATGCATGTCTAAAATTAGGCTTAAAATCAACATATTTCTTGTGTTGGGAGGGGCATTCTTGAGCCAAGAATGGGTGGTGAGTTTGTTGATCAGGCATGGGAGGATATGAACATAGTCATAAATGTTATCCTCCCCTCCATATGTGTTGGAATCACCTATTTACAACCAAGAAGCACCAAAAATGGATTTTTCCAACTGCAATTTGACTTTGCCAACATTTATTGTTAGTGGTTTTGCACTCCTAAATAGTAGCGAAATTTTGCTTATGGGTGGACTTAGATTTCAATTTCATTGGATCACATGTAATTTTATAATTTGTGTGTGTGTGTGTGTGTGTGTGTGTGTGTGTGTGTGTGTGTGTGTGTGTGTGTGTGTGTGTGTGTGTGTGTGTGTGTGTTTAGAGTGATGTATTTTCACCCCAGGGTCTTAAAGATAGAAATGTCAGTTGGAACTCAAAAATTTGTCTCTTCACTACCAAAAAGTTACATTTTAAGATTTGTTACTAAAACTTGTGCCACACATTGATTGCTAATTTTATACTCACTTGATCTAGGGATAAATTATATGGATTTAACATGAAAAATATAGATCTTAAGGTTCATCCAAATGACTTAATGTTTTGATTTTACACATGTCTAAAGTTAGGCTAGAAATCTGCATTTTTTTTGTGTTGGGAAGGGTGTTCTTGAGCCCAGAATGGCTAGCGGGTTTGTTGATTGTACATGATGGGAGACCTAAAATCTAGTATTGGATGTTATTGACCCCTATGAATGTTTTGTAAATGTCAGGTTTCAGCTAAAAAGCACTGGAAATAGAATTCTCCAGTTGTAACTTCAACTTTGACAACATTTGTTATCAATGTTTCCATACTCCCAAACAATAGTTAAAATGTACATATGGGTAGACTTGGATGTCATGGTCATTAGCTAATATGTAATTTGTCAATATATATGTGTTTGGAGTGATGTATTTTCACCTAGAGGTCCTAGAGGTGTAAAGGCCAGTTGGAACTCAACAAGTTGTCTCTTCACTACTAAAAAGTTGCATTTCAAGACCCATTACTACATATTGATATTTAAGTTTATACTCACTTAATCCAAAGTGAATTTAGAGGGATTTTACATGCATAAGATGGAACTTAATGTTCCTCCATATGACTTACTATTATTTTTATGCATGTATGAAGTTAAGATAAACATCTACATTTTTATTATGTTGGGAAGGGTGTCCTTAAGCCTGAAATGGGTGGTGGTATTGGGCCCCAATTTTGGATAAGCACTTTTTTGAATAAGAAGCATGTAGAGGCATGAATTAGAATATTATGGCATAGAATACCATGTTTTTATATTATATGGTGTAGAAGGACCAAGTCTCATTGAATACATGTGCATGTTAAATGAAGAACCCAAAAATGAAGGACGCATAACTTAGCTAAAGATTTGGGGAGTGCACATAAAGTGAAGAACAATTGTGGAGATATTCATAGGGATAAAAGAGAATAGGTTAAGAACATATACAACACTTACCCATGAGAATATAGGTACTCAATGATGAGGATCCAATACTAAAGAGATAATATAAGAGTAAAACGACCCAAGTCATTAGGAAATCAATGCAATTGGCTACCACGACACATGTGTGTTGATGATCATTGGCAAGTCACCATGAGTGTATCTACTTTTGTAACTATTTGTTCAAGGAAAACCAAGTATAAATAACCCTTGAATTAACTTTGTATTTTTTTATTTGATTCGATATTATTGATCAAGTTTATGCAAGTGAGTTGTATTGTAACTTTAGAACTGTGTAATCTTTGAAGATTAGTTATCAATATTATGAATGAAGTTTGTGTTGACTTAATAGTGTTATTTAGTTAACTATGGAGATAATACTACTAGTTATCATGTATGTTATTATTTGGTTAATTGAATTAAGGTTTATAGTTATTGTTTATGCCATATTTTTCATTTTGATCATTGAGTAATGAACACATGTTAAGATGAATTATAGAATGAGCTTAGCAATGTGTATATGTTCAATCCTACCTATTTATTAGTACCCCCTAGTGTAAAAAAATAAATGGGAATTGGTCCCTTGATGTGTGCTTCAAGTGAATGTGCAATAACTCATTCTTTTATGCAATGCCAATGCACCAACATGTTGGAATCTTAAACACTTCGACATGTACCTAGGGGAAGTTATGCCCATGTAAGGAAAATAAGCCCAACATTTTGGTTACTATGGTGGAAGATGATTGAATGACTGTCACTTAATAATATTGAGTGATGGATTACTATCATTAAGGATAATTTTGCATTACTATTGCTCAAACCAAGAATTTTCACACATGTGGGTAGAATATAATCTATATGACTCATTGTATGAGTCATTATTTATAGAGGTACCTTTTCACCTTCAATCTTGGATTATGTATTATGATCAAGACTAGTCAAAGAACTATGGATGGAATACAACATGGACACTAGAGCATTAGTCAGCTTTAGCACAGTTGGGAACACCTTGGATATATGTTTTTGATGTTTAGTGGTGCAGGGTTTTGAATAGTTACATCTTGGAATAAGTAGTCTTAACAAATTATTGTCTAAAAGAAGCTCAATTTCATTTCTTATAATAATCATGTGGTAGATATATCGTACACTTTCTACTAGAGGTTAAGAAGCTCTTTGTAGATTTTGAACTTGAGACTTTCTCCATGGAAGGCTAAACTCTTTTTCATATGAGCAGCATGGTTGGTGGGGAAATGGAGGGGCTCTTGTGAAGTAGAATTATTGGTTCAGTATGGTATCCAGTTAGTGGGAATTATGGAAGTACAATTATGATGAAGCTCAGAGAAGGGTTATGAGTGGAAGAAATCTAAAAAGGGATGAGAGGACTTGGGTAGTGATGTAAGGGTCCATAATAAAGTGAAATAGCATAAAGAGGACTCCCCAACCACATGACTACACTTTATGCTAGCTTAAGTATGCTTGTGACAAACAAGTTAAGTAGTGATGACTAAAGAAACCAATTTGGATAGGCCTAGTTCCCCACCCACATCATGTGCTCATAATTTTGAGTTAGATGATATATTTGTACACAACTAAGATACTAATAGTGTAGATTTAGAAAACAAACCTATGAGAGTGACATTTAAATAGAAAGTTTTAGATAGTATTTTATTGGTTATATCTTTTACTTTATGTGATAATTCTATGTCCCAATTTGGAATGTCTAGTGGACCAAGCATAACCAATGGGAAAATTACTGACCTGACTATAGTTATTCAACCTACCTCAATACCCAACATCTTAGGTGTTTCTATTTTAGGGGGTGTGGGAGGTAAAACTAATGGTGGTTCAGCTAGAGAAACTGGAGGAGGTGTAAGAGGTAGTTTTGGACTTCCCTTATAAGGTACAATAAAAAGAATAAGTTCTTCTCAGTAGACCCCATTACAATCCCCTCAGCTTCCCACTATATATTATGAGATGACATTCTACTTACTAGAGTATCGAGGTGTGGAGAATGCCATAGAGCATGTTCACAAGTGTGAACTTATTTGGTGAGCGCACAATGTCACCTCTTCTAAATATAAAGAAATACACTTTTATACCACCCTTATGGGACCACATTAAAAAGTGGTACTATAATCATAATCCACAACAAGCTAAAGTGGATTATGATCAGCTAAAGGTAGCATTCCTCTAGGAATTTGACATCCTAGAGTATGAATAACAGAGCATCGCCTCCCTGAAGGATATCAAGTAGGAACTCACTAAGAGAGTGCATGAGTATGATGCATATTTCAATATGCTTCTCTCTAAAGTATCTTTTGAGATAAACACTAGTCAACATGCCTAATGGTTTTTATAAGGTTTATTGTTCCCCTTCAGATATACCTTGTCATAGAAAAATTTCACCAACTAGTGTAAGGCCTTAGAACCTACCCTTCATGTTGAAGATGTTAGAAGTATTAACATAGGGATTAGTCCTTTCATAGAGGCTCAAATCACTACAATGGTATCTTGGTTATAAAATATCAATACACATAATGCTTTTGACACCCACAGTGGCTTATTTTGTGTAGACATTAAGTCCAAAGGCCACAATAAGAATAATTGTCCTCGCAAGAATATTTGATCCATGCTAAAGTAATCTTATGAGATTTTCCAATAATAGCATGACATAAGGGATTTTTCTCTTCTAAAATACATAAATTAGTCAAAGATATCAACTTATTACAAGATATGTGATGCATAAACTCATAATACCAATAATTGTCATATCATTGGTGAAATTCATGAGACACACACACGTGGTACACATGAGATGTATCTTGATAGAAACCAAGATAATGGAGGTGGATATCCCAGTCAAGGTTAAATTCAAGGATGTGGAGGTGGATTTTTCCCACCATAAACTTGTTATAAGTGTAGTTAACCATAGCACTACCAGTTGGATTGCCTGATAAATCCTACATGCTCCTTTTGTAAAAATAAGCATCTAGATGAGTGATCTAACATGTACACTACTATCATGAAGGAAAGAATTGAGAAGGGAACCATAATTATACTTTTTTAAAAGACAAAATAGAGACCACACCTTGTACTTCTAGTAGGTCCTAGTGTCATTATTACAACATAGAGTAGTGGTTAGTCCCATTTTATGTCCAATCCACCCATTAAAAAAATTTAATGAGAGGATCTTTGCACTACTTGCTATCTAGATGCTCAATATTAGAATGAGGTTCTTCATGACACTATGAATCTAGTAAGAAAACTACAAGGAGAGATATAATTCCTTAACTATTATGATGTTATTACACATGTCGATATGAAGAAAAATATAGACCTTCATGACATGATGTGAGATGAATTTCAAGAGCTATACAAATGACTAATGGATGAGGAAATTGTACCCTTATTTTATAATTGGCTAAGACATCATACATATAGGCCTACTAAATATTTATAGTTAAACCATGCATGAAAGCAAGAAACTCACATCTATCCTAGCTCAAAGGGGGATGAAGATATTGGTTAACACCACTATAAATAGATGGGTTATTTAGGATATCTTAGTCGATACTAGATCTGAAGTAACTTTTATTACTAAGGATGCATGTTATAAGATGTTCATCCTTGTTTTACATCATTCATCCCAAGTGTTATTTATGGCCAAGAAGATTTTTGATTTACCCATTAGTGTACTTAAATATGCCACTATGGATATCCTCGATGTCACTTTCAAAGTTGCTTCTGAAGTCATAAAGTTGGCCAAAGTTGATGACTTCTCAAATATATTAGGTTTCCCATAGTGTTATACAAATAATGTTGATTTGAGCTTTAAGAAGTGCTACATCAGCTTTGAGAATGATGAGCAGTGCATTTGCATTCCTTTGGATAATTCTCAAGGGCCTCTCTATGTTGAGCCGATCAATGTTGATGAGGACATAAACCACATTTATAATGTCATATATTGGGGTACTAAATATCTTGACCCCACCCTAGATTGTATCTTGAGTTAAACAGATACACAATCTCTATCTGACACCACTAGTAATGTTTGAAACTACTACAGTCAAGGTGACTATGATCTTACTAGGAGGATCTATGTCACTATAGAAAGTCATAATGATACTCTATAAAAGTATCATAAATGTCATAAATTTATTCATCTCCTTAATGGATAAATCATGGGTGTACCACCAAACATTAGATGAAACTCTAAGGTTCGATCGTCAAATGGAAGTTCACAAGTTTATACAATAGTTTTAAGCCTTTTATGACTCTAACATTGATCATATATGATCAATTATTCATATCTTTGATGGCATAACTACTCAGTGGTGTAGAACTCATTAATATAACTTAATTACTTGAGATTGAGCTCATTATACTTTACAACATTGATTTCACCATGATAACCATATACACAACACCATCAATTATAGTGGCATTAGAGTTCTTAAACCTTACCTTGAAGCCTACAAGAATATGTGGATGATAGATGAACCATTTTTGCCTAAGTACCTCTAGGTTTACTTTTTTTATGGAACTCTACACATTTGGGCTAGAGCATGGTATTTCCATGAAGATCACCATCTATAAATGAGTTCTTGGCATTTTATTAAGAGTAACATGATTGTGGCACTATCTTATTCATCCCCATTGATGGATTTATTTATTACATTACAATCCATGTGTCAATTTGTAGTAGGTGACCCTAATCCAATTGAAGATTAGATTAGATGCATATATGGTGTGCAGGAGGAGAGCTTGACTATTTTTCACAAAATTCATGAAAAAGCATCATCACCACCACTTAACCCTATACTAGACCACACACTAAGAGAAAAAATATACAAGGGTAAATAAAAATTCATATATTGGGTTGATGAAGGTGTTGGATATGATTCACCTAACCCATCAACTGATCATTTGGTTGTGCACATAGAGTATGGCTCATGCAATGTTTTCAACACCATATAATATAAATAACACCCATAGTTAGATCCAATCAATATTATTCAATGAAATATTAGCATGGAGGAGGCACCCAAGATGGATATTATGGGATATTATTGGTCTAATACAAATATCTCTAAGGTGTTTGAAATATTGAAAGAGAATTAATGTATCTTCTCATAGAATTATACTAAAATTAAATACGTAGATTCTTCCTAAGGAAAAATTCACATAAATTTGGTAGAGGTTACTTGACTTGTCAGGAAGTGTAATCACCTAAAGTGGTAATTGGATGCAAAAAAATTCACTTGAGTTGTCATATTCGTAGCTTAGCCTATACATATCCTTGAGGCTTTTCTACACTTTTCAAGTCATTGTTTAGACCACAGAAATTTATAGTCATCCAAAACATAGTTCTATGATATCTTTCTCATATCCCAGCCCAATTTTCCCAAAAGTCTACCAAGTGGACATTAGTGCCACATTTGGGACATTATAGCCACATGGCACTAGTATCCCCAACTAGGTGTTAGTCTTATTATCCCTAACTCTCTTAAATGGATAATTTTTCAAATGTGTGCCCCTAAAAAGGTTGGCCTAATTAAAAAAATATATCTACACAAGCTAAAAATCTATATAAATACAAGTTTGTTTGACTATTATTCACTAGATGGAAAATAAATGCAAGAATCTTACTCAAACAAAAGACAAGTTGAGAAAAATTAAGGTATTTGATTCTTATTCTACCCTAATACTACATACTACCTTTTATAGGATCCCTAATCCAAGTTTTCAAATATTTCAAATATCAAGCACAAATAAGGCATTTAATTCCACTCTCATTCTAGCATTCACTTACACTTGTGTCAAGTGTTAGGTGAGAGAACTATATCAAGCTTGATCCCTCTTTAGAGTATTAGTATGTAGGCAACTCTCTTCCCAATGGGGTGTTGAGGATGTCCACCCTTTCCTATTAAAAAAAACACCATTATTGCTCATACCATACTTGTAAGGAGGATTAGGGTTTGCACACTAAATTAAGTTTTCCAATCACAACATAGACCTCTAGATTCTATGTGTGCAGGAACATGACCTAAAAATAGAGGTGTAGGTGATCCTAGAAAATAGGAATAGTCATACAAAGGGAACACTAGCACCACTTTGAGGATACTAACACAATATGGCATTATTTTCCAAGTGGGGTGATATTATCCAGTGAGAAAATAAATCCTAGAATCCTACTGATGACACTCATAACTATCCAAAACCTAGTTTTCAGAGCCCAGATCTTTCATGATAGTCACTTTATGAATAAGTTTTTATTTAAGTCTATTTATTACTAAATCTATAAATTCAAAAGAAGTCAAAATACATAAAAATTAGTTATTAATTATTACATAATATTTAACTAATTTATACATCTCAACCCTTTAATCTAAAGATAGGATTTACATAGTTAAACCCTAAAATGGTTAAATCATTTGATGGACTTGTCTTCATTCAAATATTTCTCAAAACCCTAGCTTGAATTAATCCAAATTTTTGTGAAATAAATTTAGGGATGTATTATTTTTATTTTATGTTTTTTAAGACAACCAAGATAAATTAAATAAATTTCATATTAGGGTTTCAGTTAATTTTACATATAATTTAAATTTTTGCAAAGAAAACTTAGATTCAAAAAACCTTAACCCTAGATAACCCTAGGGTTCACATTTTTAGTAGTTACTCAGTCTAGATTTACATCTTGATACCATGATTATCATTATATAAGCCATCTTTCACTTCATGGTACAAATCTTGGTACTTTTCTTAGCATGTTTATTACCAACTATTTGTAGAAAGGTACACATGTATATTACTCCTATCATGGATTCAGTTCAAGTTAAGCTTGTTTTACATATTGGTCCTCCATCATGTGAGCTCTATTTTTGTTCACATCATTTCTATATGGCTCACTTTGAGCTACCTCCAGCTATTACTAAATGATAGAGGGTTCAAAAGACTCATTTTGTTCCAAATCCACCTAGACCACTTGATTATCTATGCTCCCATCCTACCTCTAGTACTTTCCCTAGGAAAATAGTAGATCACATAGTTCAAGTTGTCACTATTTGGAATAGGGTGCCTCCTCAGCCCATATAGGAACATCATAACCCTACCATCCCTCCTCATCCTGAATACATTATGATAACACCCAAAGATCAACAAAGATAATTTGATATAGTGGATTAGTTGAGAAATATACTAGATAAAATATCTATATTGGAATTACTTCAAAAAGAAATGATCTTCAAATATATTATGTCTCAAACACTTAATACCTCATATGTTCAATGTGATACCGAACCATCTTATTTTACATATATTATGATTACTATCAAATATGTGGAGGATGTGATATATTTTTCCAATGAGAATTTAACTTCACAATCAGTAATTGTTCAAAATTTTCCACTTTTTATTTAAGCTCAAATCAACAACATAATTATTAAATGAGTTCTCATTGATAGTGGTTCAAGACTCAATATATGTAACCTCACATTTCTTGAAACCATGGGGGTTGATATAACATGTATTTAGAAGACATACAAGAATATTTGAGGGTTTGATGACATTCCTAGATAGACATTGGGATCAATCACATTGGACATTAAAGTGGGACCAAAGACATTATCTACACACTTTCAAGTGATGTTGAACCATTTACATTATAATTTGTTACTCAGGATACCTTGCATACACACTATGGAGGCTGTACCTTTCACTCTTCATAGATGTGTCAAATTTTTACATGAGGGGTACATATACACATTTATATAATATAATAAACCGTTTAGATATTTTAAGGTCACTGAGCCTCCTATAGTGAGCACATCATCAAATGGGACACCTCATATTTTCATCAAACCCCCACCTCATAGGATTCCCATTGAACAAATGCATATTTATGATGTGGGGGTGTATTCAAATTATTTATATACCACCTTCAGAGTTTCCTACAACTCATGCACCTTCATTGATGATAGAGGATCATCCTCTCCCAGAACAAGGATGTTCACTAATGATAGAGGTCCAACCTCTCCCAATGTAGTTAACTTCACCAATGATAGAGGACAAGCATATCCCAACATAGTTACCTTCACCAAGGATATAGAAATAACTTCTCATAGTATAGACATCCTCATCTAGGATAGAGGATGAGATTATCATAAACTAGTTACCTCTACTTGTCAATTCATAGGAGGCTTACATTCATAATTAAGACATAAATTCATAGGCCATTGCAGAAGATGATCAACCACCCATAAACATGTATGATTATTTATGTGGATTGATATTTAAACTAGTGGGACTATGAGAGTATAGAGATAATTAAAATGCACTCAAACCCCATCGAAAACTAGTAGCCTCACTTTTTCAAGATTCTACAACTACAAGATCTCATACTCCACCAAAATCAGCAGTAGATCTTCTGATCCATTTAGTTCATATGGTCACATCCATGGGTACCAATTTAGTCATACAAATTCAAGAAAGTATTTAATAGGATAAACCACACCAGATCTTACAAGTCTACTTTCTAGAGGATTGATGATATTACCTATAATACTACACAAATTATTTAGTAGATGTCACCACAATAAGGGAAACCATTTTTCCACTTTCATAGACCCACAAGACATGATATAGACACATGTGCAACACTACAACATAAACTAAATAAATTTAATTTTAAGGGAACTATTCAAATCATAAAACCTCCACTTTCACATACACTAAAACCACTAGTGATACACACTACTACATAGATAAAACCATCATGGTAGAGTCATCACTGAAACATATATTCATGATATGATCCATTGACTATACATATATTTTTAGTAGACATATATCTTCCCCATGTGGCTATAGATGATTATTATGATCCTAATACTTGTACTTTGGGATTTTACACCACATTGGTTATTAAGAGAGTGAGCTAAAACATGTTATACACTATCAGGACTCCATTTGACATATTACATTACCAATTTCATGTGACCCAAAGGTGACCAATACATTAATATTCATTTTGAGTAGAGACACTCATATACAAATTACAGTTAGAAGTATATGGTTATAGGTGATGGATGATATAGCTGATCAATTCGATAAATGCTTGACATTCACTCATGATGGAATCATGGTTCATATATTACATGATGATGTAGATGAGAATCACAGGTTTCACATAGATACTCCATCTTCTAATGTGGTTTAACATGGGACCATGCAATATGCATCTTACATAGTTGAGCATCACACAATTTGGATGCATTGACTCTAGACTCATACCAAAGATAAAGCCCCAATGATACACATAGATTAGTATGATGATGATGATGATAATGAATTATTTGAGTTTGAATGGGATTAGTATTTGACATTGGATGATCTTCTACCAGATCCACCATTTGATTATCCACATTCCATGGATGTGATCTTGGGTCTATAGAAACATTACACTTTGCTTGTATACTATTTCATTTACATTTACAATATTTACTTGTACATAGTTTATTTTCATTTACTTGTACATATCTTATATTAAAAAACACAAAAAACATATAACATGTCAAAATTCAAAAAGATTAAAATATTTTTAAAATGCCAAATTTACAGATTGTATGCATTGTTATGTTTACATTTATACTAATTGCTAGATATTGCATAATGTTATCTATCTTATTATAGTTGATTATATCATACACATATGCTTCACTTTTTATTATTGAGTGCTTGAATATTAGATACAAAAATTTGGTCCATTACACTGATCTAGACTCGCTATCACCTACCCACTGGGGACATATACACTAATATAGGTTTATTCATTTGATACATCTACCCACTTGGGGCATATCATACACAGTTGATACTAACATCTTCTATCTTTACATACTATACATTATAGTTTATGGATTTATATCTTTTAATGTTTATCATTGCTACTCATTGCTAAGATTTTTTGTTAACTATCACTAGTTAGAGTTAGTATTATTATCCTAGCATCTACATAGATTTGTACTACATAGTTATACATACTTTCATTTATGGTTTTTCTAGATTAGAATTTATTGTGTTTCATGTGCTTCTTCAATCTTCAAGGTCATTTTAATATGCCATTGTTCTTTGGATCTATAACACTTCTCTATTTGTATACCTTAGACATGTGCCCATGTCCCTTGTGTGTGTTTTCATGCTTTTATATGTGGACATTTTAACATATCCTTTTATGTCTCTCTAATCCAAATTACTAGTTGCTTGTCTATGTGAACATTTGAACATGTCCTTTTATTTATTCATTATTAGATTTAGTGACATGTGCCCATATCCCTTGTATTATGTCCCCTAAGACTAATTTTACATGACTCATGTATTTTATATGTATATTTCATTGTATGATTCTACACCATGACACTTTTATTTGTTTTTGACACAAATACCAATTTTTGATGCCATGATGGGTCTCATTCATCCACCCTTCCTACTTAGGATCCATGATGGACATCATGCCCCATCCTCCTAGGTAGTTACTTAGATTTGATGGTATACACATTGATTACATATATCTTGACACCATTGTGTAATGTTAGATTAAAAAATACATCTTACACTACTTAATCATACTTAGATACATTTGCATTCTAATTTTATGTTTGTACATTATACTGGAATATCATGCATATGCTCTAGCTAACACATTTTGTAGAGCTACTTATTTTGAGGGCAAGACTTACATAAGTTTCACAACTACCCTCAAAAGAGGGTTCATTCATATGGGTTTATCATAGAGATCAAGATCCTACTTTAATACTTACAAAAATAATTCAGCATGCGGGCTCAATTTTAAAAATCACACAGGGTAGACATAGTAAAAAATGGAGACTTAGATAGTATTTCAAGTCACCCATATTTTAGATTAGACAAACATTAGCACCTAGATTGGGATACTAGTGCCACACTATCCACTACATGGTGATATTATCCAATATCCTTAGCTTTAGGATAATCTATATTAGCCAAACTAGTACACCAAGTATAATACATATTTGCATAGATACAGTCACATGTTTGACAATTATGCTCAAATTTTGTTTAGATACATTCATTACAACTTAGATTCATACTAGTTTATCAAATTTGGAGGCATCATACATAGCATGATCACTCCCACATTTAGTTCAATTACATAGATTTAGTTATTATATAATTATTTTAGATTTAATATATTTAGATACTAAATTGGGGGCATCTGCACAAGACATAATTTCTATATATTCAACTACACATCAGTTGATTAGATGGAATGGTAAACTCCATGTCATTCTCTATGATGTATAAACTTGATATCATATTTCAAGTTATCAATAGATTCATGCCTTACTCCATCTACAGTGGTTGGCATTCTCAAGTGGCCTAGAGCCACCTAATATACATGAGTGGCCATAGATTCAACATACTTAGTTAGATACATTCAGTACTTTGTGTAATTTAGTTATAGATGTATCTACTTCACATAGGTGGGAAATTATGGATTCATGGCCTACTTGAGTTCTTGAGCCACCCACATGAGAGGGATAGACACACTTACAACCTTATCCAAGCTATTCATAGATCAAGATCCACCAATAAGGGGTGGTTAATGATGTATTCAAAACTGGATTGAGTTTTTGAGCCACACATATGAATATTGAGTAAACCATCATCTCAACCCAAGATATTTAACAATATGATAACTATAGACACTCAAAAACATAGCTTGTCACTAGTTTCATGCATTATTTCACATACCTAATGATGTGTATTCATTCATTTCCTCTATCTTTACTCAACTTTACTCGGTTACTTTATTTCAGCATAGTCTTTTGCTTTTGATCATCTCTTAAGTAAGGACTAATTTTTGCATGTTTCATTATAGGTCATTTATTTGGATCATGTTTTGCATACACAGACCCAAATTCACATACTTAGACTTAGCTACATGTGCTTCACTTCAAAGGTAAGTCCAGGTACACTTATTTTTTACTTTTATTATTCATTTCACTTTTTTACATTTCTATCATAAAGGGGGGCCAAATGTAATCACCTAAAAGTGGTAATTAGATGCTACGATTGTCACTTGAGTTAACCTATTCCTAGATCAGCCCTAGACCTATCCTAGATCCTTTACCACATGTTTTAAGTCATTTTGAAAACCATAGGCATCTACAATCAGGTAAAACACAATTTCAAGACAATTTTTTGTGCAATAAATTTAGGGCTGCATACTATTGATTTATTGAATTTTTAGACAACCTAGCTAAATTAAATCAATTTTATATTAGAATTTCAATTTATTTTACATATAATTTAATTTTTTTCAAATCAACCCTAGATTTCAAAAACCTAAACCCTAGATAACTCTTAGGGTTCACATTTCTAGCAGTTACTCAATCTAAATTTATAGCTTGTTACTATGATTGTCATGATGGAATCCATCTTTCACTTCATGATACAAATATTGGTACTTTATTTATCATGTTTATTACCAACTATTTGTAGAAAGGTACACATGTATGTTACTCCTATCATGGATTTTGTTCGAGCTAAGCTTGTTTTACATATTGGTCCCCCATCATGTGAGCTCCATTTTTCTATAGATCACTTTTATATGACTCACTTTGAGATACCTCCAGTTACTACTAGATGATAGAGGGTTCAGAGGATTCCTTTTTTTTCACCTCCACCTAGACCACTTGATTATCTATGATACCATCCCCCCTCTACTACTCACCCTAGGTAAATAGTAGATTTCACAGTTAAAGATGTCATTAGGCAAATTAGGGTGCCTCCTTATTATATACAGGAGCATCGTAACCCTACCATCCCTCTTCATCCCCAACACATTATGAAAACACCCAAAGATAAACAAAGGTAATTTGATATAGTGGATCAATTGAGAAATGCACTAGATAAAATATCTATATTGTAATTACTTTAAAAATAAAAAATATTCAAAGATATTATGTTTCAAACACTTAATCACTCATCTATGCCACATGATACTAAGCCATCCTATTTTACATATATTATGAATACTATCAAATATGTGGAAGATGTGATATATTTTTCCAATGAGGATTTACATTCATAATCAGTAATTGATAAAAAAAAAAAACCACTTTTTATTCAAGCTCAAATCAACAACACAACTATTAAATGAGTTCTCATTGATAGTGGTTCAATACTCAATATATATAACCTCACATTTATACAAACCATGGGGGTTGATATAACATCTATTCAAAATACATAAAATAATATTCAAAGGTTTGATGGCATTCTTAGACAAACATTAGGATCAATCACATTGGACATTATATTGGGACCAAATACATAATATACACACTTTCAGTTGATGTCAAACCATTTACATTATAATTTGTTATTTAGGAGACCTTCCATACACCCTATGCAAGTTGTACCTTCCACTCTTCATATATGTGTTAATGTTTTGCATGAGGGGTACCTATACACATGCACAATAGATAATCAACCATTTATATATTATAGGTTCATTGAGCCTCCTATGCTGAGTACATCATAGATGGGACACCTCATATTCTCATCAAACCACCACCTCAAACATCCTCATCTAGGATAGATGATGAGATTCTCACAACCTAGTTATCACTACTTTTCAATTCAAAAAAGGCTTACATTCATAATTATGACATAGATTCATAGGCCACTATAGAGGATGATCAACCACCTATAAAAATTGATGATTATTCATGTGGATTGATATTTATGCCAATGGGATTAGGAGATTATAGAGATAATTCAAAGGCACTCATACACCATCATAAGCCAATATCCTCACTTATTCAGGATTCTAGAACTACAAGATCTCATATTCCACCAAAATTACTAGCAAATCCGCTAATCCATTCAATACATATGGTCACATCCATAGATATTGATTATATCATATAGATTCAAGCAAGGAGTTCATAAGACAGACCACACCAGATCTTACAATTACTACTTTCTAGAGGATTGATTATATTACCCATAGTCCTACACAAATCATTTAGCATAATATCACCACAAAAAGTGAAACCATTTTTCCACTTTCATAGACTCAAAGAACATGATATAGACATGTGTGCAACAATGAAACATATATTAAATAAATTTAAGTCTAAGCATACTATCCAGATCATATAGACTCCACCTCCATATGCACCACCACCACAAGTGATATGAGCTACTACATAGATATGATCACCATGATAAAGTCATTGCTGACATAGATATTCAAGACATGATCCTTTGACTATATAGGTATTTGTAGCAGACAAATATCTTCCCCATTTGGCTATGGATGAGGATTCTAATCCTAATACTTGCACTTTTGGATTTTAACACCACATTGTTATTAGAAGCATGAGCTACAACATGATATACACTATAAGGACTCCATTAGACATATTACATTACCAATTTCATATGGCCCCAAGGTGGCTAATATATTATTCTTCATTTTGAGTAGAGACACTCATTTACAGGTTACACTTGGTAGTACATGGTTACAAGAAATGGATGTTATAGTTGATAAATCAGATAGATGCTTGACTTTCACTAATGATGGACACATGGTTCATATATTACATGATGATTCAAATTAGAATCATAGGTTTCACATAGATACTCTATGGTCTGATTTGTTTTACCTTGGGACCACATGAGAGGCACCTTACATAGTTGAGTAGCATGTAATTTAGATGCATAGACTCCGTACTCATGCTAAGTGCAAGGCCCCAATGATACACACAGATGGTAATGAAAATTATGATGATGACTTATTTAATTTTAGATAAGGTCAATAGTTGACACTAGATGATCTTCCACTAGATCTACCATTTGATTATCCACATCCCATGGATGTGATCTTGGGTCTATAAAGGCATTACACTTTGCTTGTATAATGTTTCATTTGAATTTCCAATATTTAATTTTACGAAATTTATTTTCATTTAATTGTACATATATTATATCCAAAACCAAAAAAAATATAACATATCAAAATACAAAAATACTCAAATTTTTTTAAAATGCTAAATTTACAGATTTTATGCATTGTTATGTTTACATTTCTACTACTTTCCAGATATTTGCATATTGCTAGTTATATTAGTATAGTTATTTTTATCATACAAAAATGATTCACTTATTCTTTTAGAGTTCTTGTAAATTACATGTGGTCTCTGGTCCACTACACTAATCTAGACTAGATATCACCTACCCATTGGGGGCATATACACTGATCCAGGTTTATTCATTTGATACATCCTCCCAATTGAGGGCATATCATACATAATTTCTACTACCAAGTTTTATCTTTACATACTATGAATTGTAGTTTATGCATTTATATATTTTGATTTTAATCATTGCTACTCACTGTTAATATTTTTTTTTGACTATCACTAGTTAGAGTCAGTATCTATACATCCTAGCATCTACATAGATTTGTAATACATAGTTATACATGCTTTCATTTCTATTTTTTATAGATTAGACTTTATTTTGTTTCATATGCTTATTCCATCTTTCAAATCATTTAAATATTCCATTTTTATTTGGATCTATGACATTTCTCTATTTATATACCTTAGACATGTGCCCATGTCCCTTGTGTATGCTTTATTACTTCTATATGCAGACATGTGAACATTTTCTTCTCTGTCTCTAAGCCAAATTACTTGTTGCTTGTGTATGTGGAAATTTAAACATGTCCTTGTATGTCTTCATTCTTAGATTTAGTGAAATGTCCCTATGTCTTTTATACTGTGTCCCATTAGCCTACTTTTATGTGCCTCATGTGTTTTATATGTATACTTCATTGTATGCTTCTACACCATGACACTTATATTTGCTTATTACATACACACTAGTTTTTTATGCCATAAGGGATCTCATGCATCCACCCTTCTTAATTGGGAGCCATGATGGACATCATGACCCATCCCCCTTGGTAGTTACTTAGATTTGATGCTATAGACATTGATTATGTCTATCTTGACCCTTTCTTAATGCTAGATTACAGCATACATCTTAAATTACTTACTCATGCTTAGATACATTTACATTTACATTTTGATGTTATGTTTGTACATTATATTACAATATCATGCATATGATCTAACTAACACATTTTTTAGAGATAATTATTTTGAGGATAGGTCCTACATAGGTTTCACAAATACCCTCAAAATATGGGGCATTCATAAGGATTTGTCATAGAGATCAGGCTCCTACTTTACTATTCACAAAAGGAATCAGCATATAGGCTTAGTTTTAGAAATCACATTGGGCAGACATAGGGAAAAATAGAGACTTAGATAGTAGTTCAAGTCACCTAGATTTTAGACTAGATAAACATTAACACCCATATTAGGACACTAGTTCCACATGGAACTACTATCCACTACATGGTGCTATTATTCAGTGGCCCCAACTTTAGGATAGTTCATATTAGCCAGACCAGTGCACTAGGTATAGTACATATTTACATAGATATAGTCATAGGGTTGATACTTATGTTCAAATTTTTCTTAGAGACATTCATTACAGCTCAGATTCATACCATTTTCTCAAATTTGGTGGAATCATATGTGACATGATCACTCCCACATTCAATTTAGTTACATAGATTTAGTATACTCAAATACCATATTGGGGCATGTGCATGGAATATAGTTTCCATATATTCAACTACACACATGGTTATTAGATGGAATGGAAAAATCCATGTCATCCTTTATGCTATATAAACTTTCTATCATATTTCAAGTTATCACTAGATTCATGCCTTACTCTATCTATAGTGGTTGGCATTTTAAGATGGCCCAGAGCTACCTAATATACCTGAGTGGTGGTAGAGCCAACATACAGTTATATTTACTCAGTTAGATACTTTCAAAACTTGGCACAATTCAGTTACAAATGCATTTACTTCACATAGGTGGGAAATGACAGAGACATGGCCTACTTGAGTTCTTGAGCCACCCACATGATAGGATTAGACACACTTGCATCCTTATCCAAGCTACTCACAGATCAAGATCCACCAAGAAGGTTTGGGTAATGATGGATTCAAAAATTAATTGAGTTCTTGACCCACTCATATGAGTATTGAGCAAGCCATTAGCTCAATCCAAGATATTCAACAATATGATCACTATGTACAATCACACACATAGGTTATCACTAGGTTCATGCATTGGTTTACATACCTAATGAGGTGTATTCATTCCTTTCCTCTCTCTTTACTCATATTTACTTAGTTACTCTATTTTACCATAGTCTTTTGCTTTTGATCATCTCTTAAGTAAGGACTAGTTTTTGTATATTTCATTGCAGGTCATTTCATTGGATCATGTTTCACATACGTAGACCTAGATTTACATACTTAGACTCAACTACATGGGATTAAATTTAAATTTAAGTCCACCTACACTTATTTTTCATTTTACTAGTCATTTCACTTTGCTACATTCCAGCATAAAGGGGGGTTAAATGTAATCACCTAAAATTGGTAATTTGATTATAAGAGTGCCACTTGAGTTAGCCTATTCCTAGCATAGCCCTAGATCTATCCTAGATCCTTTGCCACAATTTTTTAGTCATTATAAAAACCATATACATCTAAATTCATTTATTTATTAGATCCCAACATAGTTTGCCTAGTAGTCTACTAGGTGCACAATAGCACCACATTTGGGACAGTACATCAACATGGTGCTAGTGTCCCTAACTAGGAACTAGTATCTTTAGCCCTAACTCTCCTAAATGGATAATTTTTCAAATGTGTGCACCTCCTAAGTTCTACCTAAGAATATTTTCTTATTTGTACAAGCTTTATATCTCTATAAATACAAGTATGTTTGACCCTTATTCACTATATTAGAAATAAATGCAAAATGCTTATTCAAACAAAAGACAAATTGTAGCCAAATCTTTTAAGGACTTTCTTCATAAGTTCCTTCACATCTACATTTATGACTACACTATTTATGGATTAGTATAGGACCACTATCAAAATCTTTGACTATTTCTTGATCATTTACAAAGCTTTTAGATTTACTTGAATTTGAATAAATGTCTTTTGCCTAGCCCCTTTGGCATTCTACTTGATCATGTGATGTGCAATGATGGAATTTTGGTGGATCTAGCCAAGATTATTTTTATACTTCACCTTCCAGCATTGACCACCCATTGATACGTACATTCCTTTCTATGGAATATTGGGTATTATAGAAAGTATATTCATGGATATGCTAGGATTGTTGTGCCTCGAGGAATTACTAAAATAAAATGGTCAATTTCTCTTGACTAATTCTCAACATCAAGCATTTATTATAGTTAAGGATAAACTTATCACCACCCCTATTCTCTAATTTTTATATTGAACAAAGCCTTTTCACATTCATGTCAATGATTCCAACATGTAGGTTGGTGTTATCCTTACTTGACCTAGTGAGGGTAACCTAAACCACCCTATCTATTTTACAAGTGGAAATCTTACCTTGGCTGAATGAAACTACACAGCTACAATGTGTAAAGCATTGTCTATGGTTTACTCCCTCCAAAAGTTTTGTCATTACTTTCTAGATACTCCATTTATCTTCTTCACAAATCATGAGGCACTAAATTACTTAGTAAATAAATTAGTATTACATGGGTGCATTTTTCAATGGATTGTGATGTTTCAAGTGTTCTAGTTTTTAATGATGGTAAACCTGGTAAGGCCAAGTACTATCTAGATCATCTTTCATGCATAAAATATAAAGAATCAGTGTGCACCATTGAATATGACTTGCCTAACATGTAGCTATTTTATGTCACATACATGCCCAATGAGTTGGAAGATATCACTTCCTTTCTAAATACAAGTTCAACACCAGCTCACCTCAACACTCTAGAAAATAATCAATTAGATCTTCATGCCACTCCATTCTAGTTTATAGGGGTGACCTTTACAATATTTTTCAAGATGAAGTGATAAGACACTTGTCATGTATCATGAACATGTTGAGGTACTTCAAGAAGTTCATGAGGTTATCATCGAAGGACACTATGTTGAGTAAGTTATAACATAAAAGGTCCTTTGACTACATTATGGTGGCTTTCCTTGTTTAAAGATGTTAACACTTATACATGCCAGTGTAACATTTCTTGGTGTGTGGTAAATTTTAATAAAAAGGATGAAATTACCATTCATCCTATATTATCACAAGAACCCTTTGAAAAATGATCTATTGACTTTATTAGTCTCATCAACCCAGCAAGGAGGTGTATTGATGCATGTTATGTTATCACTGATGCTGACTATTTTTCTTATTGGGATGAAGTTGCACCAAGAAGGGATTATTCTATTACCATTATTAAAAGATTCATCTAGGATAATATCATTACACAATTTAGATGTCTATTGAGTTTGACTAATGATCGAAGGAACCATTTCTCTAATTAGACCATCCATATCCTCTTGGCATAATTCATGACCACACACTAAAAAATAACATCGTCTCATCCTCAATCCAATGGTATAGTTGAGGCATTTAATAAGTTATTGGGTAATACATTGAACAATATATGTAATATTGGATGCACTGATTGGGATGACCATGTGTCTATGGTATTATGGGCATATTAGACCACTTACAAGTGGTTAAATAATAGAACATTATTCAATATTATGTTTGGTACTGAATTGGATCTTATGGTTGAATTCCTTGTCCCTTATCTTCTCATTTCATGCATTGGTTGACTAGATGATGAAGCATCCTTGAAATCACAATTTGATCATTTATTTTTTCATGATGAGACCTAGTTTCTCACAAACTAGAGTCATGAAGTGGAGAAATGCAAACAAAAATCCTAACATGATCACCATTTGAAGAAAAAGACTTTTTCTCCTTCCATGCAAGTCTTAATATATGATTCCAAGTTTGTATGCCATTCCAAAAATCTTCATGTATATTGAGATGGCCCCTTCATCATTCATAATATTTATCCCACTAGTACGTAATAGTTAAAGTGACTAGATGGCCAATTCCTTCTTGGCCATTTTAATGTTAGTTAGTTGAGACACTATTATTGTGAATAGTCTTTCCATTATATAATAATAAGGCATATTCCATTAGGTTAGTCTAGGGTTTTGATTGTTTTCAATAAATCATGGTACTAGTTGCATGCCCTTGAGTATTTTTAGTGTCAACACTTTGTTTTTGTAATTATTTGTATCATTTTAGAGGACCACAGACAAATTTTAGTGTGGGGTGAGGGCAAAACATATATGGAGGTCCAGGATATGGTAAATGGGAATATGTATAAGAGCAAAGGCATGTAAGTAGAAGTGCATAAGGAAAAAAAGGTACATAGGATGTGGCAAAAAACTACCAATCTAATTTGAAGTAAAGAAGTAAGATTCCACCTTTAGAATGGAAAATATTCAAATTATTTACAACTATGATAAACTTTAAGAAAGGTGTGATGGGACATGTATTTAATACAAGGAAAGCAATGGCAATAGAAAGTGTGAGAAATTTTCATCATTTCAATACTGTTATTAACATTTATTGCATGAAGTGATAGTAGAGGTAGTAGGGTAGTAAATAAAAGCTACCCCCTCGAGCCTATAAAATGTTAAATGTGGGACATTTCACTTTTTACCATTTTCACATTTTTTAACTTATAGAGCTGAAGGAACATATTTGAGTTAATGCTCAGTGATTTCCAAGATTCTAGATGAGTGAAAAGTAATGGATTAAGATTATTTTCAATCATTATGGATTGTATTAGTTGTGGAAAAATAGAAAGAGTATTGGGAAGAGGGTAAGGATGCATATGTTTCTATATTTTTAGGTTATATAGGTCGATGTCTGCCATTAAAAGGCATTGAGGTAGGAGAGATAAGTGGGATAACAAGGAAACCACATATTTTTTAGGAAAATTTTATGGCCACACCTCAACCATCAAAATATTTTAAGCGTGATGTGGCCAAAGAAAAAGGCCCATCAAAGTGAGACTTTACCTGCAATACCAAAGTAAGAAGAGTTGGAGAGTGTGGGTGGTGAGATTGTGTTAATTATAGAGGAGATACCTAAATTTCTCAAATAATGCATGGTAGACATAGAATCATAAATGGAACATCAAGAAAATAAGGATGTTTTACCCTTCCACCCCTATTGTTGTTCAAATAAATATAGTACCTAGAGGTACTAGAAGGCATGAAGAACTACGTATAAAATGTGCCCACTTGTAATGTTTTTTATTATAACCACTTTCATCTTGTAAATAAATTAAAAATATAGTGTGACTACTAGGTAGAGCACCAAAACATAAGGAGTGAGATAGTATATAACTTGAAATTTTTTAATGCTCAAGATGATGTTAGACTCTTCCAATTGTTTAATCTTCTATATTTTGGAAAGATGGTTGAAGTAGTGAAGTTTTTAATTTCATAAGAGCATGAAGACTATATCTATTTTTTTGAAATTGGATGAACATTACATCAAAGTGGATAATCAAAGCCACAGGGTTGTAATGATCAAGCATGGACTTTTCTTATGACTTATAAGACCAAGATGAGATTGAAAAGACTGCTATGGTGCTTGAGTTTCAAAAATAAGGCCATGTTATATATATCACTAGTCTTTGACATCCCACCCTCAGAGTGGTTTCATGCATCATAATAACCAAGGTTAGGGGAGGAGATAGGTAGAAAGAGATGGATATGAACCACATTTATGTCGCTTAAAAATTCACCAAGGGAATAAAATATAGTTGGGAAAAATACTTCACTAAAAGAATTGTTATAGATAGATAAATCCCACTATCTACCTAACCAAAGGTTTTTATGGGGCATGTTCCTATAATTGATGGTTTTTAATGAGATTGGTGTACATGACTACACCATTAGAGATCTAAACTGGGCATTTCTTCAGAAGAATAAGTCCCTTGTAGAGTGATTCAAATAATTCACTTGCCTTGGACTAATAACCCCATCCCATAAGGTCTATACGAAGGGATGTTATAATGGGATGAAGGAATCCTTAGGGAATGAATGGTGTATTCTAAAGTACTTACCTAGATAGGTTAGAGACTAAGTGATGTTTGTCATTAAGTAATTTTTCCCCTAGTGTGCATTCAAATGTCTCCCCCTAGAGAGTTTTATGGATGATTGATGTTACCATATGATTTCATATTATGGAGCTTCATGAATGCCATCAATCATATATATGATATGAAACTAGTGAAATTTTTTACAAGGCATAGAGATTTACACCCTCCACCATTTATATATACCCAAGAAACAAATTATATATGGAAAAGATAGAGTTGGATAAAACTGACATCAAAGTCCAACAAATTTTGGTTGAAAATTCAATTCATTATTTATTTTACATGTTGAAGCCTAGGAATAAATATTTGGGGAGTGTAGAGTGAGAAAAAGAGACAATCCCACTAGAAATAGTGCTAGAGAAGAAGCAGAAGTGCCCAGGGCATGATGCCATCACAAACACATAGACAAAACCTTCAAAATGGAACATGATTTCTTAGGTACTACATAATAAGAATACACCAGTAAGTCAACTTGATACTATTCTTTTGAAACATGAGACATTATCACCTAAGGACAGTGACTTGGAAGAGAAAATAGAGATTCTAGATGAGACACTAGAAACACCTTCACCAACATGACATTAATAAACCACCCTCAAGGATGCACAAATGGAAGTTTAAGATGCACTTGGTGAAGAGAGGGATGATTTTGACCTGAATTTGGGAATGAGTGAGTTTGACATTGGGGCTAGTCACCAAAGTGAAGACACAAACATTGAGATACTTGAGTGATATCACTCTAAGGGAAAAGATTCAGTTGATGACTTTGTTTTGAGTCTAGTTAAAAATGATGTGACCATGACCATATACTTCTAGTATCAGAGGGGAGTGCCAAAAAAAATCTTATACATGTATTCACATTTGACACTAAAGGATGCATCTAAGTAGATTTGGTGGGAGTTATCCTTATCCCATGATGTTTACAATAAAAAATGACATTTTTATATGCCTTAAGATAGCATAGTACTTAGTCCAAAATTGATGGCACTCCTAGATACCCTTTTAGTAGACCCATGTAAGTTTACCATTGTATAGGCTAACACAATACTCTTAAAGTTAGCATATGAGGTCATAAGGAAGAATGTCTTAGTTGAGTTTGATGTTTAGTGACCCTAGAAGAAACTTGAAAATATGGTGGTTTTATATAATAATAAGGTCACTACAAGAACAAGGGTTGAGGAAGAACTAGTTGAGGTTAAGCACTAATTGGAAAATGAAATGACTACCAAAGTGAAAACATTAAACATTTGTAAAACAATTGAGACAAGAACCAATGCTCATAGATGGAGTACTCATTTTTGGTGAGGTAGTGGATAAATTGGATACCTTGGTAGATATCCTATTGAAATGGTGTAAGGAACATCTTGGCCCAAAGAATGAACAAACTTAGGCAATAGAGTAGTTCATGGAAGTAGTGGAGGTTTGCAAGAGTTTTTTGTACAGGTTGGAAACACCATTCCCATTTTAGATGGGGTTTTTTAAAATTTGGTTCAACCCATAAACATTTTATAAGCATGGCTTTAAGTGGAAGAGTTTCAATGACAATAGTTTGTAGATAACACCTTGTTAATAAAAGTTCACACAAAGTGTGCCAAATCATACAAGGATGTGGAGTTAATGGAGGACACAATAATCATTCACCATCAAGAAATAAATTCAAACTTTATGGCACTCTAAGGATAGGTTGTCACTAAGGTCACTACACTTGAAGGTGTCCATAAGGATGTTTTCACATCCCTTGAATGTTTGGTGAATAAAGTAGGTGAGTGTCTTGAATAAGCTAAGGAGACCAAGAAGCTTAAAGTGGAATTTGAATAAATAACATCCAAAATGCAAAACACCTTGAACCATTAGGAAGGTGTAAACAAGAAAATTGAGTAGATATGACTAGAGTTTTTGGTGGATCCCAAAAATAATGTTTAGTCTAGGATGGACTAATGGGTTAGTGTGGGGTGATATTGGGCCCTAAATTTGGCTAAGTACATTTTAGAATAACCAACATAGAGAGGCATGTCACATAAGATCATTGCATAGAATACCATGGTATGGGAGTAAAAAACATGGGAATCCATGGCATGAAAGTACCAAGTATCATTGAATAAATTTTAATGTTAAATCAAGATCCCTAAAATGAATTACTTGAAACTTAGTGAAAGACTTGGGGAGCATGCAAAAAGTGGATAATATTTATGGATTTATTCGTAGGGATGAAAAATAATAATTCAAACATGAATCTATAAATTTCCCATAATAAGATAGGTGATCAATGATGAGCATCCAACATTAAATATATAATATAAGGGTAGAAAGGCCTAGGTCCTTAGGAAATAAATGTAATTGGCTACCATGACTCAAGTGTGTTGATGATCATTGTATAGTCACCATGAGTGTATTTACTTCTGTAATATCTTTTTTAGGTAAAATAAAGTGTAAATACCCCTAAAATGAATGTTGTAATGTTGTTGTTTAGTTGGTTATTATTTATAGAATTTATATGAATGAGTTTCATTGTAGCTCTAAAACTGTGTAATCTTTGAACATCACTTATCAATATGATGAATGAAGCTTATGTTAAATTAATATTATTATTCAACTAACTATGGAGATAATATTGCTAGTTATCATGTATGATGTTGTTTGGTTAACTAAGTTAAGGTTAATAGTTACTGTTTATTCCATCATTTTTGTTTTGATCATTAATTAATGTGTATTAAGATGGATTACAAAATGATCTTAGCAATGTGTATATGTTTGAGTGACCTTGTATGTTAGTACACACTCATGAGACAAAACCAATGATAATTAGTATCTTACTGCATGTTTTGGTTTAGTGCATGATAACTCATTCTTGCATGTAATGCCAGTGCACTAATATTTTGGACTCTTAATCACTTTGGCACATACCTAGGGGAAGTTATGCCCATGTAAGGAAAATAATCCCAACATGTGGGTTTGTTAATCAGGCATGATGGGAGGCCAAGAACATAGTCTTGTATGTTATCCTCCCCTCTAAACATGTTGGCAATGCCAAGTTTAATCCAAGAAGCACCAAAAATGAATCTATCCAATTATAGCTTCAACTTTGACAATTTTTACTGTTAGTGTTTATGTGTTCTTAAACATTGGTGAAAATGTGCTTAGGGTGGACTTAGACATCATGGTCATTAGAGCATGTGTAATTTTCCAATCGAGATGTGTTTGGAGTGATATATTTCCACTTGGGGGTTCTTGAGGTAGAAATGCTAGTTGGAGCTCAAAACATTGTCTCTTCACTACCAAAAAGTTACATTTCAAGACCCATTATTAAAACTTGTGCCACTTATTGATATCTAAGTTTATACTCACTTGATCTAGGTTAAGATTATAGGGATTTCACATGCACAAAAAGGATCTTACGTTCATCCATACGACTTACTATTTTAATTTTATGCATGTCTAAAGTTGGGATAAAAATATGCATTTTTATTGTGTCGAGAAGGGCACTCTTAATCCCTAAATGGGTGGTGGGTTTGTTGACAGGGCATGATAGGATGCTAAGAACCTAGTCTTAGATGTTATCCACACCTAGATTTGTTTTCAATGGCAATTTTCAGTAAATAAGCACCGTAAATAAAGTTCTCCAGCTATAGTTTCAACTTTGACAACATTTGTTGTTAGTATTTCCATGTTCTTAAACAATAATTATCTTCACCTAAGGTATTTTATAAATTTTTAAGGTATTCATACAAATTTTAGGGATTATTTTAGGCTTATCAAGCATGGGTTGAGGTTCAAACATGAATGTTATGAATTTGTGTAACCTCTCATGAGTTAGTACACCTATCTACAAGTCTATACTTGATATTCAAGAGACTATTAGAAAGATGTAGAAGGATGATTCATTAAGAGATAGAGTGTGTGTGTTCTCACGATTCCTTAAGAGAGTGTGTGTGTGTTTTCATTATTGAGATACATCTCAAGAAGGTTATTAGAATCTAAAGAATAATGTAAAAGGATGAAAGGAAGATGAAGGAGGGTGATTAATGCACTTTTAACTACCTTTTAGAGGCAATCATGCCTACTTCATTACCATTAGATGTTTTATAGGGGTTATATAAGTCATAGTAATCTTCATGGGATAAAATAAAGTAAAATGTAACATAATATTGTTTTAAAAGGCCATTTACTAACTTAAGTTGGAGAAGTTGAGGAAGAATCTCAACTAAATATGCACACTCTAATATTGTCAAATTCTCTAAAAATATTATCATCCTATATTAAATCACTTTGGAGGAATAAAATAAATTTCACAGGGATAAAAAAGGCCATATTACACTATGAGAGAGACTAATGATAGTTTACAATCTGTTAAATAGGGTTCTATAACTGTAATTAGGCAAATTTCTTATCAATAAAGGATAATATTTGTTTGAAACCTAAGTATTCATATCTATTATGCATAAATAAAGTTTATTCATTCAATCCTATAATTTTTTTGATCTTAGATTGAAGTTTGTCTCCTTGAAACTCATAATACCCCTATTTTTTATGTGAGAACAGTCTTCTTAGTTGCTTATATCATGTGAAAACTTGTGCGTGCATTGAAAATGAATATTGGATTAGTTTAAGGAGTTTTTAAGAGTCTTTTCCAAGTTTTTTTATCGATTATATAAGTCCTATATTGTATTAACTATCAATAATAAGCTCCCATATTCTAAAACTCAGAAAAATCCTAAAATAACCTAGTTTAGTGACATTAAAAGAATCATATATTTATTTTCAATTGGTATAATTCAACAAAAAATTATAAGAAGGTTAATTATAATTTATATAAACTATTTCAATATTTAGGTTTATTAATGATACCATTTGAAATAATAAAATGTGGACTGTGACAGTGTTTCCTGTAGGTGTTGATTTGTCAAGATAGGCAAGAACAATTTTAGATGAGAATTCTTGTAGATGAAGTCAATAATATTATTTTGAGACTTTATACCATTTTTTTTATATAATTGAATAATCTTAATTTATTTATTTTGAGGTGTATAAATAACCTAATAATTTATTTGACCTACTAAGAGCCAATTAGGCCTATATACCTAAATTGCAAAATTGGTTCAGAATTGATCTTTTTAAGAAACCAATGAATGGAGACTAGTTTATTCACAATATATTTAATATCTATATATTTAAATGAATTTAAAAATAATAATAATTAAGGCCTAATTATTCTATAATGGTCATGTAGTAGTCTTGAGACATAGTTTAGGTTTTGGATTATCAAATGTCTTAGTGGATGTTTGAACCCATATAAAAGACTTCTTTGAGTCAAGTGATAATATCCTAGGAATATAATTATTATATAAGAGGTATTGATTCAAAATAATTTATTTCCAAATTTTAAAGAGTTTATATCAAGACTCAAATTGACTATCTCCAAAGTTCTAGGTTTCCCTTAAGTGTTAGGTTGTGGAGCTAAAAGCTTCAACCTTTGAAAACTAGGAACAGATGGTTGCTGTGTTCTACAGGAACCGGCGTCGACAGCAGGACCGACGTCGGCAGAATCCAGTGCAGAAGGCCACCAGCGACGGCAGGAAGTCGGCTGACATCGGCAGAACTAGACCAGCAGGGACCGACGTCGGTCACCTGTGTGTTCCCGAAGTGTTCGTTTCACGGACAGTTAGTTAAGTGAACGATGAGTTTGCATGTCAAGACCAACCAGAGTCTTGGGCTGCAAGGATAATTGTCTAAATTAAGAGTCTTAGTTATTGTTTGAGTTAGGGATCTATTTATAGACCCATTGGCATGTATTGTTTAAGGCATGAGATAGAAAGGAAGAGTTCCTTCTAGTTGTAAGATCTATGAGTTGCAGGTTGTTGCAAGCTCATTGGGGATCTACATGTAAGTTTGGTCTTTGAATTGCAGGTTGAAGGTTCATGAGAGATCAGCTTGAAGTGCTATAGAGTGCTTGATGTACCGGCAGGGTTATTACTGACTGGTTGGTGAGGTGAACACCAATTCTGTGTGTGAGTTGGTTGTTGGGACCGTTTTTGTGTAGGAGAGTGTGTGTGAGAAGAATTACTGAACACTTGAGGTGTGGCGAATCTCTGTAAGGTGAAAGAGTGTGGCGGCTCTTTGATGTATTCTTTTCTGTATAGTGTTAATACAAGATAGTGTATTATCTCTCATATTCTGTGCTATTGGTGAATTCTAGTTACTTGTGTTTCTGGTTATTTCCGCATATTCAATTGCTTATATATTTGGTAATCATACTGTGCTCTTTCTGAGGAGCAAGATCCTAACGAGTGGATCAGAGCATGTTTGTTGTTCTAGATTCCTAACAAGTGGTATCAGAGCAAGGTTGTTAGCTCATAGCTTGATACCACTGACAAGTGGTATCAGAGCTTTTGGTTGGGATACTAACAGATTGGTGTAGATCTGGGTAGTGTGTTTTGATTACAGGTTACTCACAGGGTTTCTGTTTGAGTGGGAGTTGAGCAATGGCAGAAAACAGTCAACTACGAATGGAAAAGTTTAATGGCAAGAACTACCAATTATGGAGGATGCAGATTGAGGACTATCTGTATCAGAAAGATTTGTACTTACCGTTGGGTGGGGTTGCTAGCAAACCCTTGGATATGAAAGATGAAGAATGGGAGGTTCTTGATCGGAAGGCTCTGGGATCTGTTAGATTGAGTCTTGATTCATCTGTGATTTCTAGCTTATCACAGTGTAAGACAACGGTGGAGTTGATGAAATCTTTGGCAAATTTATATGAAAAACCCTCGGCTTCAAACAAGGTATTTCTTATGAAGCGTTTATTTAATTTGCAAATGTTGGAAGGTGGATCTATTCATAGCCATCTTAGTGATTTCCATGGTTTGGTAAACCAGTTAAGTTCAGTGAATATTGTATTTGATGATGAACTTAGAGCTCTCTTAATCTTGTGTTCATTACCTGAAAGTTGGGAAGGTTTGGTAATGGCAGTTTCTAATACTGTGTCTCCTTCAAAAGTCTTAAAAGTGGATGATGTTGTGAGTGTGATCTTGAATGAAGAGATACGCAGGAAAAGCACAGGTGAATTATCTGGAAATGCTTTGAGTGTTGAAGGAAGAGGAAGGCCAAGAGAGAAGACAGAGCGTGGGAGATCAAGGTTGAAGACAGGCAAGAGATCCAAGTCCAGGTATGGCAGAATAACCTGCTGGAAATGTGGAAAGCAAGGGCACTTAAAGAGAGATTGCAAATCGGGTGAAGATCATCATGAAGAACATGGAGAAGAAGCAGATGTTGCAGGCTACATTGCACAGGATGCTCTGGTATGTTCTTTGGATAAAGTAGAATCTTAGGTATTAGATTTTGGTGCCTCTTTTCATGCATCTCCACATAGAGAATTTTTTCATGAGTATGTCCAGGGAGACTTTGGAGAAATTTGTGTAGGGGATGGTAAGTCTTGTCAGATTGTTGGCAAAGGCAAAGTGAAGCTGAAATTGTAGACAGGTGACACATGGGTGTTAAAGGAGGTCATGCATGTCCCAGTTCTGAAGCGGAATCTGATTTCTGTTAGAAGTTTGGGTGAAGAGGGTTGCACAGTAACTCTCATAGCAGACTCTTGGAAGGTTACCAAGGGTACACTTGTTATAGCTAGAGGTAAGAAAGTAGGTACGCTTTATCTATCTACTTGTTTTACTGATTCTCTTTCTGGATTATCTACTTCAGCTGTAGATTCAGAGATGTGGCTTGATAGGCTTGGTCACATAGATAAGAAGGAGATGCTGGTTCTTGAGTCAAAGAATATGCTTTTAGATTTGGAAGGCATGGATCGTGGTTTTTGTATGCAGAAGAAGAAAGTGAGGTTTCTTGAGGAATCCAATGTTAGTGACAAGAACGGGAAAGCCTTAGTTTTCAAGGAGAAAGTGACGGACAGAGTTCAGCATAAGGTGCAAAGGAATTCTGAGCAGAGCAAGGGTGATTTGGACAAGGTTTTGATCCAAAAAGAGCTCGCGGGAAAAAGTCAGGTCTCACAAGAAAAACACAGAGACCGACGTCGGCAGGAAAACTGGCGTCGGTGTCCAGACAGGGACCGACATCGGCTATGTGCAGCCCGACGTCGGTGACTCAGGGCAGACAGAGACCGGCGTCGGCCAGGGGAAATCGACGTCGGCAGGGAGGCAGTCGCAGGAAACCGACATCGGTCGGCTGTAGACTGAGATGTGACCGGCATCGGTTACTGAGACGAATTTTGGGTGGACAGCTAGTTGTCATGGAGTCTCAAGCGCCCATATGGAGGACTGAAGGTGTAAGTAAGTTCTTAAATTCGTCATTTCCCTTCTTTACACTACTTGTTGCTCACTTATGGCATAGGACCAGGAAGTTATTGAAGAAGCAGAACAGGTAGATCCAGGAAACAGTGGGAGCTTGGCATGGATGAGGATGTGATTCCTTGGAGGAGAACCAAACAGGTGTTTTGGGTAGTGTTGCCAGCTGGAAGTAAGCACTGAGAGACGAATGGATGTTGAGGATGAAGAAGAGCGGAAATGGATACGTGAGATGGAAGATCAGGATATATGATCTTGTTTTAGCTGCAGGGCAATGGAGGTTTGATCATTGTGTTTCTCTTTACCAGGTTGGATAGTATTAGCTACACTATTCTATTTTCTGTATGATGTGCTTGTTGCAGGGTTACATATACAGGTATTTCTGAACTAAAGGTAAAGCTAGTTCAGGTGTTTGTCATGGAGAATCTGGGAGCAGCAAGATTCTTTGGCATGAGTGTGTTCTAGAGACATGGAGGTCTTGTTGACTTTGTTTCAGGATGATTGTGTGAAACCGGTTAGCACGCCGACGGTAAGACAGTTCATAGAACATGTGTCTTGATTCACATAGTGAGGTTGAGTGCATGGTATGTACTAAACCTGAGTTTTCCCAAGCAGTGGGAGTTGTCACAAGTTTGGAGTCAATCCGGGAGAGTAATACTGAAGGGCAGTTCAGTGGGACCAGCAGCAGGTGCACATGCTATGCAGGGTCAAGTTCTTTTTCTACATGGTAGTAGATGCGGATGTGGCAGGTAATTTGGATGACAGTTTTTTGCATCACGGATTTTGTGGTGGTTGGTCTTCAAGAGTGATCTTGAGGAGGGATACAAAGCCAAGGAAACAAACTAGACGGTGTACAGGTACAAGTACAGGTTGCAGCTGTTTATCTCCAAGTGGGAGATTGTTAGGTTGTGGAGCTAAAAGCTTCAACCTTTGAAAACTAGGAACAGATGGTTGCTGTGTTCTACAGGAACCGGCGTCGGCAGCAGGACCGACGTCGGCAGAATCCAGTGCAGAAGGCCACCGGCGACGGCAGGAAGTCGGCCGACGTCGGCAGAACCAGACCAGCAGGGACCGACGTCGGTCACCTGTGTGTTCCCGAAGTGTTCGTTTCACGGACAGTTAGTTAAGTGAACGATGAGTTTGCATGTCAAGACCAGCCAGAGTCTTGGGCTGCGAGGATAATTGTCTAAATTAAGAGTCTTAGTTATTGTTTGAGTTAGGGATCTATTTATAGACCCATTGGCATGTATTGTTTAAGGCATGAGATAGAAAGGAAGATTTCCTTCTAGTTGTAAGATCTATGAGTTGCAGGTTGTTGCAAGCTCATTGGGGATCTACATGTAAGTTTGGTCTTTGAATTACAGGTTGCAGGTTCATGAGAGATCAGCTTGAAGTGCTATAGAGTGCTTGATGTACCGGCAGGGTTATTACTGACTGGTTGGTGAGGTGAACACCAATTCTGTGTGTGAGTTGGTTGTTGGGACCGTTTTTGTGTAGGAGAGTGTGTGTGAGAAGAATTACTGAACACTTGAGGTGTGGCGAATCTCTGTAAGGTGAAAGAGTGTGGCGGCTCTTTGATGTATTCTTTTCTGTATAGTGTTAATACAAGATAGTGTATTGTCTCTCATATTCTGTGCTATTGGTGAATTCTAGTTACTTGTGTTTTTGGTTATTTCCGCATATTCAATTGCTTATATATTTGGTAATCATACTGTGCTCTTTCTGAGGAGCAAGATCCTAACGAGTGGATCAGAGCATGTTTGTTGTTCTAGATTCCTAACATTAAGAGAGTTAAGAAGGAAAGATCGATCAAGTGGCATCACCTATCTAAGGGCCTCACAAGACCATACATCATTTAAATAGAACCATAATTTCTATACTAAATCATAACAAGGATTATTATCGAATAAAATATGACCTACTTTACTCCTTTTGACTAATATGTACAAACTTAAATATTTTATTTGATGCTCGTACATCACTTACATAGCTTGAATAAATTGGTATAATTACTTTGAAACTAGATAAAGTGATATTATATATTAATGGTCAAACATTTCACTTCATGGTAATATAAGTATAAATAATGTTCCATTCTCAAATGTGGATCAATGTTCAAACATTACACTTCATTTTTGATAATAATAAAAATCATGAAGGCATACAAAACAATAATAAAAACCATATAAATACAGTAATAATAAAATCATAAAAGCATACAAAATAATAACATAATATAATGCCAATTGAATGCAATATAGAAATATAGTGTCAATAATACATACATTTCCATATAGGCATACAAAAAAATTCATCATCTAACAACATAGTATCTAATGTCAGGTGAATGTCATATACACATATAATGCCAAAAGTGCATACATTGCCATATAGACATATATAAAGTATATAATATAAGACATATTAATCATCAAATAGCCTCCCTCTATTTTACTTCCTCAAAGAATATTCTCCTTGGTATTCCCTACTTATAGATAGATATCCCTCGAATGCCTTGGATTACTCCAAGTTTTGATTGTGGGTCCTACACCGATAGTTTTTTTGCCGATGAACTTGTTCAAATATAATATTATTAGAAAATTAACATGTTAGACATGAAACCAAGTTAATAAATTAAGTTTAAACTATAATAAAAAATCATTTAAACATGCACATAATGCAAGCTCATGGTCCTGATCAGTCTACTTCTAATGCTCAATTGGGTCAGTGATAGGTTCAGTTACATGAATAGGCATGTGAAATGATGAAGAAACATGAGGAAGTGTCATATTAATCATATAAATTAGACTATTAGATGGCATCTGACTACCCTACATACATAATACATTCACATAAGTTATATTTTCCTAAGTACATGTAGTAAAATTAATAAAATAAATCTATTTTTACAAATCAAAATTACAAGTTAATATGTACCTCTTAGATGACATTGCAATAATAATGCATATGTCTATCACAATTCACAATAATGGAGTGTCTACTCCAGTAACCAATTGGAAAAATAATGTTACTTGGTTTTCTATAAACTATTGAAGATATATGGCAATTGTTTCTCCTTTATTGAACCAAGAGTGTATTTAATAGCTAATTTAACAGTTTTGGGAATATTGAAGCATTATTCCTAACTTAGTTAAAGGTATAGAAAAATGAAATCAATAAATAATATTGTAATAAATTAAGGTACTAATTTGTATAATTTAATTTTATTTTTAACCTTTATATAAATAGAAATTAATGTGAAGAAAATAAGACTTAACTAGAAACTAACTGAGATGGCTATTGCATGTTTTGAAATTTGTTGTGCAAGACTGGGGAGTGTCACAAATTAGGATCTAGCTTTCATTTTATGAAAGGATATGATCACTAAAATAGGATACCCTAGGGTCTAGTATTATATTCATCTTATGTCATTTTTGTCCAGGAGACTTGGACTTTCTAGGTTTTGTTTACTACATCTATGTGAGCCTATCTATGAAATTTTGACTACTAGATATCTTCAAAACTTCCTATAGAGATGATTTAGTGTTCAAATCCTAGACTCCATTATGCTTTGATAAAATTTGGGAAAGAGAAGGGGGTTAGTTTTTGTAAGATGCATTGAATGTATATCCACACCCCTTGTGTGAGCACATTGCCTACATACCAATACTCTGAAGAGGGATCAAGAAATATGTAGTTCTCCCACTTATTGTGCTTTATGAAATAGTGCATATAAAGATGTAAAATGCTAAACTGAGTATTCTTAATGTGTTTAGGGACTAGATTGAGGGTTTGAATAAGATTGTAGTTGTATTAGTTATCTATATGTATAGAATAGGGAAATTTTCCTTAGTGGTTTTGCTTGTATTCTTGCTTGCTTTGTGATAATTTCCAACCCTTTTTTTGAATGAACTTTGAATGGGATTTTATAGGGATCTATTAGTCATGGGTTGAATGTATTCTTGTTAGACCAACAAAAAAGAGGATAAGAACTGAAAGAAATTGATTATTAGAGGTAAAAAATTAATTTGATAGGAGCACCAAAAATAGACACCCTAAGGTCTAATGCTATAGTCCAAGTTAGGCACTATTGTCTTGAAGGTACAAGATCTAGGGGGATGGAATTATCATAGGAAATGTTTCTTGGGGGAGGTGGAATCACTATCTAGAAGGTTACAGATGATTGAGAATCAATGAAAAGGTGCTTAGGAGGGTCATGAGAGAAAACAAGAGGGACCTATGGGTTGGGTGTCATAAGCCACACTCAAGCTACCAATTTTCATATTTTATTAGACTACATTTTCCTCCTCTTATTCTAGTGATGCAACAAAGTGAAATACTAGGATAAAGGAAAAATAGAAAGCATATCTAAACTTAACATTAAGGGTGAAGCTCTTGAAGCTGTGTGATGTTGGGTGTGTGTAGAGAGAGCACGTTGTGAAGTGTAAATATGTTTTGGTGCTGAGTGATGCTAGATGATTATGGATATGTTGAGTATGTGTTGTACCAAAAGTAATATTATGAATGGAGCTAAGTTCTCAATTCCCTAAGAGTAGCTCAAGAATGCAAAGGTTATCCCTTTGGCTTCATCATCACCTACTAAGTGAAGCTATATGATCATGCATGTGATAATTGATGTTTGGACTATGTGTCCAATCCCTTTGAATAGGTGGTTCAAGAATACAATGGCTAGCTAGTCCTTTGGGTCCATCATTGCCTCGTGAAGTGAAGCTATAAACTGACACTAGTATGAAATATGTGTCATATGAAATTTCTCCTAAAGCCCATGAATGTTCTATAATCTGATAATGCTGGCATGGATAGTTGAATGTATGCTAAAAACTAGGCCACTCTTGGCCAATCGAAAAAGGTGGAGATTAGGATTGTATGAAAGCCACTCTAAAATTAGGCAATAGGCTTATGTGGAAGCCACTCAAAAATGATGCCAACCACCTGTAGATGGAATAAGGCATGAAAATACTGAGAATACATATGTAATGTACTAAAATTAAAAAGAAAAGAAGCCAAATGTATCACACATATTGTCCCCAATCACTGGTGTCTAAAACATGGATTATGATCTGGAAGTTATACCAACTACTGTATCTAAAGCTAAAAGTGAGAGCCATCATGCCATGCATGACTCCTCCTATATCTAGATTCTTTGAGAAAAAACTATATTGATCTATATGTGACAAAACTATAGTTGAACCTACCTTTTTGTGTATTTTTGGAAAATCTTATTTTTTTATGTTTAAATAGGAACATTGAAAACAAACACCCTATTGTCTAACATTGTATTCCAATCTTGGTGCTATTGTCTTGGGATAATTTTGATGACTATTCTATAATTTTCACTATCTACCTAGTCTATTCTACCTACTTTTAAGTCTATTTACTATTATGGGTGTTCTAAAAGCTAATTTTTTTTACTGTTAAGAGTTATGATCTCTATGACAAAACCCTTGTTTATTTCCCCCTCTTTTGAGGGTAGGAATGAAGACCCTACAATGACTACCCTCAAAATAAAGAGCCCTAAAACTATGTTATGATATAAAATATATGATATAGTAATGATAATCAATAATATATCTCAAGATGTAGTATGGTTTATAAGAGAGATTATTAGGTCAATAGGGGTATGCCTAGATAGATATAAAAATGTAATAGCATGTGAAATGTACTGAGTTGAAATTGGAAAATTTAGTTGTTATTTGTCATGGAGGTATGGAGTATGATGTCCATCATGGCATCTAATAAAGTGAGGGAATGCGTGATGTGGCCTATGGCATTTAAAAAAATTGAAAAGCAATCAAACAACAAGCACATAAGACAAGAATCAAGAAGCATACAAGAATGGCCAAGGTTCTAAGAAAACAAGGGACATCGACACATGTCACTCAAAATAAGAAGTAAATATACAAGCCATGTTTAAATTCCACATACACATATAATTAGAAACAAGTGAGCTTGGCATGAAAGTTGTAATCATATAAAAGAGTACATGTAAAAGACATTGGCAAATGTCCTAAGGCACACACAAGAATAGAAGTAAAGGACACTAAAAAATGTCCTAAGGCACATATAGGAGACAAATAGGAATTGAGAAATGCAATAAATATAGCTACACAAAGAAAGAAAGGAAAGCATGTAAATACTAGAAATATAATCCCATCTAACTAATCAAAGTAAGAAGTGAAAATATGCAACACATGGTAGTAAAAAACTATGCATATGCTAATAAATACACAAGTGTTATATAGTAGTGAGTGTCAATAGGTTAATCTGTGTAATCTAGTAAATAATGTGCATTAACATGATAACTAGATTATGTGGTGTAAGAGTGACATAAACTGGATGGTGTAGTCATGTAAAAGATGCCCTTAGTGGGTATGTATATTGATGTGTGTCTCGAATGTAGTAGGATGCCCCCTCAATGGGTCAAGAGAAGCAATCAAGGATTTGGATATCACTACACACACTCAAATATCAAGTGAAGTGTGGTGATGTAGATAGATCAACAAATAATAGCATAAAATAACAAATGTAAGTTTAACATAGTAGTAGACATGTAAATCATGGATAATGCATATAATTGAAATATTTTTGATGTTTTGAATTATTTGACTATTTTCATATTTTTAAATATTAAATGTTTTTGTATTTTGTAATAATCTATGTACAATCAAGAATAAAGGATACTATGTACAAGTAATAATGAGAAAAAAATGTATAAGTAAGAAAAAATAAACTATGTACAATTAAATGAAAAGAGGTTATATACAATCATATAAATAAATAAATATGTACACAATGGCATAAAATACTAAGCTGGAAGGGGTAAAGGGTTCAAGGATGGAGCCTACTCGGGACAAAGATGGTGGAAGGGATCATGGCCATCATCAAATGCCTCGATATCATCATCATAAGTATCATCATATACTATAAACTCTGTATACATGGTGTCATCCTGCTAGAGTCAAACTAAAGGTAGCTCTGGTGGTGAAGATGTTGATTCTTCTCTAGGACATTTAGCTCTGGTAATAGATGGCTTCAGTGGAAGTGGTGAAGTTGATGCTAGTGATAATTGAATCTAAATTATACCTTGAACCTATAGTTTATCCAATCTCTACTATAAATTTATACATGAGTTTGTATCATGGCCTATAATCTTATGAAAAAGACAAAATGGGTGACCATCCTACTAGGATAATCTATTAATATATATGTGTCATACTTTAGGTAGTGTGATTAATCCATGATGAAGTTACATCTATAGTATAATTTGTGGTTGATTTTGTGTGCTTCCTACCTGAATCTGAATAAATGGGTCTATATCCATAGAGGTAACCATGTGAAATGTATGTGCTAAGTGATATATATGTGGTTGTGAATGTAGAGTATATCCTAAGAGTGTAGTGCAAGATGATAAGAGTGATGTAGGATGTGTAATGAGAGATCTAGAGTCATCTCGATACTCTTCTAGGCCAACTAGTGTAAAGCTCAATCCAATAAAATAGTCATATATGAGGATGGGTGTCATATCATCATCTAAAGTAGCTTGGGAATATGTATCAACATCATGTACATATGGTAACTCAGAATTTACCACAAGGGGTAAATGTGATATGGGAGTCTCATTAACTATAATAGTAGAAGACAATGGTGTTTTAATAGTATATGTAACTAATAGAGTAACCATAACTATCAGAGGAGTTGTATCTATAGAATCAATTGGTACTGCTTAAACTCCTATCGGTGAGTGTATAATTTTAATAGGTGTAGGAATTGTGACTAATGGAGTAGCTAAAATGGTTGAATTTGATATGATTAGCTAAATATCTAGAGTTGAGTATATAACTATAAGTGGAGGAGTGTAAGATGTGCTCGTCTCTCCTACCTCATATGTATGTATATGATCAAGAGAAACACAATGAGGTGTCCCATTTGGCAAAATAGTTGAAGATGACTCTGTAATTTGATAATATCTAGATGGATGGTTATCTACAAGGTATGTGTATAGGTATCCATCATGGAGAAAATTAACACATTGATTAAGAGTAGAAGTAACTACCCCCATATCACATATCCAAGGTCATCCAAGTGAAATATTAAAATGAAGAGGACCTAGCATGACCTAGAACTATGTAGAAAGGGTTTTGGACCCTACCATGATATCCAGAGCAATGGTGCCCAATGTCTATCATGTTATATCATCGAACCCTCTAATATTCTTGTATGATTTTTACATGGATACCATATCTACACCCATGGTCTATAAGAATGTAATATTACATATACTAATTTTGGAACCATTATCAACTAGAACTCTCTTAACTACACTAGTTTTTATTTGAACTTGTATGAATAGTGGTAAATTTTGATTAATAAATGTCTGAGATGGTATGTCCTCATGATCAAAATAAATAGCATATTCTATAGTTTTATCATGTTAACCACTACTAAAAATAAGAAGGATTTGAATCAATGGGCATAAAAGTCTAAGTGAGTGCCTGATAAAAAATTTCCTTAAACGCATTGACTTTCTAAAGTAGTTCTAACATGGAAATTTAGTTGGTGTGTTTCTCAATTGATCAATAATATCATATGCCTTGTGTGGATTTGCCTTTACTAGTGGGTTGGGCCTAAGACAAGAAGGAATAAGAGGGTGTCAAAACTCCTAACTAGGTGGAAGAGCCATAGTGGCACGTTGAGTAACAACTCTAACCACATTATCTATTATCTGTATAGGACTAGTAGTAGCTACGAGAGGAGAGCGATGATAATCGACAGGTTGAGGTGGTGGAAGGATAAAGAGTTTCAACTGGGATCTTTGGTGATGGGTAGTGACCTAGGGAAGATTAAAATATACCATACAACATAGCTCAATATGGGATAGAAGCTCCAAGGGAGGTGAGGCAAGAGGTATCTTAACATATTTAACACTGATTTTCTTAATAAAATCCCATATTATGAAAAGTAAATATGAAATGCAAAGAATGAAACTTTGTATTAAAATATGGTAAACTTCATCATTCATGTACATGATAGGACCAAGTATGGTCTCCTTATTATTTTCTATAAATACAAGAAGTAATTGAAAATAAGTGAGATCTATTTTTGTTATAATGTGAAATATAATTTTAGATGTAAGGTGATACCTCAAAAGCAATGGGACCTAGTATATACAACTAGAGATTTTTTGAAAAATGATATTTTAAAATTAATATGAAAATTTAAAATTTGAAGTGAATTTTTAGTTTAAATGTACAGGAAAATAAATTAGAAAATTAATGGAAAATTCTTGATTTAAAGGGACCTAGTATATGGAATTAGGGTTTGGAAGAAAAATATTTTATAAAAATAACTATGGAATTTTAAAAATTGAATTGAATTTTTGATTTAAATATGTAAGTAAAAAATCATAAAATTGTTGGAAAAATTAGCAAGGAATTTACCCTAGGGTTTCTAGGGTTTTTATATGCAAACAAAGTAAGTTGGGTTCACCAAATGATTTAATAATTTTGGGAATATTGGAATATTATTTATAGTTTAGTTAAAGGTCTAGAACAACAAAATTAGTAAATAATATTACAATAAATTAAGCTACTGATTTGTATAATTCTATTTTATTTTTAACCTTTCTATAAATAGCAATTAATGTGAAGAAAATAAGACTTAGCTGGAAACTGACTGAGACAACTATTGTGGGGTCTAAAATTTGCTATGCAAGACTGGCATAAGGTTCCAAATCAAGCTTTGGATTTTATTTTATGAAAGGATAGTAGCACCAAAATAAGACACCATGTGGTCTAATGATATAGCCTCTTCTGCCACTATTGTCCAAGAGACCTAAGCTTTCTAGGTTTTATTCACTATGTTTGTGTGAGCCTGCGTATGAAATTTTGACTATTAGATGTCTTTGTAACTCCTTATAGAACTAATTTAATCTTCAAACCCTAGATGCCATTGTGATTTGAAAACTTTTGGGAAAGAGGGGGGTTAGTATGTGTAATATGCATTAAACGTGTATCCACACCCCTTATGTGGGCACGTTGCCTACATACCAATACTCTAAAAAGGGATCAAGCCATATGTAGTTCTCACACTTGATGTACTTTGTGCAATAGTGTATATAAATATGCAAATTTCTAAACTGTGTGTGTTTGAGGTGGCTAGGGACTAGTGTAAGGGTTTGAATAAGCTTGTAGTTGTATTGGTTGGCTGTATGTAGAGAATAGGGAAGATTGCCTTAGTGGATTTGATTGTATTCTTGTTTTCTTTGTGATAATTGCCAACCCCTTTCTAAATGAACTTTGAATGGAATTTTATAGGGATCTATTGGTAATGGGTCGAATGTATTCACATTAGGCTGACAAAAAGGAGGATACGAACTAGAAAGAACTGACCATTGGAGGTAAAAATACAATTTGATAAGAGCGCTAGAAATAGACACCCTAGGGTCCAATGCTATAGTATAAGTTGAAAGCTATTGTCCTGAGGGTATGGGATTTGGGGGATGGAATTATCACACAAAATATTGCCTAGAGAAGGTAGAATCACTCTTTGGAAGGCTATAGATGACTAAAAACTAGTGAAAACATACCTAGGAGGGTTATGAGAGCAAGAAAGAGAGACATATGGGTTGGGTGTCATAAACTACACTTAAGCTACCAATTTTCACATTTTATATGGCTACAATAATAGTGTACTTGAATTTTAAGATCCTTGAAACATAAATGTAAGTATAGGACTTAATATACATAGGTAAAATTCACATAGAGTATAATATTAACTCAAAATTTTACCTTTGTATATGTAAATGGTGGCGTACTAACACAGATGGATGAAATATTGGATGGCCCATTAGTTGGCTCTATAAATGTAAACATAGGATAAGTAAGATCAAATAATACACCTATGGATCTTGATGATGAAGGAACCTCCTATAACATAAAAATTACATATATAATATTAAATTAATGTGTAAATTAATTATTAGATTTAAATTTTCAAATATAGCTTAAATTTAACATGAAATTTATATAAAAGATACCAGTATACATGTAGCAACCACCATGTGCACACAAAATGTGCATGACAAAAACTCATAAATCAAGAGTATATCATCCAAGACCTATAAAGAACCAACATCATCATCTGAAGGTTAATTTCATATAACACCATAAGATCTAGAGGTGTGGGGTCAAGTATGAACACTACGTTGAGTATCTCCATCATCAGTCTCTAAAAACCTACTCATTTGTTGAATGATTGTATCATTAAGCACACTAAGTGCATGCAGAGTGTCGATATCCATGACCTCCTTCACCATAGAGGTAATATCAATATGAAGTGTTTTTTGGGTAGGGACCCTTTCAAGCTAATTAGGTGCATGATGTGCATCTATTCCATCTTGTGCAAAGCCTTTCCCTCAACCTTGAAATTTACCATAGTCAAAATAGTTTGGAATCTTGTTGAGGACAAACTCACAGTAGAGTTTCCTTGAAAAATAAAATGAGACCTCATGTTTTTTACATGGTGTATAATCAAACACAATCCACTATTAGACTAATAAATTGGATTTATTCAAGTTATGTTGGCATTGATGGATAGGGAAACATTTAGTACAATAAGTGGAAATGGTGCATTGGTGTTTGGGTCAATGAATAATGCACAAATTTTATCTTTTTTTATATCTTTATTATTCAACTCTTATGCTAGAAATGCGTCGTAAAATTAATCACTACATGTATCCCTATATGATTCCCATCTAACAATTTGACTCATTACTGAGTAAACTTGACCTAATATCAAATCTAGGGTATTGGATAGATAGGTGTGGTGGGTGTTAGTGGAAAAGGGTTCCCTCATTCTCCTAATTATTTGCTCAATTTCAATTTTGTTTTACACTATATGTGAAGCTAGATTCTCCTGCCTACCTAGGGGATCTTTTGGAACTACAAGAGGGATAGGAGGGTTAGGAGGAAGGTTAATAGGGTGGCCTCTTGCACCAAAGCCAGATGTTAAAAATTCATAATTTATCAAACAAACAATGTAAATAACAAAAAATTACAAAAATTTAGGGTTATTAGGTTTAGATTTTTATCACTTACTTCCTCTTTGTGGTGGAATCATTGATGTGGCAAGGTTTTTAGCTTTCTAATGAAGATAATTTGATAGCACAACTAGAAGAGTAAAATGTGATTGTCTAATGTCATAAAATAGCAAATGGAAAATGTGAATAAGACATTTAGGGGGATTGGGTGGATTTTTATGAAAAAAATAGTGTTTAAAATGTGTACGCATTATAATGTTTACATATTTTTGGTGACAGGAATGATACACATTTATAAAAATAAAAACATGTATACATTGTGGCTCAGTATCTCTAGCCTAAAATTCAAATAATGCATATCCATTGTGCATATAATGCATGTGTTATGTTCATTACGCATATGCATTGAAGGAAATGACCATAAAATTATCCCCCATCTGTGTGCACATACCCTGAAATGTTTTAGGTTATTTTTTGCTCTTTTCAAGCCATGTATTTATTCCTAAGTTATAAATCTTTCTCAAGTCATATGTAATTTAACATGTTTTTTCAACCTTAGGTTATAAAGCTTTCCTAAAGCTTAACTATTCTATCATGGTTTCTTCTATTTTTTAGAGATTCATTGTGTAAGGGGACATGGGGAATTACTTGATCATATGCAAGATTTATTATTTGTTGATGTGAAAATGGTGATCAATTCCAATAGAACATGCCTATGTGGAAAAACCTAGAATAATATTTTTATAATATTACCTCTATCAATAATCATTTAATTTTTTATATAAGGATTTTACAATAAATATTATGAATATTTTTCACTCATTAAAATTTTAAGTTGAATCTCATTATATTTTATTTTGAAAATTTTTATTCCCTACTAAAAATAGATATAAATGTTATTGTGTTAAAAAATAGGTAGATAAAATTTAAGTGTTACTCATATTTGATATATAGATATGTATAGTCATGGTTATAGGAATTGGTCTCACCATTAAATAAGTTTAAATGTGTCTAATGGAATACAATGATAGATGATAGTTGAGAAAATTATTTTTAACAAACAAATATGGAGCTACAACAACATTGGATTTCATGATTTTTAACCTTTTCTTAGTAATAAAAACAACATAATGCACCATTAAGGAACAAAATAATGAGGTTTGTAGAGGATTTTACTGGGTTACAAAGGTTTGATGAGGTTTAAGGCAAAAAATTTGTGTGTAGAGAGATATTTTCACATAGAGAGAAATAGGCACATAGAGGAAGGGAAAAGAGCTATGGCACATAAAGGAAATTAGGGAAATGCGAGAGATTTGGTCTAGGAAATGCTCATATGTTTTTAAAACATTGTAAATTTGTGCTAAAAGGGTATATATATGGTAGGCAATAACAAAAAAAATATTAGAATTATTAGGATATATGGAAAGTGTTTGACAATATGATCAAGTTTATAAATTCATGTCAAGTGTTTGAAAAAATGCCTATAGGAACATGATCTCATAGATTGTAATGTATTTTAAATATGATCCTATGTATTTATATTTTTAGAGGATAAATGGTTTCTTTCACTTATTTTAGTTGTCAAATGATCCATGACAACCTTCTATAATATATTGGTAAAATTTAAACTCCAAACCTCTAACAGTCTTCCAATTCAATGTTGGAGGATGGGTGTAGACAATCGAGTATATGAGGAAAATGATTTAATATATTATTTAAAATATCCATTTGGAGAGGATAAAATTTTCCATTAGGTGTAGATTTGAATGAGAGGTAGAATATGAAGATATAATTTGTTGTTGGAGATCTCAGTGGCATCAAATCCCTTACCCTCAGTTATAAATTTAAAGGTCAATTTTCATACATTATTATATATTCCATGTGTAATAATACTAAGGGAAAATAGCATAGGTATTAAACCTATGAGTTCCATACCTAATTGAGATGACAAGCTAGGGCTTATAGACATAGATAACTTGGACATGATTAATGCCAACATAATACCTCAACAACCTATTGTGTTGAGCTCACATCTTTATTTTTAATGTGATAAGGATCCACATGGGTCTACTATTTTGAACACTTTGGGAGTGATTTAAGTTTTGTAGAGGTGAGATCTTTTTAAACCACTTGAACTATTTTTGAACTCTTGGTGGTTTTTCTAAGTCAAGGTTTGTAGAGACTATTTTGATCAAGGTGTGCTTGGACTTAAAAAATATGACAATTTTTTTTAGTATAGGAACATTTCACAAGTGAGGAAGAATAAAATGTGTATTAAAATAAGAGAATTTAGAAAAAAATTAGTTTTAGGTGAGGGTATTTTGATGATCCAAGTTATTAAAATGAAATAAATAACTCTATTAGGGATAGTCTTTGGAAGAATTTACTTAGAGGAGTCAGTGAAAAATTGGATATAAATTTTTTGGGGTCCTATCTTAGGGTATACACAAGGATTTTACTCAATGGTGTATGGATGGTTAGATTGTTTATTCAAAATCTTAGATGATGTTAGTTTAATTATTCAAAAAATATGGTATTGGGACTATGATACTTTATATTTAAAGAGATAGACTTGGTGATTTGACCTTAAGCATGAATTTAAAATAACTCATGTCCTATCAGGATAAAAATTCCTAGTATGCCATTGGAGTTGTGGTCTAATAGAATAATGAGGGAAATATAGAATAGTATAGATTCCTTTGTGGAATAAGATGAGGTTTAATTGAATGGGTCATATCACTTCATTATATAATATTGGTGGACATGAACTCAAAGGAAAGTCTTCCAAAGGTTATTAAGATCATTAATGGTAATTAGATATTTATTAAGACTCTTAATTATGTGAAGGTACATTTTAGATGTATATATTTTCATGCATATGATCATTTTGTGGATGAATGATCTATGATTTTTAGCAAAAGAGAATGGAGACCTAAGTAAGTTTCCTTTTATCACCAAGATGACAATGAATGTCATGACAAAATTGATTGAAGAGGTTATTAATCATGATAATGTTCAGGACATTAAATCATTGATGGAATAGGTTGTGATAGAGGCATGAAAATTTTTTAGTTGGAAATGAAATGTCTAATATTTTTAAATCTAGGAGGAGGTATGTCAAAGAGCAGAGGACTTGATAAGATAAGGTATTAAAGGATATGGTGTTTTAGTTTGAGGATAGATAAAGTATTGTGATGAAGTAAATGAGTGATCTCCTCACCACACTTACTCCTATGAATAATCCCTATTTTCCCCTTTTTTAGAGTCAACACACTCCTATTTTTTAAATTGGGACACTTGAGAAACCCTATAAAGTGAACATGGAAATTTCAGCATGTTAGGGTCTTTTGTAGAATTTGAATATTAGCAACTTGGTTAAATTCAAGCTTACTTGGTTTTGTTTTGCTTCAATTTGGCTAACAGTGTTAATAAATTTTCTTTATGGCTCTTATTTATAGGTCCCATGGTGTTCATTCCTGAGGAATTCCATATTCTAAAACCCTAGCAAACCCTCAATTCAAATTTGAATAATGATGGGAACATTTTAAAATTCATTTCGGGCCCAAATATAAAACTCATGTTCGAAAGCTTAGTCATGTTTTTTGACATGACTTATCCCAAAGGCTTGGTCCCCTTTGTTATTTCCCCCATTTTTTAAGGTCCCTCATATGCCTAACTAATGTTCATCTTGCAGGGTCCTTTTAATATTTCCTAATATAGCCTAAGGTTTAATTACTAAGGCTTTGATGTATTTATTAACATAATTGAGACCTTAGTTTTAACACCTTAAGCCTAAGTCTTTTATGTATTCATAGTCTTAACTTAACTTCCTTGAATTTTGTAGGATCCAAAGGCCCATGATTTATCAAGGCATTTGATCCAGTAGAGTAAGGAAAACCTGAAATTAGACTTAAATAACATGCATCTTTGAAGATCTAATGATCCAAAACTACTCACTTGGACCATATCGAACAGAGCAAAGCATAGTTGAAAGTACAAAAGGATAAAAGAATCCTAAATGATGGACATGTGACACCATTACATTTGAGGGTTTAAAGCAAAGGGGCCTACCTAACAGAGATGGCCAATCAAAAGTGATTTCTCAGATCAAGATCCTATAGCTATCACTTTATCATGGCATTTAATCAAATGGAGTGAATTAACATCAAGACATCAAGAAGCCCCACAAAGTGCCAAGTTGAATTGTCACATTTGGTCCTAAAGATTTAATGAACTTAAAATTGATGTTCATGCAGCTACCATCTAAATGCTTGAAAGGACATATTTGATGTCTATGTGACCATCAACTTTAAGCCCATTAAAATAAAAGTTTAACTAGCCTAAACTTGGCATCCACATGACTGTCATTTGACATTCATGAGGGAGTATTTGATGTCCATGAGACTGTCAATTTAAGCTAATGAAATATCCTACTCAAGTTCAAAGAGGAAATCTAAAATCTTAGTGAAAAGCTCGAAAATGACTCTACAAGCTAGGGAAAATGCTCAAAATGGGAATCCTCGATTTATAAAATATGGAAATGCTCTTATAATCTAAATATACTTAATCTAAATCTATACTTTAAAATCCCCATGAATTTTTGTTTAAATATCATGAACCTTAAACTAGAAACTTATACTAAGCCTTATTTAAAAGGGGAAAGTCCTTGTCACATATAATATAAGCTAAATATTTCTAACCAAAGGTTTCCATGTGTTTTTTAAAAACAACCCTTTTAACGTTAGACCATTGCATCAATTTGAACCCTTTTTTGGCATAATTTCATAAAGTCTAAACACAAATATTTAGACTAATGTATACATTGTGTTCATTAAACACATTATATACATTGGCCTAAAATATGGAGACCATGGCACCCTTAATAAATTATAAAATTTAGACATAAATTCCTTAGCCTAAGGTTTATTTCATGCTTGATGTTAAGTTGATACTTTATTAAAGTCTCAAATTAGGCTTAAGATCCTTAGGCTAAGGTTTATTTCATGCTTAATAAACATGAAACAAACCTTAGCCTAAGGATCTTAAGCCTAATTTGAGACTTTAATAAAGTATTAACTTAATATTCAGGTGTTTATGTAGATTAATGGTTTGCATTTCATCACTGGGAGTTAATCAAATGAGGTGACGTTCCTAAAGACTTTTCAATAAGCCCTCGAGGGCCCATAAGTTTGATTCATGGCACAAGGTCATTTGAGACATAGATGACAAAATAATTAATGGTTTTTGCTTTGTCATTAAGATTTTTCTCTAATGATGTAAAGGCACTCATGAATTTTTAAATGCCCATGGGCTAGCCACGTGGCCCAATCTAATTCAACAAAGAACTAACATAATATATGATACATAGGAAAGGCACATAAATATGTGAAGTGTCCCAACCATAAGGATTGTGACCAAAGAACTAATTAAAAGGTAAGGGTCCAGATTATAATCAATGGCTCATGTTAATCCTAGATTCCAATCTGATAGAGTGAAATAAAAGTGGCATTTTTAAATGCCAATGGTTATTGTTTAAAAGGAATTTATCAAAAATGCCATGAAAGGTCTAGGCCAATGAGACATAGGCACTATGCGAGAAAAAAAGATAAAATATGAGATCTTGTGGCCTCAAAAACATAAAATTATAAATTCAAAAGTCCAAATCAAATCCAAGACATGTATAAGTTGAAGCCTAGATATATTCCACCATTAAAGCTCCAAAACCCTAAACCCTACATAAAAGTAACCTAAGCAGACTCATTTTTTTACAATTTGATCCAAAGATAACTTAATTGTGTTTTTTAGTGCAAGAGAGATTTCACAAAGATCATTTTTAACATGGTGTGAACAATTAGCAAAGATAGGGACCATGGTAGCTAGAAGGTAATAATTAAAGCAAGAGATCAAGCTCTATTGTCAACAAATAATGAAGGCTAGAGCTTCAAGAATACTAAATTAGACCCTACATTCCTGAATATCTAGAGCATTAGGAATTGGTTGAAGCTCTTCTTCATGATAGAGGAGTTGCCACCCATTTTGAAGGAATAACAAAGGATCAAAATGATAAGCAATTGATACTATGACCTGGTTGTGATCCAAATGTCTAGCCTTCATCACACCATGGTAAAAGTATAGGTATTACATTATATAGACATCCTTGGCCCCATATTTGTTTATTGTAGAGTAGATAAAGAATGGATCATTAGGGAGGGAAACTCAAAAGGGGTAGCCTACATTTCCCCTATCACTTTTGAGAAGTACTATAAGCTCCCTCTCCCCCATGTGGACCTTATAAAAATCAAAGAGTGGACCAGTAACTATGACCTAGAATATATTCTCAAACCCTGGCTACACCAAGGACCCCATATCTTTAGAAACCTTCAAGGAAAGATCCTTATCATCTAATTTAGAGAGGGTATTAGGGTAATAATGACCCTATTGAACTAATCTTTTGGTACCCCTTCAACTACCTATGTGAATAATATATGGGTCCCATATGTGCACTTCATGGTGGAAGAAAAACTTACCCTTCTAATTGGAGATTTAATTAGTGTTTTCATAGCTAAACAATTCAATGCCATTAAAAAAAAAACCTCCATGCAATTATTTATGATGCATACCTACTTGATACCCTTCTTAAGGATCATAAATTGGTCCCCACATGTAAATACAACTCTTTTACATTACTATTATAAATTTCACATCTTCAAGTACAAGAATCACATGTAGTTTATTTGTGACTGCATTTATCCAACTATAGTGGAGACCATCACAGGTGTTCCCATTCCTAGGGTCCACCCCCTTATCAATAAGTATGTTGAAATGATAAGGGACATATGGTATTACCCTAATTCTATAGTTATTAGGATATAAGGGATCATGTCCCAACCCTATAGGATGCCAGTATATATTCCAAGTAATTTTGCAGAACAAGAAATTGCCTCTCAGCTCATCCATGGCATTGATAAGACTTGAAAAGAGAAGAGGAAGTGTCTACTCCATCCCTTCCCCTTGAATATTTGGAATACCATAATAAAATATTGTAACTAGGTGGAAATCATGTCCACACATAGGGATTCATTTGGCTTCTAGCTAGACAAACTCAAAATGTAGGAGCCAAAGAACATAGTAGGTGAATGTGTGAAGGATACAAAACTCCCCAAACTTGATTATGTACATCATCTTGGTGTCTATGACACCATACATATTAGGGATAAGAATTATGAAGAAGTGTTGGCTAGGATCTATAGCCACAACATCAAGCTCAAACATAGGTTAACCAAGGATAATAATCCATCTATGGAAACATGGTGAATGCATCCTTTGCATAATCACTTACTATTGGGCCATTTTGGACAGCCCATGATCAACCTCAAATAGATCAACCATAATCACAACCCCAAAAATATACTATGTAAGTTTAGGATGAATAAATAAAAAGAAGACACAAATTTGGAGAAGTAAGACTAGAAGAGAGACATAGGGAGGGCCCACCACCTTCAAAACTCCCAAAAAAGCCACCTTCCCCAATTCAATATATTGACATGATAGCGTTAGAGATAGAAGAGACACTTGAGGGTTCCCTTGAGGAAAATGCATAAGCCTATAACTCAAATGAAGAAGAGGATCCCTTAGAAGATATAGGAAAGGAGTTTGTCCCTATGGCATCCCAAGAAAAGAGGAAAATAGATCTATCATTGGTCCCTATGGGACCAAATTAGAGGCCTGGATTGACATTCACTCATCCTAGTAATGAAGTCAATCTATTCAATGATGAGTTCCAAATTTATGGACTAGTCATTCCTAATTGGTTCATTTATGGAAAGTTACAAAAGATCCCCTCTCTTTCTCATTCTTAGGCCCTAACCAGAGTTGTTGACATTGTATTTCAAGATGACATAAAGCCTTGGATAAAGGCCATGATGAAATAAAAAGAGGAAAGGAGGATTGTCATCAGCCAAGGGATATAAACCAAAATGATGGATGCTCCAGGATCATCTAACAACTTAGGTATGGAGGTCCTAGATCCTCCCAAATTCAAAAATCTAGTACAGTTATTCATTTAAACCTTGAAATAACTATCTTAGAAAGGGTTACAACCAAGAGAGCCATGGTTGGAGTGGAAGAATTCACATTTCAAAAGGTAGAACCTTTTTTAGGTTTGACCCCTATTAGAGGACATCTTTTTGGTGAAGCTACCATTCATGAAGAAGATATAGAGATCTTGATAGAAGTACAATCAGCACAAGCCAAATTTGGAGTCTAGGGACTAAAGCAAAATATCCTAAATTTAGAAAAGGAGAAATAAAAATTTCAAACACAAGAAATCCTATAAGTGATAGATGTTATGACTAAAATCCCTGATGATTCATTTTATGACATGTTTGAGGTACTTAAGTCAATGAAGTTGAGGCAGAGTGCATTGGAGGGGAAGATTGCATTATCCAAGAACCCGGTCACCTAATGGCAAGCCTTAGAGGACAAAATTTACCAACTCCTCAACACTTAAGCAAAGAAATAAATCTCACAATTCAAAACCATCATCTTGGGATGCTTAAATATAATTCTGGGAATTATAATTTATAAGGTTCAAAGTTTGAGTACCTAGAATAATAAGGTGGAAGGGCTCCTAAAGGATGATAATGAACTCAATGACAAAATTGAATAGCTTCTTGGGACTATAATTGTAGATCCTACACAACCCACTACCCTTGGAATCATGAGTGATGAGGAATTCAAGCATAAATCTACTCTAGTAACACAAGAAATATAAGGGAAGAGCAAATTCAAATCTTGCGGGGGTAATAACAAGATGCTTGACATGATATTTAATGCTAGAGAAAGGATAAATTAAGATAGGATTATTAAAGAAGCCACACCTTGAAATGATAGAGAACTTGATGATTTGGTATACCAAGAAGAGGAGTGTATCATGAAGCCTGTTGTGGATCTTGAGCTGATTGATGAGAAACATGAGAAGGCCATGAGTATCCTCCAACAACAAGTAGAGGCCCCACCAGTGAATTAGATAATATTCTATTATATAAAATATTGTAACATTTTTAAATAGAATATTCCAATGTAAAGAAATATGCTATTTTTTTCGTATATTTGCCTCTAGGTCAGTATGATTATGAAAAGCACATGTATTTTAGGAATTATAAGGATAATTATCCTTATCTTTGTACACCTATATTTTATGACTAACCGGTATACTGCCTAGTTTTAATATAAAGGCATGTATTACCATTTTTAAAAGGGGAGAGATTATGATCTAATTTTATACACTTAAATTAATTAATATAATCAAATATTTTTTCAAGGATTGTCCATATTTGATGTGTTGATTGATAATATAGTTGTTGTCTCAATTTCTAGTTAAGGTCTTGAATTTGAATGGTGTCTTTGAATTTTGAATTGCATTTTTTGGTCACAGGGTTCTTAATTTATGTATATTCTATAGTAGTTAGAAGATCTTAGGTTTTGCTTCATTTCAATTTTACTCTATATTCAGATGTGCAAATGTTATTTGATTATAGTAGTAAATCCTTAAAGTAGACCTGGTTCTTACTTTTGACTCTTTACATTATCCTTTGAAGTTTTCTTGATATAGTGGATTTTGAGCTTAATCTATTTTACATTATATATTGGTTAAGTGCATACTCAGTTGCAATTGATACTTTGTCATGATATTTGAGACTAAAGCAGGTAATCACTCATTTCGTTTTTGCCTTACCCTTCTCTTTGCTATTTTTTATACTAGATCACTTTAGTTTAAAATTCATTTATAAATATCCACTTAGACTAGTTTTTAGCTCAAAATCTGGGGAAATTCACTAAGTATCAACATAAGTTCACAAAGGAATGGACCAATGTGGCTCCCAATCACCAAAACTTATAGATAATGTGGAAAAAATCATCTTGCTTTATTATTATTTAACCATAGGCAACTAGATTGCCAAAACCTACAACTCATGCTCCAAATTTTCCAAATTCTAAAATGATAAGTTTTCTTTAAACACTAAGATCACCTGTGGTTCATTTAGAAGCATCAACAGGGGGAAGATCTACTAACGCTAGAAGGAGGACTAGGGATCAACTCTTGTGATTTTTCCAAATCTTAGTCTATTTCATCTAAAGATTAGTGTATCTTTGTATTTTTGAGTGAAATATTTTCTTAAAATTATAAATATCATTGATATTTTTTGTTTAACACACACCTTTGTGCTTCTTTAGACAAAGATGAGGTTATTTGAGGTGTTAATGCTTGTTGTTGGCAAATTTAGCTCAAAATTTGAATATCCATAGTATTTGAGATTAGAACTACTTATTTTGATTAAAGGATGGCATATCTTTCATAGATATAGGTTCCTTTAAACTTACAATCATAAAGATAGATCATATTTATGTAGTTAAATGCATCTTTAAGCTAATTTAGTCAAATATCAGTGTCTTTTGTAGTTTTCTATACAATCTTTACAAAACAAGCTCAATGTGTAAGTCTAACTCTTATTCTTTATAAAATTTAACTTAATACATCGTATTTTAGGTAGGGTATTCAAATTTCAAGCTAGAATTGTCCAAGATTATAACAAGATCACATTCAGAAACTAGAGAGCCTTTGCTTGAACTCAAGGTTCATAGAAGGACCAAGCATGACAAATGTAGGCCCAAGAGATCCAAATATCTCCCAACTTCACCCCAAGGCACCTTTGCCTTCAACCTCCATCCGAATATGTCCTGGTTGGGGGAGTCTTTAATCAATGTAATAAGCATGGTACATGACCTCCTACATAATCTTAAGTATTTTCCCACATTTAGCCCCATAGTTATAATGACTACTAAGGAACATATAAAGTCCTTTAAATTTTCTTTAAGATTGCTTAATGTTGTGCATGCAGATATAACATATAGGTTATTCCCCTTCACCTTTAATTATGTTACTTATGAATGGTTCTTGAACCTACCTGATAATTACATCACTAGTTGGGATGATTTTAGTAATGTGTTTATAGATCAATTTGGTAAAATTGCTAGTCCTTATGTCATTTACCATCAGTTCAAAACCATTAAAAGGGATGCAAGTGATCCTATCAAGTCCTTCAATTCTATATTTAAAAAAATATTTAGTAAGACCATAGATCCATATAAGATTGATGATGTTCTAGCCCTAGAAATCTACAAAGATGTAGTATATCCCATGACCTCCATATTTTTGAAGAGATCCATACTAGTTATAGCTTTATTAGCTAGGGCCTATTCTGAGGAAGTAAGAATCAATGACCAGATGCAACCCCAAGGACAAATGGCATACTTTGTGACAAACATTAACCCACACATGCCTGTGATGAAATTGTTCTCAAATAACAACCAAAACATCCCAGCCATGAACCAACTCCCAAACCTCAGTTGCCTGTAAGTCATGCTACCCCAAATCAAAACCTATGAATCTTGAGCCATCCTATCACTAATGTATTCAATGTAGGTGATCAAAGATCATTATTAATAGCTAATGGTGCTAACAATAATCAAGTACACAATTCTGAGACCCTTAAAAGTGAGAATGAATCTATCTTAAAAATGGTCTAAAAGCTAAGCACTAATTTCTTTCAGTTGTAAAAAAAAGTTGAAAATATTAATAAAAGCTTAGGTAGGAACTTCTCATTTCAAATATATAATATTCTAGGTAATATATTTTAGAATGACAACTTTCATAATTAAATGAATAATGACCCACCTCTTGAAAATAAGACCATGGACATTAACCTCACTAATATTGCATTGCTTGAATATTGTAGAGTACATTGCATAGCTAAACATGGGGAAATTGATTCTATTGAATTTTTAAAGTCTTTTGAGGAATTACAAGAATAATTAGATACATTTTAATTAGTCCTTGACAAGGATAATGGTGCAGGGACTTCTATCTCCAAACCATTTGATCAAGCCTTCATGATGGAGACCTTTGATTTCCCCTTTTAAGAGGAAAATGAACCTGATGAGATCCTTGAAGAGATTCAATCATTTCAAATTTTTTTGAAGAAGACATATCCTTTGAGTAATAGAGAGTATAGGTAGCCCTTGACTACCTCAACACATCGAAATAACTTTGGAACTCCTCCAGACACTTCCTTAAGCAACAATCTTGAGACCCCCAAAGGGAGTATTCCTAAGCCAAGCATTGAAATTTATAATTCTTCTAAGACTAGATATAACATAGTTGAGGACATGAAGAAGATAAAATCTAACATTAATTTTCATAAATTAACATAGATTATAGAGCAAAGGGATCTGCTATTAGAATGATTGAATTCCAATAATCCACCCAAGGATGCTCATGGCAATGTGACTATGCACAAAGCTAAATTTGAATCTTCCCCTTTCTTGCTTACTAACAGGATGTTTGGTAAGAAATTACATAATTTATTATTATACTCAGTAGCTTATACCAATATCATGCCTATAGGTATATGAAAACAACTTGGCTTGACACCTATTAATTATGATAGTGTTGTCACCTAATTAGACAAATCAAGGGTAAAGGTAATTTGGGAAATCTTAAATGTTCATATGTAGCTAGCTTATAAACCTAGAGTGTAGTAATTCATTGATATTTAAGTTGTTGACATACCTAAATTTTATGGAAACTTATTAAGCAAGTAATGGACCAAGGCTCTGAATGGTTATATGTCCATTGATTGCTCATATTTGTGGATACCTTGGAAGGGAGTTCCTAATCAAATTAGAGTTGAAAGGGAGCTAAGGATTAAGCATATGATAATAGAATATAATGTTTTGAATGAGAGGGTTAAAATAATTGACTTAGAATTAGTGGTTTTCACCTTATAGGTTGATAAGGTATGTGGTCCTAAAAATGTCTAGGGTACTCTTGGATTATGGAAGTTACATTTGATGGTGCTAGATGAAAAGCTAGATTAGGCATTGGTGTTATCCTAAATGACCCTACTGGAAAAAGGTACCATGATTATTATATACTCCAATTCCATTGCACTAACAATCTTGCTGGGTATGAAGCCCTTATCCTAGGTTTGCAATTTGCTATAAAAAATAAGGTTAAAAAACTACTAGTTTATGATGATTCAAAACTAGTGGCCAATCAATTAAGAAGCAAATACTAGTGCAAAATTTCATATCTTAAGAGATATAAATTTAGATTTTGGGATTTAATTGAGTCTTTTGATTATTTTAGCATCACATCCATTCAAAGGGAATAAAACCAATCTACTAATAAGTTGGCATCTGTTACAACCAACCTCATGCCTAACCAATATTCCCCTAATTTTAGCATCAAGTTAATCGCTTATCCTTCAGTGCTTGATAATGTTAACCATTTCTGAGTCTTCAATGATGATCAATAGATATTGGATTTCATAACCAATTTTGGGGTATCTGATGCCCATATTATTGATGAGACTGATGAAAATGCATTTGAAGAGAACATGTTTGATGGTAAAGTCATTTATTTGAATGACAACAAGATCCCCAAAGGAATGATTTCTATAGAGAGACTATTTGATGAAGATAAATTGGTTGAAGTTTCTAAATTTCCCAAGGTAAGTGGGAAATATTATTATTTTGTTGATCTTGGCCTCTAAGATCAACCCCAGCTAGTAAATGTTTGAAAATCTTGTACAAACATGGAAAATAGGAAGGCCAAGGATAACCTTACCCAATATAGGGATGTCATAGCATGGTCTTATGATGAGTTAAATATATTCTATCTAAAGGTTATCGCACATACTATACCTCTTAAGGAAAGCTACAAACTCTTCAGGCAGAAACAAAGACCAATAAACCCTGTCCTAGAGCCCATGATTTTTAAGGAGGTCAAAATATTATTAGATACTGGGATAGTCTTCCCCATTAGGAATTTGATTTAGGTTGCTAATTTGGTGCTAGTTAGGAACAAGAATGGTGAGATAGACTTTGTATTGGCTTCAAAAACTTAAACAAAGCATCAAAAAATGATAATTATCCTCTTTCTTCTCTAAACCAAGTGATTCAAGTTGTTTTAGGTTTAGCTATGATGTCTTTTCTTGATGGAGTTTTAGGTTATAACTAGGTGATAGTTGATAGAGAGGATAGGATGAAAACAACCTTCACAATAAAATGGGGAACCTTTGCTTACAAGAGAATGCCCTTTGGGATAATCAGTGCAGGAGCTACCTTCTAAAGAGCTATGGATCATGCCTTCAAAGGCCTAATTGGTAAGTGCATTATCATAAATATGAATGATCTAACATTTTTTTCTAAAAAAAGGTAAGATCACTTCATACACTTGCAACAAGTCTTTGAAAGATGCAAAAGGTATGGCATTTATTTAAACCCTAAGAAGAGTTTCTTTTATGTTACTAAAGGTAAATTATTGGGCCATATTATAACCAAAGATGGGATCTCTATAGATCTTGAACTATTTGAAGCCATATCTATGATAGAGCCTCCAAATAGTAAGAAAAAGATAAATTCATTTTTTGATAAGATAAATTTTGTAAGAAAGTTTATTTCTGATTTTGCAAAAAATGTTAAACCACTAGATGACATGATAAAGAAGGATGACAAAGTCACATGGAATGAAGAATGTAAAAAGGAATTCATTAATATCAAGGAGGCCATTAGTCAAGCTCCAATACTTATAAATCCTAACTTATCAAGGGATTTATACCTATATTCCTTTACATCTGACCACACTATGGCTGAGGTGTTAACTTAGAAATTTGATGGGTGTGATCACCCAATAACCTTTATGAGCACTAATTTCAAATTTTTTTGAGTTGAATTAGTCTTTGATTGATAAGTGTGCATATGAACTAGTAAAGGTAGTAAAGAAATTTAGGCATTACATCCTTTGAAATAAGGTACATTCTATCTTACCTGACCCTTCCTCCAAGATTATGTTAAATTAGAATGAAGTAGGAGAATGTAGAGGTAAGTGGATGCCAGTTTTGTAAGAGTATGACTTCAAAATGAAAATATAAAAATTGGTAAGGTGCCAAGGTTTGATCCAAATGATTGAAAACACCATCCCTAATCTAAATATTATGTAAGTGGATCAATAAAAATTTCAAGCTAGTGAATGGTATGATTTAATCATACAATTTCTAATTAATGGTATTTATCCTGTAGGCCTATCCAAAGATCAAAAGAGATCTATAAGATTGAAGGCAACCCACTTTTTGATCAAGAATGAGATCTTGTATAGAATAAAATTTTAAGGCATTTACTTGAGATGTGTCTCACAAGAATAAGCCTCCCAAATCATGAATGCCTTTCATGAAATGATGGGTAGTGGACACCCATCTAGTAGAACCACCACCCATAAAATTCTTAGGGCTAGTTAATATTGGCCAAACATTTTCAAATATGCTCACAAACATGTGAGGGAATCTCACTCATCAAAATTTTAGCACCAAAGAGCCAAAGGCAGTAATGCTTCTACAACTAGTCATGATTGACAAACTATTTGCATAATGAGGATTAAAATTTATTGGGGTGATCAACCCTAATTCTTTTGAGGGTCATAAATATGTCCTAAATACCATAAAATATTGTACAAGGTGGACTAAAGATGCAACTACCAAATAATATAGGACTAAAGAAGTGAACAACTTCTTGGAGGAGAAGATCTATACTAGGTTTAGAACTCTAGTCTCTCTAGTATGTGATAATGGATCTACCTTTATATCTATATATATATGAATAAATGGGCTTATGATAATGGTGTTTCACTTAAGTTTGCCTCCAACCATTATCCCTAAGGGAATGGAGTTTTTGATTATACAAATAGGAACATAATGAAAGTAATCAAGAAATATGTTGAAGATAAGCCCATGACTTGGCATAAGCTCCCCAAATTTGCACGTTGGGATGATAGGATAAGAATCAATCAAGATTTAAGATCCTCACACTTTCTATTAGTGTATAGACAAGAACTATCTTTCTTATAACTCTCAACCTACCCACACATAGATTTATGCAAGAATACATGGAGGAGAGCCAAGAACTAGCTAAATCAAGGTTATTGGATATAATTTAGATAGAAGATGCAAGGGATAAATCCTTTGCTGATTTTAGTAGACATCAAACCATAGTTAAAAGATGGTTTGACAAGACATCAAAGATCAAGGTGTTCAGGCAAGGAGACCTAGTTCTATTTTGGGACAAGGCATCTAAGCCTAAGGGCAAGCATGGAAAATTCATACCCTTATGGATTGGTGCATACCAAATTATAAAAACATTGGGAAACAACACCTTAAAACTCAAGGATTTATAAGGAGTAGAGGTCACATTGCCTACTAATGGGAAGTATCTTAAGCACTACTTCTCTACTGCTCCTCTTAGGATCTTCATGGAGTAAGTTGTAAGATAATTAGATTAGAGTAGATAGGCTAGTTAGTTTATTTTCATGTTGTTTCCTTCTTGTCCCTAGTTTGTATATAAGCATGTATATATTTGTTTTCTTTCATTTGTTTCACTTGATTTCCTACTTTTTATTGTGTGTTTCTTTCTTGTTGATTTGTTCTTTGGTTCCAATAAGTCCTTATGAACAATCTTGAGCTTAGAAGTTATGAAGTCTACTTGAAAACATGCCCCTAATCTAGAAATGTAGGTATGGACCCCATGCATAGGATGACCATGGTTATAAAATATAAAGCATAATGTTATATCATGGATAAATTAGTAAAGACTAATGGAAAGGACAATCATTTCATGAGAACCTAACCATTATCTTGACCTCAAACAAATTTTAAGAAGACTTGCACTTGTATGATGAAAACTCAAATTATCATGATATATCCAAACTAGCACTTAATAAACATCCTTGCATGAGGTAAAATTTACAACCATGGGTGATTTTACAAAGATCAAATACTTGACCAAATCCTAAAACCTAGCTATCCTAGTTCCCAACCTTTTTGAAAGCATAGAAAAAAGATTTAGAAGAAATACAAAAAAAAAAGATACAACCTGAAGCTTTCAAGCATAAGTGATTCTAGTAATCTCTATTGTGGATATGGATGCCTAGATGGTAGTGGATCAAGGCCTTGAGTGGAGCCAAATGTGTCTCTGTCAGGGTTATGGACACCTAGCTAGTAGTATATTAATTCCCATGCCTTCTTTAAGCTAAAGTCATGGTTCCTAATGAACATCTTAGCATGATATAAGTTAATGTAAGTGATTAAGGACATGAAACCTAGAAGTTGTTTCTTAAACCCCATGGAGAATAGTAAGTAGAATCAAATCACACACATAGTTTGGCTCTGCCTTAGTGTTTGACCTTAAACCTACAAGTGCAAGGTTTTTTTCAACTGTGACTTGGTCTAGATGATGATATTGATCAAGTGAATTGGATGACCTAATTATTTTCCTAAATTAGAGTCTCTAGGTTCTAATATTTTTTTATGTTTCCCCCATGAGTTTCCATTTGTTGGAACCAACATACCCCCATTTTTTAAATTGGAAACCTTGAGAAACCCTAACATGTGAATATGCAAATTTCAGCATGTTAGGGTCTTTTGTAGAGTTTAAATATCATCCACTTGGTTAAAAGTAAACTTAATTGGTTTTGTTTTACTTCAATTTTGGCTAATAGTGATAATAAATGTTATTTATGTCTCTTAGTTATAGGTCCCATGGTGTTCATTCCTAAAGAATTTTTTATTCCAAAACCCTAGCAAACTCTCAATTCAAATTTGAATAATGGCAAAAACCAAATTGGTGGGAACCATTTTAAAATTAATTTTAGACCCAAATATAAAACTCATGTTCTAAACCTTAGTCATGTTTTTTGACATGAATTAGCCCAAAGGCTTAGTCCCCTTTGTTATTTCCCCCCTTTTTTAAGGTCCCTCATATGCCTAACTAATGTTCATCTTTCAAGGTCCTTTTAATATTTCCTAACTTAGCCTAAGTTTTTAATACTAAGGCCCTAATGTATTTATTAATATAATTGAAACCTTAGTTTTAATGCCTTAAACCTAAGTATTTTATGTTTTTATGGTCCTAACTTAACTTACTTGCATTTTTTAGGATCCAATAGACCATGCTTTATCATGACATTTGATCCAATAGAGTGAGGAAATCCCAAACGTTGACTTATATAACATGCATCTTTGATGATCCAATGGTCTATGCTTACTCATTTGGACTTGATCAAATAGAGTGAAGCACAGTTGAAAGGTTAAAAGGATATGAGAAGCTTGAATGATGGACATGTGGTGCCATTGTATTTGAGGATTTCAAGCAAAGGGGCCCACTTGACAAAGATGATCAATCAAAAGTGAGTTCCTAGATCAAGATCTCATGGCTGTTAATTTATCACAACATTTGATCCAATGGAGCTAATTAAAATCAAAACCCTCAAAACCACCGTGGAGGTGCCAAGTAAAATCCTTGAATTTGGTCTTGAAAATTTAATGACCTTAATATTGATGTTTATACAACCATCATCGAAATTCCTTTAAAGACATATTTGATGTCTGCACAACCGTCAACTTTAAGCCCATTAAAATAAAAAATTTACTAGCCTAAACTTGACATCCACATGATGATCATTTGACATCCATGATGGTGTATTTGATGTTTTTGAGAACATCAATTTTAATCTAATGAAATATCCTACTCAAGGTCAAAGAGGAACTCCAAAATCCTATTGAAAAGCTTAGAAATGGATCTACAAGCTAAGGAAAATGATCAAAATGAGAATCCTCAATTTGAAAAATATGTAAATGGTCTTATGATCTAAATATACTTAGTTTAAATCTATACTCTAAGGTCCCCATGAATTTTTTTAAAAAAATCTTGAACCTTAAACTATAAACTTATACTAAGCCTTATTTAAAAGGGGAAAGTCTTTGTCACATAGAATATAAGCCAAATATTACTAACCAGATTTTTCCATGTCTTTGTTAAACATATAACCCTTTTAAATTTAGACCATTGCATTAGTTTGACCCCCTTTTGTCATAATTTCATAAATTCTGAACACAAATATCTATTCTAATGTATACATTGTGTTCATTAAATACAAAGTATACATTGGCCTAGGATATGGAGATCATGGCCCCCTTTATAAATTAGAAAAATTAGACATAAATTCCTTAGCCTAAGGTTTATTTAATGTTTAATAAACACACAAAAAAACCTTAGCCTAAGAAACTTAAGCCTAAGTCATGACATTAATAAAGTATTAACTTAACATTTAGGCATTTCTATAGATCAACACTTCATGCTTCATCATTGGGAGTTGATCTAATGATTCAAGGATCCTAAAGACTTTTCAACAAGCCCCTAAGGGATCATGATTTTGATGCATGACATAAGGTCATTTGAGACATAACTAATAGTTTGTGCTTTATCATTAAGATTTGATCTAATGGCACAGAGGTGCCCATGACTTTTCAAAATCCTATGGGCTAGCCACATGGACCAATCTCATTCAACAAAGAGCTAACATAAGATATGAACCATGGGAAAGGCACATAAAAATTCCTAGTGTCACAACCATACGGCTTGGGACTAAAGAACCAATTAAAAGTCAAGGGTCCATATTACAATCAATGGCTCATGCCAACATTGGATTTTAATCTGATGGAGTAAAATAAAAGAGGCATTTTTAAATGCTAATGGCTAGTGTTCAAAAGGTGTTTATGAAAAATGTTGTGAAATGTCTAGACCAATGCCACATAGGCACCACATAAGCCAAAAAGGACGAAATATGAGATCTTGTGGGCTCAAAAACATAAAGGTATAAAGGCAAAAGTCCAAATCAAATCCAAGACATGTATAAATTGAAGCCTAGATATATTCTACCATTAAAGCTCCAAAACACTAAACCTTACATAAAAGTGACCCAAGAGGACTCAATTGTTTACAATTTGATTCAAGGAGGACTTAATTTAGTTTTTGAGTATAAGATAGCTTTCACAAAGATCATCTACAACCCGGTGTGAATAATTAGCAAAGACAGGGACCATGGCAGCTAGTAGGGAGTAATTAAAGAAAGAGATCGAGCTGTATTTGTCAATAGACAATGAAGGCCGAATCTCAAAGGATATTGAATTGGACCTTGTAGCCCTAAATATATAAGGCATTAAGAATTGGTCTGAGCTCTTATTCATGATAGAGGAGTTTCCACCAATTTTTAAGAACATAGGATCACCACCATGAGCAGGCAACACTATGACCCGGTTATGGTTTAGATGGTTGGCTTTCATCACACCACAAAAAAACTAGAGGTATTACATTGTATAAACATCCTTTCCCCCATATTTGTTGATTGTAGTGTAGACAATGACTTGATCATTAGGGAAGAAAACTCAAAATGGGTATCTTACACTTCCCTCATTACTTTTGAGAATTATTATAAGCTCCCTCTCCCCCATATGGACCTTTCCAAAATAAATGAGTGGACCAGTAACAATGACCTAGACTCTGTCCTCAAACCCTGACTACACCAAGGACCCCATATCTTTAGAAACCTTGAAGGCAAGATCCTTATCATCTAATTCAAATAGGGTATTAGGGTAATAATGAACATATTGAATTAATCTTTTAGCAACCCTTCAACTACCTATCTAAATAAGATCTAGGTCTCATATGTGTACTTCATGGTGGAATAAAAACTTACCCCTCTAATTAGAGATTTAATTAGTGTTTTCCTAGCCAAAAAATTCAATTCCATTAAACTAAATACCTCCAAGTAATTCTTTATGATGTCATACCTTGCTTGAACCACCTTCCCTAGGATTAGAAATTGGTCCCCACATGGAAATACAACCATTTCACATTACTATTCCAAACTGCACATCTTCAAGTACATGAATCACATTTAGTTTATTTATGACTACATTTATCCATCTATAGTGGAGGCCATCATAGGTGTTCCCATTCCTAGGGTCCACCCCCTCATTAATAAGTATGTTGAAATGATAGGGGACATATGGCATTACCTTGATTTTATAGTTATCAAGATAGAAGGAATCATGTCTAACCCTATAGGCTACTAGTATAAGTTCTAAGTAAGCTTGAAGAATAGGAAATTGCCTCTTAGCTCATCCATGGGATTGATAATACTTGTAAGGAGAAGAAGAAGTTTCTACTCCATCCCTTCCCCTTGAATATTGGGAAGACCATAATAAAAGACTAGAAGCAGGTGGAAATCATGTCCACACATAGGGATTAATTTGTATTCTAGCTGGATGAACTTAAAATATGGGATCCAAATAACATAATAGGTGAACATGTGAAGGACAAAAATATCCCCAAAATTGAGTATGTGCATTAGCTCGATGTCCATGACACCATATATATTAGGGATAAGAATTATGAAGAAGTGTTGGCCAGGATCCAAGGCCACACCATCAAGCTCAAACACAAGTTAACCAAGGATAATAATCCATCTAGAGAAACATTGCAAATCCATCCTTTATAGTATCACTTGATACCTGGGCCATCTGGGATAGCCCATGAGTAACTTCAAATAGATAAACCACAATCATAGCCCCAATAATAGATTATGCAAGTTTACGATAAACAAGGTAAAGGAAAAGAGAAAGTTGGAGAAGTAAGACTAGAAGAGAGACATAGGGAGGGCCCACCACCTTCAACACTCCCATAAAGGCCACTTTACCCAATTCAATATATTGACATGGTAGCCTTAGATCCAGAAGAGACACTTGAGGGTGCCCTCAAGGAACTTGCAAAACCCTATGACTTAGATAAGGAAGAGGAGCCCTCAGAAGATACAAGAAAGGAACTTGTCCCTATGGTATCCCAAGAAAATAAGAAATCAAATCTAGCATTGGTCCCTGTGGGACCAAAGAAGAGGCCTACATTAACCTTCACTCATCCCACTAGTGAAGTCAGTCTATGTAGTGATGAGTTTCTAATTCATGGACTAGTCATTCCTAATTGGTTCATATATATAAAGTTACAAAATATCTTCTTTCTTTCTCATTCTTGGGTCATGACTAGAGTTGTTGACATTGGATTTCAAGATGACATAAAGCCTTGGATAAAGGCCATGATGAAATAAAAGGAGTAAAGGAGGATTGTGGTCAGCCAAAGGCTAGAAACCAAAAGGATGGATGTTCTGGGAGCATCTATTAGCTTAGGTGTGGAGGTCCCAGAGCCTCCTAGATTCAAAAATCCAGTCACAACAGTTCATTTCAACCATGAAATAGTTGGCTTAGAAAGGGTTACAACTAGGATAACTATGGTTGGAGTGTAAGACCTTTTATAGGTTTGACCCGTATTTTAGGACAATAACTTGGTGAAGCTGCCATTCATGAAGAAGATGTAGAGATCTTGATAAAATCACAATCAACACAAGACAAATATAGAGTGAAAAGACTAAATCAAAAGATCCTAAATATAGAAAAGGAGAAAGAAATCTTATGAACATAGGCAATCCTATCAGTGTTATATGTTATGACTAAAATGCTTGATGAGTCATTTTATGACATGTTTGAGGCACTTAATTCAATAAAATTGAGGCAAAATGCATTATAGGGGTAGATTGCATTAGCCAAGAGCCTGGTCACCTAATGGCAAGCCTTAGAGGACAAAATTTCCCAACTCCTCAACATTGAAGTAAATAAACAAATCCTCAAATTCAAAACCATCATCTTGGGGCACTTAAGTACAATTCTTGTAATTATGATTGATAAGGTTTAGATTTTGAGTACTTGACATAATAAGGTGGAAGGGCTCCTAAAGGATGATAAGGAGCTAATTGATAGAACTGAACAACTTCTTAGAATTATGCTTGTAGATCCTACACAACCCACTACCCTAGGAATCATAAGTGATGAGGAATTCAAGAATAGATAGAGATACTCTAGTAACACAATAAATCTAAGGGAAGAGCAAAGGCAAATCTAGGGGGGATAACAATAATATTCTAGACATGATATTCAATGCTGGAGAAAGGATAAATGAAGATAAGAGTATTAAAGAATTGATGACCATAAATGATATAGAACTTGATGATTTAGTAGAACAAGAAGAGGAATGTATCATGAAGTTTGTTGTAGATCTTGATTTGATTGATGAGAAACATGAGAAGGCCATGAACATCCTCCAACAACAAGCAAAGGCCACACCAACAAATTAGATAATATTATATTCTCTATAATTTTGTAATATTTTGAATTAGAATATTCTAGTGTAAAGGCATATGCTATTTTTTTATCATATTTTCCTCTAGGTCAATATGATTGTGAAAATCATGTGTATTCTAGGAATTATAAGGACAACTATCCTTATCTTTGTACACCTATATTTTTTGACTAATTAGTATAATGCCTAGTCTTTCTATAAAGGCATGTATTGATTTTGAGATAATTTTGTTCACCTAAATCAATTAATATAATCAAGGAATTCTATAAAGATTGTCTATATTTGATGTGTTGATTGCTAATATAGTTTTTATTTCAATTGTTAGTTAAGGTCTTTAATTTGAATGGTGTCTTTGAATTCTTAGGTGTATTTTTTGGTCTCAGGGTTTTTAATTTGTGCATATGCTAAATTAGTTGGAAGATCTTAGGTTTTGATTCATTTCACTTTTACTCCATATTCAGATGTACAAATGTTATTTGATTATAGTAGTAAATCCTTAGATTAGACCTGGTTCTTACTTGTGACTCTTTACATTATCCTTTGAAGTTTTCCTGATATATAGTGGAATTTGAGCTTAGGCTATGTTGCATTATATATTGGTTAAGTGCATACTCAGTTACAATTTATACTTTGTCATGATACTTGAGACTAAAGCTGGCAATCACTTGTTTCTTTTATACCTTAACATTCTCTTTGCTCTTTTTTACATACAAGATACTTAGATGGTATCATGGTATATCTTATATGTAAAAATAAATAAAAATATTTACACCAATTTTTTTGTAATGTACATCAAATTATTGAGATAGTGTGTATATGGACCATAGTCCAATGTTAAAAAGTACATACTAAAATTATTATTTTTAACATTTTTTAAAAATACATTAGTGTTTTTTTTAGAATTGTTTGTCTAATTAATTAATTGATAATTTGATATTTATTACTATAATTTATTCAAAATATTTATATATCCAATATCATTAGTATATATAGGAAACAATTTGTATAGGGATATCTTTGTCTTTATGCTTCTCACCATAAATCTCTTTTCATTACTAATATTTTGGGAGAAATTAATGTATTATAATTAACATGTATCTTATAATTCTTGTTAATGTGTAATTTAATTAATTACAACCTAATCATATATTGTAGATTTATCTCAATGCTCATATACAAAAAATTATATATAATTGATACACACACACACACACACTGAAAGTAAAATGTTGTCTATAATAAAAGATCATATCTAATATAAAATAAATAACCTATTTTAATATATTAAATATAAAATAATATACATATAAATAAGTGATTATATTTAAATTGTCTATGATAAAAATTAATAAAATTATAATATAATTCATTTATTAAATTATCTTAAAAAATTATCACTGGCATGTAATTACCTCAATTTTTGTATATATATATATATATAAATATTTGTTTATTGGAACTCCTCCATATAAAAATATTTTTAAATAAAAAATAGTGAAATAAATATTATATTTATATAATGTTAATATAGAGATTATTTTGATTGTGTCTCTAATACAACATCTGTATTTCAACTAAAAAAACTTCAAACATTGGATGTCTCTATAATTCATATCCAATAAATGCATAATAATTTTGCTCACATGGATGTTATTTGAAGACATTTCAAGTTTTCATTTATCTCATTCCTCAAATACATAATTTAAATGATGTGTCTAGCTAAATATGCCTCTCCACCTCTGAATATAATGACAATGGTAAGCTTAATATGTAATGTATCTATCTTCACATATAAAAATGTATACCTCTGCAAATCTCAAATATATTATATTTCCAGTATAATGTATGCTTATCTTATAAATATAATATTTGGTTGCACTTATTTAAAGCTATGAACACTTGATTTTGAAATGGATTGAGAGAGTCTCATAGCTTAGATGATCTACTGATAATGATTTAAAAATATAATTTTAATTATTTACATATAATGGAGTAAAGAGCAATTTCATATAAGGCAGTTCAATAGTGCTAAGTCTAGTTGTGGGAGTTTGTGTTACTAGGATCGCTATGAACATTTCAAACTCATTTAATAGTTATTAGCTTTTTGTTCAATGAAATTAAATTTGATTTCTTTATGATTATTGTGTTTTTATAAAATTTAATTAATATCTCAAAAATTAATTAATTTTGATGTGTGGTAAGAATAATTTAGTTTTTAGTGTTAGCAAGTGTATTTTTTTTATAATTCAAAAATAATTTAAGTGACAAATAAATGGATGCCAAATTTAAGGTTGGAATTAAAACTGAACACTCTTACTCCATTTAAGCCCATCACTTCCCTGAGGATGTCATTGTAGAACACCTCTTGATAATGTGTGTGTGTGTGGGTGTGTGTGTGTGTGTGTGTAATTTTAATAGATCCATGTGGGCTAGAAATTGATAAATTCTAATCTTTTTTTAGGTTTAGACTGTATATAGATGGTAAACATTTTGGTAGGGTATAAATAATTATAGACTTAAAAAATAACATATTTTATATTTTCAAGTAATTATTCATTTAAATATATAAAAATATAATGAGTATTAATATTAATGAGAAGACAAACATTGGCAATATGAAAATTTGTACGGTTTTTTTTTTTGCAATTGACAAGGCCCTAAAAAGGTAGTCATCAAGGTTAAGTTCAATCAAAATGAAACCCAACAATAAATCTCCTTCCATAATTTCAATCTAATAGAATAAGAATAAAAGGTATAGAGATTATGACACTAGAAAATATTATTTACATGGTAGTGTTTCTGCAGTACATTAAATTATGGATATGATTTTGAGATTCAAGTGTGTAGTTTCAAGTTAATATATGTTGAACCATATTTCACAAGTAATGTTGACTCATATTTCATGAGTAATACTTCTCAATAAATCACTCATCCAAAGCTCAAGCATGCTTAATCATATAGCTTCCTCCATAATTAATCACAATTAATCATAGAAGTTGAGAATTCACTCATGGTCTACGTGCCTTCACAACTAAGTCAAATTTTACAAGTATGTTCATGGCAGGCCTCAAGGTTTTCATTCACATATCAGTAAATGTTATTATTTTTTTCAAACCATTTCATTTCATGAATTCAATGTCCATGTTGAAACATGCTTATGTCATTAATATTCAATGAATGGCCATGTTGGAAGACATTTCTATTCTTTATATACAATGACCATTTTATAATATGTCTAGTAGTCATTTTTGCATTATTGTGGTGTGTTAATGCTGCCATGCACTCCATATTCAACTTTTCAAAATTCCTTATATAATTCACTCTCCCCTAAATTCTATTGAACCCAAATAATTGTTATTATTATTGTAATTATTTTTGTGTGCCTTTCCATTTGAGTCATTTTTAATGGTATGTTCATGGCAAACCTCAACGTTTTCATTCACATAATATTAAATGTTATCATTTTTGCATAATTAATATTAAAATAAGTGCCATGTTTGAATACATTTTGTGCATTTTTTTTCCTCTAATGTGGAGAGTTAATGCAACCAAAGATAAAATCTACAACTTGTTCATCATGCCTTGCTCATGTCTCTCTCCCATCAAAGTCATGAAACCCAAATTCCTCTTCTATAGAATGCAACATTTCAAAGAGATTATAACATAACCATGTTAGACATATGAAATGTTACCCACAATGTTGGCAATTTTTCATTCGCATCCTTAACTCAACATTTCTTGATATTTGGATGGAATCCCTGGCAGCTTTCATTCACATAACAAAAAATGTTATTATTTTTTAATCAAACCAAATTATTTTTTAAAATCATGTTTTTTTAATATGTATGATGCATTTTTATTTCCCTTTAATACATTGTATTTTTCATCATGTTTAGCATGCCATGTTAAAATGTTACTCATTTACACTAAATGTGAGATGAATGACAATGGACCCAATGAAATTTTATGCATAATGAATTGTTTAGCATATATTGTAGCTTTGGCATGTTAGAGGGATGAAATGTTACCTAACCTGAATAACCGACAAATTGAACATATGTTAGTGCACAGTTATTGGTGTGTAGATGGAAGCCCTAAAGATTTACATTCACATACCAACAAATGTTATTGTCTTTGTATAATAATTGATATTATCACTCATATACTAGTAAATGTTGAGTTAGATGTATCCAACCAAATATTTTTGTGAATTCATGTTGCCATGTTATTGATATGTTTTTGTGAATTATTGTTGTTGTTTAATTCATTCATATTTTTAAAATTATAAATATTATTTGACATAAACATTATTGATATGATTTCCATTCATGTTTTTGTGTATTTTATATCCGTAACATAATTCTATTTCCCTACCTCCAACTTTCCATGGCTTCTACAAGCACCCCACTAAATGTTCCCACACAAAAATGCCTATTTGGATGTAAAGGGATTTGAACTTGGGATGGAAGAATAAACATTTAATGGTATACACATAAATGATTTTTTGGATGGAAAAGTATTTGAACTTAGGATGGAAGACTTATGAAAATATTGGTATACACAAAAATGTTTTTTAATCACTGTTATGCTTATTTAATTATGCATTTGATTAATTTATACATATTCTAGCACATTTAAGAATTCAACTAGCATTTGATTAATTCTTGTTTGGATGGAAATGGATTTGAAACTGGAATGGAAGACTGAACATTTATTGGTATGTTGATGGAATCCCTAAAAGCTTTAATTCACATACCACTCAATGTTTTTGTCTTTATATCAAAATAAAATAAAATTCATTCACATACCATTAAATGTTATTATATTTGTATCAAAATTAAGGTTTTCATTGACATACAATAAAATGAGGACCAAAGTCAATTATTTTTATAAATTTGACAAATATAAATATATAAATGAATAATGTTTTTTTACATTGGCTTAAAACATTGTGCACTTAGGCACGTCATCGAGTTAAAATGGTTGGTTAATAAGAAAATAAAGGGCCTTACTATAATATGTGGGTGTCTATATGAATGAACAATCACTAGTATGTGGATGGAAGCCCTAAAGTTTTTCATTCACATACTAGTAAATGTTATTGTATTTGTATCAAAATTAATATTTTAATTGAAATATTAGTAAATGTTGAGTTAGATGTATCAAACCAAATCCTAATGTGAATTAATTTGTTTTGATATTAATATATTCAATTCATTTTTTTATGTTATTCATTCACATTTTCAACTTTAAAATTATTCTTTTCCATACTTCTTGATGATATGATTTCCATTATATTGCCAATTAATTTATTCACATGTTATTGCTTTTGACAAAAGTTTAATTGTTGTGAAAGGTGAATGTTTGTTGGATTGCTTAAATTTTTTTTACAAACATGGTGTTTCTTGACACTTTTTGTGTTTGAAAATGTTTTACTACTTTTACATTTTTTACATTGTGTTTCTTAACATAGTATATGTTTGTGAAGTTTGTAATGCCATTACATTAATTACATTTGGTTTCTTAACACAATTGTTGTGATGCTAAATTTTTTATTTATTATATTGTTTATATGTGTTATTGATTTTTGTTTCCTATGGGTAATGATGAAAAATTTACACATAAAGAGTGGAGAAGAATAATGGGGAACTCACTTTCAAGTGAAAGTTTCTTAGATTTCATTAAGATTATGATCCATTTCCATGCTAAATGGTAGATAAAAATTAAATGTCATTAAATTACATAATTAAACATAATATAATAGATAATTATTAAATTTATTAATACATTTTGTTAAATTATATATCAAATTTAATACATTTTATTACACTATATAATAATTAAAATAAAACATACACCATTCAAGGTGGAAAAAATGAGTTATACCCTTCACTCCCTATATTAAAAAAAAGTGGAATTGTAGTTCATACTTTGAGGGTTATATAATTAGTGGGATTTACTACCATGTTAACATAATTAGGAGTAGGGACACCACATGAAGAAATTGGAGATATAATGTTTATCATGTATATCAATATGTGATGTTGTTTGGGTAGAGGGTTGAATTTGAAACTTAAATGCCTTTGCCTCTCCAATTTTATTTTGACCTTGTAGAATTATCTATCCCTTATATCATTATATTTATATTACTCATTTTCATGTCTTTGTTGTATCTTCTCTTACTCATTATTTTTCATTTTGATTTCATTTTGAATCTTATGTTGTTCTATTGTTTCTTTCTTACCCTGTATAAGGGTTTCCCTATCATCATCATGTTCTTTCTTATTTACATTAAATTCTTCAATATCCTTATTTTGGGACTCATGTTCTATAAAAAATTACCTATAGTCATTTAATATGAGTATTTGATATTATTTGGATCAAATTGAGTGCATTATTTCCTAATTTATTTGCAATCCTTTCCATTAGAAATTTAAGAAACCCTAAATATTGAATTCTTTTTTTCATTCATTTTTGGATGGCTATAATCATATATTGTACTATATTTTATGATATGTCCTCATCACCATCTAAATAAATCATCACATATTCTAACCCCCCACTGTCCACATATTATGTAGTATTGAATTATCTCAGGTGGGACAGAAGGTGGCAGTGATGGGATTGGCATTAACACATTTTCCTCCATTAATTAACAATTAAGGCCAAGATTTGTTGCTTCCTCCTTCATCCATTTTTGTGGGCTAACCTAAGTAGCTAAACTTAAACCATCTTGGTTGAAATTGAATGTTGCATCTATTTCATCCAAAGCATATTCAACTTTTTATGATTGTTGACTTTGAGTAACATGAGTTTTTGGCTAACAACATCTTCTAAATTTATTGCCTATGTTAGGATAAAATTACCATAGTTAGGTTGTTATGTAAAAGTGAGGTTATTATCTATAAAAAGACTCATGTAGTTTTTATATTAGTTTGTTAGTTATTAAACTAAGTTAATCGAATAAAGTCTATTATGGACTTATTTCATAATTTAGTAGATTATAGTTTATTCATAGGTTATTTTCTCATCCTATTTTCCAGGACTATTATGAGCATATGTATGGATTTATATACATATTTGATATTTGTATTATGAAATATTTATATTTTCCTAATAGATTTGCCCCCCACATATAAAAAGTTTATGACCATGTTGAATGTTATAGGTCAAAAACCAACCTTTGTCTCATTGGTTAACATGTTGTAATAGGAAGAAGCCATACAAAAATGAAAATGAACCTGATGCAGAACATGCACTTGCCTCCTCTTAAAAATTTAAGAAGCTGATAATCTCTTCTAAACAAAACCCTGAATAGAATAATGAACAACACTAGTAGGGGAACAAATCACACTCATAAAAGGTTTGTCTTATTTTTTGAAACATAGCACATGACCTCAAACATTAATTGTATAATGGAATCACACAAGGCATATATAATAAGAATCCCACTTCACATAATTGACCTCAATTTCTGAATCTAAAATCAAAATCCAAAAAACATTATAAGAATAAACAACAATATGAGAATGTTGTTGAGGATGATAATTATTCTAAATATGATCACCTCTTTACTACATAGACACATGAGGAATTTTTTTCTTCAAAATCAATTTGGTATGTTGATTTTGGTGCCATAATGCACATGACAAGACATAAAGAATGGTTTTCCACTTTACACCAATCAAGATCTTAGGGTAATGTTTTTCTTGGTGATGTATCATCATACACTATTCAGGATAGAGGTGATTTTTATTTATAGCTTTGTAACTGCATTACCATGATCACATATGTCTTGTATGTTTTATACTCATTAATAACTATTTTTTTGTAAATAAACTTCTTGGTCATAATCACAAAGTTGAGTCTGATCACAAACATGGTGAACATTTTTTCCTTATTAAGAACAAGTCTCAAGGATCTAGAACTATTTCATGAGCCTCAAATATAGGCAAGATGTTTTAGTTTCATCTTGTATACAATGACCATCATGAACTTATTTTGAAGGGTATATTCAAATCTAAGTTATGTCACATAAGATATGGTCAATTGATTTATGGGTATTTAATTGCATTAAAAAAATAGAACATGGTCAGAGGTCTTACCACACTTAAATAATCTTCTTATATCTATTCTATTTGCTTAGCTAGTAAACAACAAAGAGATACTTTTGGCAAAATTTAATATTGGTATCTTTATCCATTGGATCTAGTGCACATTAATCTATGTAGACCTATGAATTCTAGCCTAAAAGGATATAATTATTTTCAACTCTTTATTAATGATCATTCCCACAAGATATTGGTTTCCTTATTAAAGAATAAGGATTGGGCATTTTAAACCTTTAAATAATTCAATGCCTTTGTTGAAAATGAAACTCATCACAAAATCAAGTCCCTCTACTCAGATCATGGGGGGAATACACCAATAAAAATTTTACTACATAACTTACATATCATGAAATATGTTGTCAATACACTGCTCATTATACACCATAAAATAATGGTGTTGTAAAAATATGTAACTATGAAATTTTAGATATGTTTCATAGCATGACTGAAGATGCAAAACTACCTCATTCATATTGGGTATAAATGTGTCTCATAGATTTATATATTTCAAACATGTCACCCAACAAATCTCTTGATGGAATTACACCATAGGAAGCATGGATTTGGACAAAGCCAAAAGTTTCTCATATTTGAGTTTTTGGTTGTAAGGCATACATGTATATCCCAAATAATAAAAATAATAAATTGAATAAGAAAACCTAATAATGCATTTTTGGGGATATAGTAATGAGTCAAAATCATATCAGCTCATTGATCCAAAGACTATGAAGATACTTATCTATAAGGATGTAATGTTTGATGAGAAAGATGCAATTAATTCATCTTCCACATGGAAATATAATATAGGCATTAGAAATTTAAACTTTCTAGATGAAAATAGTGTTGATAATCAATCAAAATATCCAACACCACCAACTACTACTCAATGTATGCCTAAATGGTATATGAGAACAATTCAATATGTAAAATTGGATGGACCTCCAAACACTTCATATACAAGATTGAGTACTCATAGTATGGCTCATATAGAGGTAAATTGGCCTTAATGAGTGTAGTTGTAGAAAAATTTGAGCCCTCTACAGTTTGTGAAGACATAGAGTCCAAACCTTGGAAAAATTGTAGGGATAAAAAATATTAATCTCTCATGAATAATGACACATGATAGCTTTTTGATCTTCCATCAGGGAATAAACCTATCCAATGAACATGGGTCTTTAAGAACAAATAAAAATCATATGGTAGTATAGATAATCACAAGTTAAGACTCAAATTAAATGGCTATGCACAAAAAGAAGGTATAAACTATGAGGATACTTCTACTCCTATGACTAAGATAAACATAATCAGAACAATCTTTACAATGGATTCACAATTTGGATGGAATGTTCATCATATGGAAATTAAAAGTGCCTTCTTAAATGGATATATATAATAATATATCTATATGACTCAACCAAAAGGTTATGCCACACTAGGGAAAGATTAGGTGTGCAGAATCATAAAATCTATGTATGGTCTCAAATAGGCTCCTAGATTCTAGTATATGAAAATTGATGAGAATATTTTTATGAATGTATTTCAGAGGAATCCATATGATCACAATCTCTACCTCAAAAATCAAAGGGTGATATTTTTATTATTATTATCTATGTGATGATCTAGTCATCACTAGTAGATCAATGAAGATGATTGATGTAATGAAGATATATCTCAACCAATCATTTGACATGACATATATTATGTTATTGCACTACTATCTTGGATTAGAAGTATGGAAAAAAGAGCACCAAATATTCAAGTCTCAAATGAAGTATACCAATGCATTACTAATGATGTTTTGGATGATGGATTGTAAACTAATGGGTACACCTATGGATATAAAGCTTCAATTGTCTCACTTAGATCTATCACCACTAGTAGATGCCACTCTTTATCATCAGTTGATTAAGAGTCTCATCTACCTCACATACACTAGGATAGATAACAACTATGTTGTCTTCTATATTTCTTGGTTCATGTAGGAGCCAAAGGTAAGCCACTAGAAATTATCTAAGAAGGTATTACAATGTCTTTTAATAATAATGGATTATGGCCTGACATACAAGAATAATGATAAGTTATTCTTGATAGGATACATGAATGTATATCATGTAGTTTCAATTGATGATAAAAAATACACTTATGGGTTTGTATTATTTTTGGGATTTGGTCTGATAACATAGGGGAGAAAAAATCAAATCCTTATTTCTCATTATCCAAATAAGGTATAATATTGCATTATATGAGGATATATCTGAAAAGTGATATGGATATGTCACATACTAGTAGGATTGGGAGTTCCATAGACTCAACCAATAATTCTGAACTATGATAATTAGGTGTGCTTAAACTTGTTTACAATACAGTTTTTCATGAATGCACCAAACACATTGAAGTTTAACTCCATTTTATACATGAACCTATTTAATAACACAATATACAACTCTAGTATTTCCCTACATAAGATCAATGTGCAGATGTCTTCATGAAGTCACTTGTATGTAATAAGTTTGAGGCATTTTGAAGTTCTCTCTCTTGTACTCTCCAAGCTATGATAAATTAAGTGGGGTAATGTTAGAATAAATTTACCATAGTAATATTTTTATGTAAAAGTGAGGTTTTTATCTATAAAATAACTCATATAGTTTTTAGATTAGTTTGTTATTTGTTAAACTAATTTAGTTGAATAAAGTCTATTATGGGCCTATTTCATAATTTAATAGTGTTGAGTGTGGAGCCATTTGGAGTTATCACATGACCATAGTAATAAATTTTGGGGGCCTAAAGATATCTAAGGATGTGGGGGGAATCATTTTCATGTTCTCCACATGTGAGTGGAATATTATTTGTATCCCTAATCTCTATGTATTCCTTATTTCATGGAGTTAGTTGTTAGATGCCTTTTCCATGTTGGCTTCCTTGTTTTGAGGGAGCTAGTTATTTTTTATAAAATGGAAATCCTTCATTGTTGAGTGGAGTTGGTTATGATCACATATTCATGGGAAAATGTGCCCTTAGAAGGTGGAGAAGATGAATATGGTGAATTTCTCCTTGGGAGAGCTTTTAAATAGGCTTGTGGAGGTGGAAAAGGGTTGTCACATGTTGGATAATGTTTATCTTGGATAACCATTTCCTATATGCTCCTCCTTTTATGTATTTTCTTCATTTTTATATATATACAGGGTGTGGTGTGGCCTTTAGAAGTTAACGGTTTATTTATAGGGTGTGGCTTTGAGGATTAGAGTCAAAGTGTAGGTGTTTTGCAAAGTGTAGGTGTTCATTATAGGGTGTGGTTTAGCAACTTGTGAGATACAAAATTGTGTAGGTGTAGGTGAAAGTGAATTTTTTTGTGAAATGATTTATACAAGAGATTTTTATATCTTTGTGAGAGTTCATTATAATCTTGTTTTAGATTACTAATTTATTTGAGAACTTTCATTAGTGGATGTAGTCCACATTGGGTGAACCACATTAGATCTATGTTATCTGTGTTATTTTTATCTTGCTCTCATTTATGATTTCATATTAATGGTTAATTAGGGAATGTTTCTATGATGAATTTTATTTCATAGCTTTAGATCTAGATTATGGTAATAATATATCTGAATTTAGAAGTGTTTTATTCCTACAACTGGTATCCGAGCCATTGGTTGTGTGTTTTGTTAAAGTGGTAAATCATAGGAAGACTATTAGCTTGAGTGGGAGCTATGGGAGAAAAGATCATATTTAAAGTTGAGAATTTTTATGGTAAGCATTTTGGTTTATGGAAAATGTATATGGAATATTACCTATATCAAAAGGAACTTCAACTCCCCTTGGAGGGGAAAGAAGGACAACTTGTAAGTATGAGTGATGCAGATTGGTCATTACTTGATAGGAAGGCATTAGGAGCCATGCAGTTATGCCTTGCATCTTCTATTGCATTTAACATTGTAGATAAAATAACTATAAATTATCTCATGGATAAACTTGGGAAGTTATATGAGAAACCTTTAGCTTGTAATAAAAATTTTCTTATAAAAAGATTGTTTAATATTAAATGTCTGAGAATGGTTCAATAACTAATCATATAAATGATTTTAATATGGTTTTAAGTATGCTCACTTCAGTTGGAATCAATTTTGATGATAAATTTAGAGCTTTTCTAATCTTATTCTCTTTGCCTAATAGTTGGGATAGTTTTGTTATGGCTGTAAATAATGCAGTCCCTACCAAGGGAAGCTTGAATTTTGAGGATGTTGTAGGTGTGATCCTTAGTGAAGAGATGTAAAGGAAAAACACTGGTGAATCATCTTTAGGTAAATATTTATGTATTAAGACTAGAGGGAGGTAAAAATACAAGAGAAAAGGAAATCAAAGAAATTCAAAAGGTAGATCTAAGTCCAGATCTAGATCCAAGAAGATATGTTGGCATTATGGGAAGAGTAGACACTCAAAGAATGATTGTTGGTCACTTTGGGATAAGAATAAAAAAAAGGAGGAAATGAATGAGGTAAATATGAAATCAATTAAATCATGTCAAGATGCCTTAATTATTTCTATAGATATATTTTTTGAGTCTTGGGTATTAGATTCAGGGGCTTCTTTTCATGCCACCCCAAATAGGCATTATTTTACTGATTATGTTCAAGAGAATCTAGCACATGTATATCTTGGTGATGATGAACCATGTGAGATATTAGGGAAAGTTTGTCTTCAGGTTAAGATGTATAATGGGAACCAATAGATCCTTAAGGATGTTATACACATGCCTATATTGAGATAGAATTTGGTTTCAGTGGGACAATTAGGTAGTGAGGGATGTTTAGTATTGTTTACTATAGATTATTGAAAAGTTACCAAAGGTTCTCTTGTGATATCAAGAGGTAAGAAATTTGGTACTTTATAATTAACTAGTAGTGTTTATTATACTAATTTAGTTACTATAGATGGAGATGCAATTGTGTGGCACTATAGGCTTGGTCATATGAGCCATAAGGGCATGCAAATCTTAAAAGATAAGTTGCCTAGATTAAAAGACATAGATCTAGACTTTTATAAAAAAAAGTGGGTTAAGTTCATAAAGGTTAGACCCACAAAGAAAGATCAAAATTTAGATATGGTACACTCAGATGTATGGGGACTAGTTCAAGTATCTTCTGTTGGTGGATTCAATTGTTATGTTACTTTTATATATGATACAACTAGAAAATTTTAGGCTTATTGCATTAAAAATAAATCTTATGTATTTGACGCTTTTAAGAAGTGGAAAGCCTTGGTTGAGAATGAAATAGGTCTCAAGTTGAAATTTCTCAAATCAAATAATAGAGGTGAGTATTGTAGTAGTTATTTCTTTGATTATTGTTCTAACTATGGAATACATAGGCAAAGGATGGTTCCAAAAAATCCACAATAGAATGGGGTATCTGAAAGGATGAACAAAACAATAATGGAATGTGCTAGGAGCGTGAGGTTACATGTAGGGTTGTCTTTATAGTTTTGGGTAGAAGTAGTTAGCATGGTAGTATATCTGATTAATAGAAGACCTTTTATGCCTTTAGATGGAGGCATTCCATAACAACCTTGGTATGGTAAGAATATTGATTATTCTTTTCTTATATTCTTTAGATGTGAATATTTTTCTCTCATCAAGAAAGAGGATAAGACCAAGCTAGAGGCTAAATCAGAGAAATGCACATTTATTGGTTATGGTGAGGATGACTTTGTTTTTCATTTATGGAGCATTAAAGATAGGAAAATATTTTGGTTTAGAGATGTAGTCTTTGATGAAAAATTCATGCATAAGGATTAGTTACAGGAATAGGATCAGTAACATAAAGAGTACATAGTATTGGATGACATTGTGGATGGAAAAGTATCCAAGGATTCAGTTCAGGAACCTTATACACAAGGACCACAAAATCCTATTGTAAGAAGGTCTTATAGGGTAAGAAAAGGACCTAAACATTTTTATCCTTTGAATTATTTATTACTCACTAACAAGAGAGAGATAGAGTTTATGAGGAAGCAATGTAGGTAAATGCTAAGTTAAGATGGGAACAATCCATGGATGAAGAGCATAGATCTCTCATGGAGAACCAAATGTGGGATTTAGTTAGGCTACCCAAGGGAAAGAGTGCATTATCAAATAAGTGGATCTTTAGAATCAAAGAAGAGGATGAAGGGAGAAAATGGTATAAGGATAGGATGGTGGTCAAGGGATTTACACTTAGAAGATGTGAAAAATACTTTTCTTAATGGTGATTTGGATGAAGAGTTATATATGAAGTAGCCATAGGGATATGAGGTCAAAGGGAAGGAGAACTATGTGTGCAGACTAGAGAAGAGATTGTGTGGGATAAAATAAGCTCCATGGTAATGGTACAAGAAATTTTATTATTTTATGTTAGAATAAGAATATCAAAGGTGTCATTCTAACCATTGTGTGTATATCAACACTTTGATGATGGTTCCTTTATTATATTATGCTTGTATGTCGATGACATATTAGTTGCAGGAAAGAATATACAATAGATTCATATGCTCAAAAAATAGCTTAGTGACTCCTTTTCTATGAAGGATTTGGGTGTTATAAAGTAAATCCTTGGTATGAGGATTTCTCATGATAGGAAGGAGAGGAAGTTGATCATATCCCAATCAGGGTATGCAAAGAAAGTCTTGGAAATGTTTAACATGTTGGATGCTAAATTTGTTGGTACTCCTTTGGTAGGCCACTTTAGATTATCAAAGGAGCAGTGTCCTAAGATGAAAGTTGAAAATATTAAGATGTCCAAGGTACCTTACTCATCAGTAGTTGATAGCTTGATGTGTGTTATGTTTTATACTAGGTTGGATATTTCCGAAGTAGTGGGAGTTATGAGTAGGTATATGAGTGATCTAGGTTATGAGCATTAGCAAGCAGTGAAATTTATTCTTTGGTATTTAAGAGTAACTATGGACTTTGCATTATGTTATGGTGGATTAAATACCACTTTGCATGGCTATGTAGACTTGGATATGGCATGGAATATTGATATCAGGAGAAGTATGATAAGATATATATTTACTATTAGAGATATAGTAGCTAGGTAGATTTATAGGATATAAAAGGTTGTGGCTTTGTCAACTATAGAGGTAGAGTATGTTTCTACCATGAAGGATGGTAAGGAGATGATTTGGTTACAAGATTTGTTTTGAGAGTTGGGGCATGAGCAGGAAGTTGGGAGACTACATAGTGATAGTTAGAGTGTTATTTATTTGGCAAAGAACTCCACTTTCCACTCGAAGATGAAACACATTCAATTACATTATCACTTCATTAAGACAAATTTGGATAAGTTGAGACTATGTTCAGATTTGGTTGGCTTTAGTGGTCATGGAGTAGTGATAGATTCTAGTCATGATAAACGGTCTCTAAGTGGGATATTGTTGAGTGTGGAGCCCTTTATGGATATCAAATGACCATAGGAATAAATTTTGGGGGCCTAAAGAGATCCAAAGATGTGGGGGGTGTAATTTTCATGTTTTCCACATGTGAATAGAATATTCCTTATATTCCTAATTTCTATGTATTCCATATATTATGGAGTTAGTTGTTAGATGCATTTTCCCATGTTGACTTCCTTGTTTTGAGGAATCTAGTTGTTATTTGGAAAAGGGAACTCCTTCCTTGTTGAGTGGAGTCGGTTGTGATCACATGTTCATGGGAAATATGCCCTTAGAAGGTGGAGAAGATGAATGTGGTGAATTTATCCTTGAAAGAGATTTTAGATAGGCTTTATGAGGTGGAAAAGGGTTGTCACATGTTGGATAATGATTATCTTGGATAAGCATTTCATATTTGCTCCTCCTTTTATGGATTTTTTTCATTTTTCTATATATACAAGGTATGGTGTGGCCTTTAGAGGTTGATGGTTTATTTACAAGGTGTGGCTTTGAGGATTAGAGTCAAAGTACAAGTGTTCATTATAGGGTGTGGTTTAGAAACTTGTGAGATACAACATTGTGCAGGTGCAAGTGAAAGTGCAATTTTTTATGCAACACTTTCTACAAGAGATTTTTCTATCTCTGTGAGAGTTCATTGGAATCTTGTTTTAGATTACTAATTTATTTGAGAACTTTCATTGGTGGATGTAGCCCACATTGGGTGAACCATATTAGATTTATGTTATCTATGTTATTTTTATCTTGATCTCATTTATGATTTCATATTAGTGGTGAATTAAGGAATGTTTTCATGATGCATTTTATTTCATAGATTTAGATCTGAATTATGGTAATAGTAGATCTAGATTTAGAAGTGTTTTATTCCTAACAAATAGATTATAGATTAATCATAGGTTATTTGCTCATCCTATTTTGTAGGAATATTATGATCATATGTAGGGATTTATTTACATCTTTGTAATTCATATTCTATAAGCTCAATAAATCATATTGGGTTTATGCTCAGATCTTGTTTACGTGAACACCATTTTTTGTTGCATTTATTCCATCTTCTACATAGTATATTGAGTTTCTTCCTCATTTATCCCTACCAACATCATTATATTTTTAATATCACTAATTTCATCATATTAAACATGGAATTATACACTTCAATTCATGTCATTGGTTACTACCTCAAGGTTTAGAGGCCAAATACATGTCCTTCTAAATACATATTCTATATTATCAGGAATTTGTTCCATCTTCAATGTTATGCTATAAAAAGTGGTCAATTCTTGTCTCTTTATCTCTATACCATGATTTGTATTCATCTACGACATCCTCTCATTCATAAATTAGTCATTAAATGTAACAAACACACTTACATATAATGGATACAATTTGTGTGTGGTGTGTGTAGACAATGTAAGCAAGATAATCCACAAAGCTCTAGCCTCTTCAATTATTGAAATTGAAACATGACTATCAGACCTATCACATATGAGAATATTTATATTTTTAGGTGAAAATAATCCTAGTATAGATTTTTAAAAATGATGCATCCAATTCATAAATAATTATTTAATCATCCATGCATGGGGTTGGGTATCCATACGTGCACCTAGTTCAAAACTTGAAATGAAACTCTATAACTACCTTTTTGATTTTAAGGGGTATAACCCTAGGTTACCTTGGCTAGATACATTCACACATGAAAAAACCATGATCCATTCTCTACTCTTCAACATTATTTTTGGCACACTCCTTGTCACCCTTTTTGTCATCATACACAATTCTCAAGCTATCATAAAAAAGTTTCACTATATATGGAATTTTCATCATATCCCTATATATGTCTAGTCCTTTAATTATTTTCATAGATAAAGCATGATTCATCTTTTTGAAGCCTACTCATCATGACTTGTTAGGGACCCCATTATTGATAGGGTTGGGCTTGGTTTCACATATGTAGGAAATGTGTGCCTTCAAATTTTATATATGTCCAACCCATAGCCCATGTTGACTAAGTGTTTGCACCACTACATGATTTTAGATTCTTCTACATCTAATAAAATAGTGGGTGGTGAAGACACCTAAAATTGGCCATAACTAGCTTTCAACCGAATTTTAGACTGATTCCTACCAAATGTTGCAAATTAATCCTAAGAATCACTAAATGTCATAAATTAAATTATGCATCATTCACCAAAGATCAAAATCATGTTGAGACATCCCTAATTGGGGAATTGTATCATATGAAAAAATAAGCTCTCATGGATTCATCCCTAATCACCTTATGACATCACAACTATTAATTTGGCCTATGGATCTATTAATTGGGGCACTTACACACTTAAATCAAATATTGGAAGACCTAAAAGGATAATAAAAATAAATTAAAAAGGTAAAAAAGATTAAATTCCTAGTTGAATTATCCATTTGAAATTAATGAACATCTAAAAATGGAAATTCAAAAATTCAAAATATCATAGCCTTCCATAATTGCCTTTATGAGTTGTCAAGCTCTTTGAAAATATCTTAAAATATCTAATTTGAGAGCTATACCTATTAATTAAAAATCATAATTACTTGATAATTATTAACTCTATTGGAGTTATTTTTAACTCACCTAGGTTTAGTTTGAACCCATTCCAAGCCTAAGCTCAACCTTAATTCACCTTGGGTGAGAGTCAATTCCTAAGGCTATAAATATAAGGCCATACCTTTGTATTTATAAGATTGGATATTGTAGAGTTATTATGCATGATTTTATCCATGAGACTCATGAAAGTAGTGTTATCATGCCCAAATCTATAGTGTTAAGATGCCACCACCTTCTAATTTAAAGTAGCTCTGTAGTTTACAGGGAAAGATTCAGTCTATCAGACACTTCATTTCTTAGTTGGCCGATAAATGCCACCTATTTACACACTTGTTGAATAAAGGTGTCAAATTTCATTAGGATGATGAGTGCTAGAAATATTGTCAATGTTTAAAGGAATATCTAGCCAATTTGCCTATTTTGTTTCCACCTATGCTAGGAAAGTCATTCTTACTATACCTGTCAGCCACAGACAAATCCCTAGGGGTAATTTTAGCTCAACATGATGATAATGTAAAAAACATGCCATGTACTATCTAAAACATACACTAGTCATGTATGAGCATAATTATTAGCCCATAGAAAAAACTTATTTAGATATGGTCTTTACAATTTAGAGATTGTGACATTACATGTTAAAAAATAAGACCATAGTTATTTCAAAAGTAGATCCACTAAAGTATCTACTATCCAAGATGGCCTTAAAAGGCCTCATGACTAAATGGATTACACTTTTGAGAGAATTTGAGATAGAATATGTCAACCAAAAATCCATCAAGGGACAAGTAATTGAAGATCAACTTGTTTAATCTCCCATTGTAGATACAAAATCATTAACTTTTTAATTCCTAGACGAGTCCATTATGACCATAAATGAAACACCTCTTGAAGAGTAACACTAGAAGTTTTATTTTGATGGATCATTCATAGCACATAGATTAGGGGCAAGCCTATTATTTATTACACCACAAGGGGATATTATCCCTAAATCATTTTGCATCATCTTTCATTGTGCTAATAACATGGTTGAATACAAAGCACTCATTGAAAGGATTTGATTACATTGAAATATTCAACATATCAAAATTTATGGTGATTCTTAGTTAATTATCAATCAAGTTATAGACCACTTTCAAATCAAGGATGATAAGCTAGTATCATATAAGGCCATGATTAACACTCTCAAATAAAAAATTTCTAATACAAATTTTGAACACATACCAAGGGCTAGTAATAGCACAATGGATGTCATGACCACCATTGGATCTTTGATTTGGCATCTAGACAAGGAAAAAGAATATCTCCTCCTTCAAAATCTTCCAGTGCTAGCTCATGAACCTTCAACCATCACCATGACATGTGATATTATTGGTCTTTATTTTATATGGTATTTAGACCTTTTCACCTACCTTCATGACCAAATTATGATACCAAACCTATCACGTAAATATAAAAAGGACTTTGACCACCAACTCTCATGATATACCTTAATTGGACTAACCTTTTATCATGATAGATTTTATGTAACTCTTCTTTGTTGTTTAAATTTGGTAGAATCAACATTAGCATTATAGGAATTTTATGGAGTATGTTTTTAGTAGAGGTTCTTGATGCATTAGAACATGTTAAGGATGATGATAGATAAGTTTTACTCAAGTGCATAGGATATTATATAAAAATAATATTAAAAAAGGAAAAAAAAAACATAATATAGATGAATTATTGTGTATTTTATAGGAATTAGTTTCATCCAATACTTTACTAAAGTTTATAAAGCATTTGGACTAACTTAGATACGATTAAACCAAACATTAACCATGATAACATTTTCAAGGAAAAAAATAAGAAATACAACAGGTAACCATAACCAAATAGTCTATATTTATCTCAACAAAAGGTCTCTATCTCTTCTACACACACACACACACACACACACACACACACACACACACACACACACACACACACACACACACACACACACACAAACACACACACAAACACACACACACACAGTTGTTATAGTCTCTGATTGTTCATATTCTTCTTGTACTTCAGCACCAAAAGAGGATATTGTTCATCTTCTATCTATTACAAGTCATAGAAGATAATATAAAATACATATAGCTAAAAATTGAATACATAATTCATGAATATTCAAATAATATCCTCTGCAACTTTACTATCCATTTTATTCTTCCAATACTTTCTCAGACTTAAAATGTTATCTCATCCTGAGATAATGTTGTAGGATCATTTGGAAGTGCACGTAGGGTATAATTTTGTAGGGACATCTTAGTTATATTATTATTTTTATTTATGTGTCTAAGTGTCTTAAAATCCTTTTAGGATCTTATTTTTGTATTTTAAAGGTGTTAAATTACTTGAAACATTCAAAAAGACATTTCCTACCAAAAACCATTATTTGAATGTTTAAATATTTCAGAAAGCTGTGAGTGATTTTTGATGTTTCTAAGCTAGATAATGTTGGTTAATATTATTTTTGAGTCTATAAAGGGTTTATATAAGACATAAAACATGTGTTTAAGTTTTTTAAGTCATAGATCATTAATAAGCCCATATGAGGAAGTTTCAAGAATGACTTAGAGGCTTTTCAAGAAGTAGTTTTAGTAGTTATCTTCGATATAAATATTGTTATTTTTGGATTTTTTGTCAAGATTTAATTTTATTATGGAGATAAGGACTCAAATTATAACATAAAATTAATGAATATGTCCAAGTTTTGATGAAGAAGTATGTAACCCTGTCCTTTCTTATATGTTGTCAAATGTATTGACTATGAACAGTCTGCTCATGGGAAAGAGATTCAATAATATGTTGTGTCTAATTATTAGAATGAATTTGTGAGTCTTTTTAAAATTCATTTAATGTGATATATAATCCATATGGTTATTGTTTTCATTACACTATGTAGGGTAGACAATATGGTCTGTTGGGAACAAAGTATTCCTGAAGAGTAAGCATACAAAGTATTCTAGAAGAGTGAAATAGAGGTCCAAAAAAAATAATTATTGGTTTATCAATAATAAGTGATTATAAATATTTTTAAACCTTTAATAATGGTTCAAAAACTCCTTTTGGGTTATAAAGCCTTAACCTAAGCAATACAAACCTGTAAGGGAAGACATATACACTCAGTTAGATCATAGGACATTGTATAAAGGTACTGCAAAGGTGTCTTTCAATGTAACCATTGGTTTTAAGAGGTGAGATAAGGTATTTTTAACCTTATACAATTATATGTAGATTTTATAAACCCAAAATTGAAATTAGATCCAAATAACTTATTTCTTGGACCCTATAGACCTTGACTATGTGCATAAAATAGTCAAGAACTTGTTCAAAAGGTGGAATAAAAAATTATTAGAGACAATATATATGTTTTAAAATGTCCTTACATATACCATAGACCTAAAATAATACTCACAAATTTTTTTCACCTTTAGTTAAGTTACCAATTATAAACCCTTGGTTATTAGATGACTGTGCATACAAAACACACCATAACATGTGTTAATAAGTGGAGTACATGTATTAGAAGAGTAAAATGATGGTAATAAAAGATATATGGGAGTTATCCTAACATAAAACAAGTATTAAAAAGTTTTTAAATTTAATTTAGAAGGTACAAAGGAAAAAAGAGAGCTCTTGGGTCTTGATAGAGTCAACAAGTCCTAATCTAGGGTTTTAAGCTTCAAATGCAAATTGCAGATGTTTTAATAGATAAATTTACCTAAAAACGTGTAAATAAAAAGGTTTAAATGTGTGTCATGATATTATAAATTATTTGGATCAATTCCATAATGGAAGGTATGATTATAGCCACATGTGTATGCTTCTATGTAAAATAGGCCTAATTAGGCCAAATAATGGCCAAGAGAGAGGTAAAAGGAGGGTTTAAAGATAGACTTTGGAATTTAAATATAATGCGAGCAGGAATATATATATAGGTTATCTAGAGATGAAATTATTTTTCCAAAATGTGATTGTACACTTTCATAAAGAGAGATTTTGTTAAAAAAAAGCTAGTAGCCCTATCAACTAAGATTATAGAGTTGTCCAAAAGGAGAGTAGATGATTTGGGGAGTTTGTACTTATATCTTAGAGTTATAATGGGTTATAAAAAGTTTTTATAAAGGTCTAAGACTATTTAATTTAGATAGTGAAGGTTTTATACCATTGATTATAAATAGTAATATTGAAACTACCAAGTGTTTATTGAATCATTCGACCATTCTAAGGAGGATTTGTTGAAAAAAAGGACTAGTGCATTGGTTTTTGCATATGATATACATTATTTTTGGTATTATAGCTATAAAATATTCTTAGTGGATTTTTAAAAAGATTAAAATCATGTTTTTTGAGGTGAATTATAGGATAGGAAAGCAATAATAGTGTTCCATAGAGAGAGTTAGCAGAGATCAAGAAGATTTGGTCAAGAATATGATAGACCAAGTGACACAGTTGATCACCCCATTAGTCATGAGGATGGAAGATATTAATTATTATCTCAAAGAGAGAGTACATAGATTAGTGATAGAGAAAGAAGAAGAAAATAGCAGTCATCAAGGTCAAGTAGCACCTTTGCAGCCAAGAACAGATGGGAGAGAAAAAGGAGAAATGGTTCAAGAAAGACCACAAATGTAGGTAGCAGTAGTTCAAGAAGGCATGGAAGTGATGCACCATGCATGGTAGATCAAATAATTTATAGGAAGTATATTAATAAGAGATGAAGGTCATATGAGAAGTGGACCAAGACAAAGGTTTCAAAGATAATGTTGGCATTACCATATAGACGAACATAGAGAAACAGAGTGTCTATTGGGTATTAGTAGAAGTATGCAATAGCAAAGTATAAGAGAAGCAAATGAGGAAAGAAGGAAAGAAATAAATGATTATTTACTCATGATAAGAATATTATTTTAGTAGAAGAAGAAAGTCAAAGAACCAATTCAAATGATAAGATTATTCAAAAGTAGTGTAAAACAAAATGTAAGGTTTGTGATTTAGTGATTGATGGAGGAAGAACCAATAACATTGTGTCTTTAAAGATGGTACAAAAATTGGAATTGAACAGGATGCCACATCCATAAGCATACACATTTTCATGGGTTTAAAAGGGACATCAAATCTTGGTAAGTGATCAAAGTTAGGTTGAGCTTCATATAATAAGATATAAAGATAAAGTATTATGTGATATTATTCCCATTGATGTTTGCCATTTAATGTTAGGAATACCATTCAAACTAAAGGAAAAATAGTCCTTTGTAAAGTTATATGTAGATGAAGGCAAGACAAAAGTAAAATAAGATCTCAATTTATTTAAGGATGTGATAATGGAAGCTACAAGACTAGAAAAAGGAATGAAAGACAAGAGACCTTCAAGATATTTAAAGAAGAGGAATAAAAGTAAGCAAGTCACATTGAACTTAAAGCTCAATTTTCTTCTGCCCTTGACAGTATGATGTGGGGGCATCTTAGTTAGATTCAATTTTTTATTTTTGTAGGTGTCTATGTGTCTTAAAATCCTTATAGGATCTTATTTTGGTATTCTATAGGTGTTTGATTTCTTAAAACATTCAAAAAGACATTTCTCACCAAAAAACATTATTTAAATATTTAAATGTTTAGGAACACCATGAGTGGTTTTTGATGTTTTTGAGCTAGGTAATATTGGTCTAATGTTAGTGTTGAATTTATAAGGGGTTGATAGAAGACATAAAACATGTGGTTAAGTTATTTAAGTCATATATCATTTGTAAGCCCATATGAGGCAGTACCAAGATTGGCTTGGAGGCTTTTCAAGAAGTAGTTATGGTAGTTATCTTTGATATAAAGCTTTTTATTTTTGGATTTTCAGTAAATAGTTCATTTTATTTATGATATGACTCAAATTCAAATATAAAATGAATGAAGAAGTCTATAACCCTATCCTTTCTTGTCTATTGTATAATGTATTGACTATGAACAGTCTACTCATTGGAAAGAGGTTCAATAATATATTGTGTATAATACTTGAAATTAATTGGTGAGTCTTTTTTACATTCATTAAATGTGATATAGAATCCATGTGGTTGTTTTCATTAAACTATGAAGGTTAGACAACATGATTGTTGGGAATAATGTATTCATGAGTAGTAAGCATATAAAGTATCTTAGAAGAGTGAAACAAAGGTCCAACAAAGTAATTTTTGGTTTTTAAATGTGTAATGAGTGATTATGAATATTTTTAAACCTTTCATAATATTTCACAAACTCCTTTTGAGGTATAAACCCTCAACCTAAGAAATACAAACCTATAAGGCATGACATATATAGTCAGTTAGAACATAAGACATTGTACAAAGGTACTAAAGAGGTGTATTTCAATGTAACCATTGGTTTAAAGAGGTGATATCAGGTATTTTGAACCTTATATAATTTTTTTCAGAGTTTAGAAACACCCAATTTAATTTAGATCCAAACAACTTGTTTCTTGGACCATGCAAACCATGATTGTGCTCACAAATTAGTTAGGAACTTGTTCATGAGGTGGAATAGAAAAATGTTAGGGAAAATATATAGGTTATAAAAGGTAATTACATATGAAACATACCTAAAATATATATCACAAAAAAAATTAACCTTTAGTTAAGTCACCAATTATAAACCCTTGGTTCTTAGATGACTGTGCATTGTGACTTTGCATATAGAACATGCTATAACATGTGTTAAGAAGTGGAATAGAGGTATTATAAGAAAAACATGATGGTTGGAAAAGATATATGGGATTTACCCTTACTTAAAACAACTATTTTAGAGTTTTGAAATTGAATTGAGAAGGTGCATAGGAAATAAGAGAGCTCTTAGGTCTTGACATAGTCAACAAGCCCTAATCTAGGGTTTTAAGATTCAATTGAAAATTGGTGATTTTTTAACCAATAAAATTACCTCAAAACATGTAATTGGAAAATTTTAAATGTGTGTCAAGATATTATAAATTATTTATATCAATTCCATATTGGAAATTATGATTATATCCACTTGTGTATGCTTCTATGCAAAATAGGCTAATTAGGCCTAACAATGGCCAAGAAAGAGGTAAAAGGAGGGTTTAAAGATAGATTTTGGCCTTGAAATGTAATGTGAGAAGGAATATCAATAGAGTGTATTTGGAGACAAAATGTGTTTGCCAAGATGTGATCGTACACTTCCATACAGATAAATTTTGTTGAAAATAAGGCTAATAGCCCTATCAACTAAGGCTGTCCAAAAGGAGAGTAAATGATTTGAGGAATTTTTACTTGGATATAAGATTTATAAAGGGTTATAAAAATATTGGATAAATTTATGAGACTATTTAATTTAGATAGTGAAGTTCTGAGACCATTGATTACAAATAGCAAGATTAAAACTACTGAGTGTCTATTGAATCATTCAACCATTCTAAAGAGTATTTGTTGAAAACAAGGACTAGTGAATTAGTTGTTACATATGATATACATCACAAAATTTGAATAAATGGTTAGACTAGTAAAATTCATAATAATCACTCAAGGCAACATTTTTACTTTTCACCTCTTGTGTATTATTTAGCCACCCTTTTGGGTTTTCAGCTAAGTAGTGTACTAACCTACCACCCTTTTGGATTTTCAATAGGTTGGAATAAAAAAGTGGCTTCCCTTTATAGGTTTTAAACCATCTTGGCCTTGCTTGTCTTACTAATCATTCCCAAACTCAAAATTGTTTACAAAATTTTCAAATTTTTTGCCTTGCATAGTACTTAGCTTGAAGGAGGTGGTATTGATATAGATGAGGATTGGCTAGTAGGATCCTTAGCCCTTGATTGTGCATCCTTGCATTTTGATATGAATTGTTGGATCTCAAATGGTGACTTATAGACTCTGATGTTAAGGATATGGGAAACCTCACTATAAAATGAAGATAGGTCACTCTTGTAAGTATGTCAGTTGATCATCACTACTTATACCATACATAAAAAGATACACATTTGTGAATGATATCTAATGATTTTATTCAAGTCCAAGTCATTAGTGATGCTCATAGATACCTTCATATTGTTTACCCTTGTCTATATTTCTCTACTCAGCTACTCTATCTTATTTGTGTGGCATTCAGCTTGGAGACCTATAAATGAACTACACTTAAGCTCACTCTATCAGTTGATAAGTCTATCATACACATTTTTATATGAATTGAATGAGTATTAGAGTGCTCATTTATTCTCATTCAACAATTTTGTTTAACTATCCATGGTTATCTAGGTAGTTATAGCTATAGTGAAATCTACATTGGCGCTGGTAAGAGAGTCATTGAGGTGCTACTTTGAGTCTAGCAGACTTTGTGTGACATGATGTGCTTGATGGGATGAAAAATCCACCATGCTCTATTACTCTTATATTATAGTTATTAATGTAATATCCTTAGTCTTCACACTTTATACCAATGTATAGACTACATAAATTTACTAGGATATGCACTAATCCTTAGTGAGTTTTGAGACCAATATCTTGAGCTCATGATAGTTGGACATGACTTGGTCCTCAATTTCTTGAGTGACTAACTCCAAATAGGTATCCTTTAACATATTTGTCACCTTTTTAAGGTGAGCCTTTATATCCACATTCTCTACATTATATTGATCTCATTCTTGTTCCAGGGAGGTGACCTTCTATGCAATTGATTCCTAGAAAGTTGTTATGCCCTCTAACTATTTCTTCAGGGGTAATCATGAGACATCCAAGAAAGCCTCTTTATTTAATAGGAATGCAACCAAAATTATTTAAAATGTTATAGGGTCTATATGTGGCATATTAGTGAGTAGGAGTGAGAACATGGTGTATTGATCACCCACTATTAGAACATCCCAAATGCAAATGCCACCCAGTGACATCTTTCATAGCTACAAACCTATCAAAATGATAGTGGATGATTATTGATGTGTATGATAATATAATTAGATGTGAGGTTACATTTATGTTTATTACTACTATATTATAGCCTCTACTCCTAGATTGAATTATTGTGTAGCATCTTCAACTTACTTATATTTGGATTCCTCTTCCTCATTTTTCTTCTTCAATTGTTGTTATATAGCTTGTATCTTTGCCTATTCATCTTGGGCCTTCAATTTATTTTCCCATTCTTCTTCTTCCACTTTCTTCTTCTTCTTCTTCTCTTCCTTTTCTTTCTTCTTCTTCTCTTCTTCTTCTTCTTATTTTATCTTCTTCTCTTCTTCTAGGATGGTAGCCTTGGCTTGCTCTTGTGCATCTTGGGACTATGCTTGTGTTTGTGCTTAAGATTGTGTCTATGGTTATTTTTGCCACAAGGCTTCATCTTCTTTTTTATTTTCCTCTACTCTATACTGTGCACACTTTGTAGCTTTGATGGCCTGCTAGGTTTGGGCCACTACATCCTATTTTTTCTTCAATTTTTCCTCTTACTTTACTTTAGAAGCTAGTTGTTCTTTTTCATTCCTTTTACACTTTTTGGGATACATTAGCCACTTACTTTACCTTCTTGGACACATCCATGGCCTTTTGTATATGTGCCTCTACATTATTATCCATTTGTATGGCCTCAAATTATTTAGACTTCTATGTGGCTTTCTGTTGATGTGCTTGTTCTTTCTACCTCTTCTTTTCTTCCTTCTTCACTCATCATTCTACTATGTGAATTTCTTCTTCTCTCACACCCTATTGCTTTTATTCCATTGATTGATTTGGTGTTATCTCTTTAACGTCTTGATCCTGGGGTGATGATGGTGAATCACTTGGGTAAACTTATAAACTAGAAACTTGTGCCTCTCTCTACCTAAGTGTGACTAGTCTACATTTTGGTGGTGGTATAGTAAATTAAGGGATAGGTTATGGTTCTTACATAATGGACAGTCCTCTAAAGGTGTGCTCTTCTAATGTAGGTGAGAATCTTGCCTCCCACCTTGTTCATGGTCTATGCACAAGTGTTTTAGGTGGACTATTTGGAAGAGGTACAAATATGTCCTTAGATGCAAATGTAGGAGTAGTTTGAGGTGGGAAGAAGTCAATTATGTACTAGATCTATTCCCCTTCTTCATAGACAATGCTAATAATTATGGATCGTGGGTAAGCTATAAGGTCCACTCAGAGCTCTAGGGAATCTAATATTGCACTTAAATTATGTGCATATCCCTCTAGAAGAATTATTTTTCTACCTCCTTATCATAAAAGTCTCCAACCATGTTTGAAATCATGACTTGGTAGACTTCCTACTCATTTATGCCCATCCATAGAAGGTCACATGAGTCAGTGATCTATGGCACCTTTGGGTCATTGATCCAAGTTTATATACTACATGTCTTTCCTTTCAAGGGAGGGGATGCCAAATGTTTTTATACTTTGCACTTTCCCTTATACAGATGTGATTTGGTTGCTTCTAGTTATTAGGCTACATGGATGGTTACACTAGGTGGTATGGATTACAGTAGGGCCACATTTTTGGTTCATCTAGGATTTCATCAATAAAAATCCCTTTGTTTATCCACACATAAAAATCCCAAACTTCTTGTAGAATGGGGGGAATTTTCATCTTATATGGAGCCAAGGAATATCAGTGTATAGGCATGCCCAAAGCTTAGGCCATAGCTTGTGTATTGATTACAGTAGTCATGTCTGGGCTCAAATAGATGTTACCATCATTGTATCACCCTACAAATACTTTGATGATCTCCCATAGGTCACATAAGGTAGTCAATCACATCAGGAGATAAACATCTATATTCTAGAAATGGTGGGGAGCTATGAGAGAAAGTTGTTGCCAACATCAGTAAGATTTGGTCAAAATAGCTTTTACTTTACTTGTTGGAGGTAGTCAAATGGTTGTTGGTCATTGAACTTGGTTTGCCTGAGTACGATGTCAACACCCATGGATTCTTTTTGAGCATCTGTGAGAGCCTTGATGAGTTAATAAGTATCCATATTTTCATGAAGTGAAGGACTAAGGATATTATTTGATTTATATGTAAGAAACCAAGCTCAACTAATTACAATTGTATCTCATGAAAAATATGCACAAGTATAAAATGTTGATTTGGTATTCAAACTTAGCTTTGATAGAATTCATGCCTATTAGATTCCACATCAATGCCATGCTTAGCTATCCACTCATCTTGAATGCAATTGTCAATATGGCAAATCTGAACCAATCTGATAGTTAAGGTAGTTAGTTATTGGCAAATGTGGAGAGTTATGTCATTATGTTCTTTGGTGTTCGTACGAGAGTGTGAATGGATGATGTTGATAGGCCACTTATTTGTTGAATATTTTCATCCATCGAAGCTTAGATCACACATTGACTTCAATTGGATGAATGTTATATGATGGAGATCTTGTTGATGAAATGTTTATATACCTTTCTCAGACTTAATTTATTTCAATCTCTCCTCTTTAACTTTCTCAGTGGTACATGAGGATCCTCCTATGCACAAATAGTATATGCATTTCTTGGTATTTTGATTCTCATTTTTTATTGAAAATATCATCTACAAATACACACAACCAAAAAATAAATACACAAAAACATGCAAAACTTAGGAAATACTGATCTACTTGGTACTACTTAGCACCCACTCACTTTGCAGAATGAGATCAATCGACTATTAGTGGTAGGGCTTAAGCCTATATCCATTTAATCACCATGGTAAAATGGTTCCCTAAAGATATCTTAAAACCATGGTTCCTTATTGTGTTAGGTCATGGATAATATAAATCCCTTTCCATCAAATTTGTAACTTGCTCAGAATTTCTCTAAAATTACTATCATATAGTAAGATTGGTTGACCTTTATGAAATTTTTTCTAGTGAAAATTCCTATCATGCCATGCTTTCTAGATCTGTTTGTGTACTTCCTACATCCTTACTACTCTACATCTATACTCATCTATCTTATTTAGTTCAAGCAATCTATTAGTTAGGGACTCATAATATCCTAGTTGTATGACCATAGCAATGCACATACTAGGCTCTAGGTATTCTATCGACATGGATACTTCAAGACCATAAAACAACTAGAATGGAATAAAGACTATGGCTTTCTTTTAATGTGTGTGACATGACCAAAAAATTATATGGATGTGATCTTCCTAGCCATCCCTCTTGATGTCACATATTTTTGTTAGCATTTTACCCAGTACTTTGTTGGAAGCCTCAATTTGGCCATTGGCCTAAAGATGGTACATAGTGCTTTTGTGATGAGAAATCATAAACTCCTTAGTTATATCCTTCATGGTGTTATTCAAAAAGTTTGTTCCTCTATCACTAACTATTTATAAGGAATCTAAACCTTGTAATGATGTTTTTTTAGAGAAACTTTGTTATGTCTTTTGCAACATAGGTAGATGTTACAACAAATTTAACCCACTTAGTAAAACAATCTGTCATAGTGATGATATACCTTGATTTAATATGCTTGCTCATTAGATTGATAGGTCCAACAAATTAAATGCACCATTATTCAAAAAGTTGCTTAGTTGACAGAGGCTATAAAGGCATTTCATCTTTTTGTAGTGGTTTACCCATGTGTTGGTAGACATTGTAGTATTGCACAACTTTTCATGCAACTTGGAATAGATTTAGCCACCATAATCCACTCTATATCAGCTTTATGGCCATAGCTTCTCCTAAAAAATGTCCTCTTATGACTCCTTGATGTGCCTCCTATAAGAGTTAAGTTCGTTCATGTTCCAAAACAACCCTATGTAGGACTTCATCATTCCCTAGGTGATACCATAGCCCATTGATGATGGTATATGGTAGGGATATAGTAACAAACTACTTATTTTCATTCTCTTGATAGTGCACAAGAAATACTCCTTATTTGAGGAAGTTGGCAATGGTTTCAAAAAAATTAGGAATAATAGAAACATAGAAGAGGTGAGCATCATGAGAGTCTTCTTTTAATTATTCTGAATCTTCACCATTATGAATGTGGCTAAGATGGCTTGTTCCCATATTCTCTTTTTTTGTCTTGAAATTAATGTAGAATTGAAAATCCTAAAATAACATCAAAAATCAAGAGATGCATCCTCCTAGCATCAACTTGTTGACTAGGTACCATAGGGCTTGATGATAAATGAAAACTTCAAATGTCATTGCAAGCAAATAATGCCAATTTTTTTGTAGTACGAACATAATGGCCAATGATTCTCATTCAATGGCTATGTAGTTCCTCTCTACATCAGATAGTTTCTAGCTAAAAAAATGAATAGGATGGTCAAGTCTACCATTCGCTGGTTGTGTAAGCATAACACCAACTATAATACCCAAAGCATCCACATGTACATGAAAGGGCTTACTCCAGTCCGAAAAAACAAGGATAGGCACAATAACCAATATTTGTTTCAACTCGATGAAGGCTACTTGGCATTCTAAAGTCTAGACAAACTTCACATTTTTTCATAGTAAGGATTCAAATAGAGATAAAATAATTGTGTAGCCTTTGATAAACTTGAGATAGTAGCTTGTATGTCCTAGAAAAAAGTGTACTTTGGTGGAACTGATGGGTGGAGGCATACTCAAGATTACTACAATTTTTTCCTATTCTAATAAAATGCCTTCACTACATACTACATTTCCTAAAAAGACACCAAATGGTGTAAATAATAGGCATTTATTTAAATTCAATGTTATGTATATATCTCTACATCATTCCAATGTAATAAGAATCTTAGAAAAATGTTATTTTAACAAGGAAAATGCTACCCAGTCATCAAGGTAGACTTCTAGGAAGTCATGAATGAAATTCTTAAATGCAATCAAAACTATGTGAGAGATTACCATAGGTATATTCTTAAGGCCAAAAGGCATGACCTTATATGAAAATAATCCCATTTCATAGCAAAAGTCATTCTAGCTCTATCTTCATCTATGATTAGTATCTAATGATAGCCACTAAATCCATCTATAAAAGAATAGACTTCATGTCCTATGATAGACTCCAAAACTTCATCTATAAATGGAATTGGGAATGGATTATTTACACAAGCATTGTTCAAAATATGATAATCCCCACATATTCAAATTTACCCTATCTTATTTGTTTGAACTACCATGGGGCTTACCCAATCTTCCTTTTTAACATGATAGATTATTCCTACATCCTACATTCTATCTAGTTTAGTCTTTACTTTTAGCTTCATGTTCAGACTGACCTTGTATGGCCTCTTCTTTGTAGGCCATGCACACTCCTTTAGATATATATGCATCTCACCAAGAGAGTGGTAAAATCCTCAAACCTCTAAGAATTTAGTGGTAAAAACATCTTGATAATCCCTCAAAAGTTTTAAAACTTCCAAAATTTTAGCTTCTATCCAATAGTCACCTATGTTTGCAAATTTTGGAACCTCCTTAGTTCTAATGTTTGCTACATGCTTTTTGATGGGCTGTCGGTAAATATTTCACTTTTATTCATTACCATATTCTTATATTTATCATTTCCTTTCCTATTTTTTAATGCGTATGATGCATAACTTAACTTCTTCAATAGGTTCTATGTTAGTGTCTTTGAGTGGTTCTATAGGTCATTTAGGTTCAAATAAATCATTTAAATCTAGATCAATATCATAATTAGAATCCTCAATTTCCTCTACTTCATTTTGTATTAAGTGACATGGCTATGTCAAATATTTTTCTTCTCTCTTAGCAACTTTGTATTTTTGTAATATCTAATTAATATCAGATGATGCATTCTGTTATGCAGTAGATTTCATCATGGTGCTTAAGTATTTTTCACACCCATGGCATAAGAATTATTTGATTTTTTGGAGTGTATTGTGAACTTTAGGGTTTTCATCTTCAAATACAAATGTCTAAATAAGATCACTTTATACCTACACAATGCTTTATCTCCCTTCTATGCTCTTGATGCATGTACCATGTTGCTATTAATGGAGCAAGTTTATAGTGGAAAATGTGAAACCAATACTTTAGAGCCACACATTCCTTAGTCCAAAATTTAACACATTTGTGAATATAAATTTTAGAACCCTCACCTTATTTAAATAACAACCAATTATTTTGGATGAACTAATGTAACTAGAACATGTTGATTAGGAGCTCACAAGCATCATCTCACTTGAGCTAGTTATTTTAATGAATTTCCCACCATGTCACAATAATTCCATTCAATACATAATTAATAGCATTGACCCACTGAATAATGGTTGGTATATTAAATTATAACCAAAAAATGAATTCATTAATGTCTTTAGTTTCATAGTACATAGGAAGTTGTCACTTTTGCACAAAGACCATTTGTATCAATCAAAATTCATGATCACCTCGAGCCTAGTTGAGGAGGTGTGTGTCTAAGTCTCCACTAATAGACAAAGATATTTCCCATGGTAAAGTGCCTTCCTTGGTTGGATATATTTAGTCTTGCATGTGATTATTATCTTTGATAGAGGAAGTTAACTTCTGATGAAGTAGGGGATTTTATAAACATAAATGCACACTCTTTGATGACAAATTGGTTTTCTACTGATTACATAGCTACATGTTTTAGCCTTCATTATTCTGATGTGTTTATTTATTGAGTGAGCAATGATTATACCTAAGGTTCTGTATGCTCGCATAGGAAGTTTTGGATCACCTTACCCTTTCTTGATTATCTTGCTAGGATTTAATTACCAATGGGATAACCAACTTAGTTCTTTGGCTAAGTATAAGCTTTGGTAATCGATATATCAGCTAAGTACCCACACTAGATGTGGGATTGTGATGTGAGGGGAAAAATCCCCAAGTATCAATCCATGTACTCTATTCAATATAAACTTCTTTTGAGCACCTAAATGTAACCTAAAACCAAACATAGACTACATTGTTTAGGACATGTTCTACAAACTAAATTTACTCTTCACACTTTTTCAAACATAAGCCAAAAGAGAGATAATTAAAATTTTAAGGTTTAACGTATTCCTAGTGATTGCATTATATTTTTTTATTTCTCTTTGTTTGAGGTGTTTGAATGTATCATCCCTTTCTTATCTTCTCATATGGTTTTCACTTGCCAACAATGAAGAGACCTTGAGGAACAAAACTCACCACTAAATCAACCAACCTCTTCCATGTTTACATCCATAGAACACATTTTTGAACCCGTATACTCCCCTCACTCTCTGGGAAGTCCCATTTTGGTAGTACCAAGAGATGTAGATTTTTCCACTTTCCTAAATAATAATCATGTAGCATTACAACATTACCTTAGAACTACATCTTACCAAATCCTGATTTCAACCCCACCAGTAGATCTACCTTATGTCATGCCTCTCCACCTCATAGGGAGTACCTCCAATACCATGGGTACTACTCAACATTTAGTTACCCAAACCTTATTATCAACCAAAAACCCCCTCAAAACTACCATTCAAGACCAACTAATGCAAACTACCACTGCCCTTGTGCCTCATACTAATCATGCCCATGCAATAGGAGTGCCTACCTCTAGTTCCACCCATCTTACTCTAGTTACCACCAATCCATCAAACACTACTTCACTTCCAAGCCTTGCGGTGTCCATACCCTCCATGTTTTCACTGATTAGCACAAGAGTCACCACCCTTCCATCATCCACTAACCCAACTACTACTCCTACCCAAAAAGTGACATTTAGTTATCTCTATAACCCATAAGGGAATATTCCTACTACCCAACCACCCACCTTTAGCCAACCATTAACATCCACATACCAATATATATCTTTCACCTAACCTCTAAAGACCACATACTAATACATGGAATCATCTCAACTATCTACCAGTTATTCACACATTGTCCAACCTCAACAAAACATACCATAAAATTATGCATCCCAACAATCTCAAGCATACTTCATAAAGTTGATCATGGATAAGAGGACTGTCATTGAGTCATCCATCTCCAGAGCCCATAATATCTTATCTTATGATCAAATTTGCAATGAGCCTATTCACCCTTTGGTGCCCATCAGACCTTACCCAACCCAATGGGAACTTCCAAAATTTACCAAGTTTAATAGTAAGGAAGACCGTCAAAAACATTTAAGAGCATTTAGGCATTCATGCTACTTGATTTCCCACGATGATGTTCTTCTCCTCTGTACTTTCCCTATGTCATTATTTAGACCATAATTAGATTGGTATATTTCCATACACAAATATTCCATCCTCTCTTTCACCCAACTATCCCAAAACTTCTTGGATCATTTTTTGATCAATATATCCAAGAAAGTTTCTATTACTGACCTCTACTCCATTTGGTAATTTGAAGATGAATCTATTACTATTTTTTTGGCTCATTGGAGGAGCCTAATCAACCAACTTTCCTTTTCATTGCCTCAACTCAAACTTATAGATTTCTTTTCCTAGGCATGTGTAAAACATATTATATCCACATCACGTGTCCAAAGTTTTCAAACCTTTGATGAAGCTTTTACCATGGCTTGTAAACTACAGAACCGAGCCATTGATGAAGGAAAGCTCAAATTAAAAAAAATAAACCCACTTACAAGCCTAATGAACCCTCTTCTTCCAAACCAAACCACCAAACCAATCCCAACACCAAAAACAAAGCAACCACTAGTGCTATTGTCCTCAAAGATACACCTTCACCATCTACTAACTAATAAAGCCCGAGGAACCAAACCTCCAACTCCTTTAATTCTTCAAACCAAAATCCAATGAACCAAACTTGGAGTAACTAGAAACAATTAAATCCACTTGAGGAACCTTTTTCTTCTATTTTTGAAAAGTTATTAAAAACTAATATCATCCAACTTACACCAATTAAAATACCCCAATAATTTGATGTTTATTACCTCGTGTTAGGTTGGTATAATAAAAATGACCATTGTACCTTTTACTGAGTCATAAGACATGACATCAATAGGTGAAATACCTTAAAATACCTTGTCTAATCTTTCATTGATAAGGGGGAGCTTAGATTGGACAACCCCAACACACCACCCAACTAAGCCCTTGACATATTTAGGAAACCTTTTCCAAACCACACTCCTACTAAAAATGAGAATAACAATGTTGAATACTCTCTTGACACCCATATCATTAACATGATTCTTAACACACCCACTAATAAAGAAACCATTCACCAATATACCAATCCCCCTCCACTTATTAAAATAGTAGAGTTACCTTCTGCGCTTTTGGACACCCAAAAGAGGAATTACCCATATCCACACTTTTGATAGAGGTTACCACACCTATCTCCCCTATTATAGAACCATCCATTCCACCTTTGCAAGCTATCTCACAAGAAATGATAAATTCACCCACCAAACCTCTAATTTTATAACCTTTCATCCAAATCCTAGACAAATGTGAGGGAACCAAACCAAAACCTCTAACCCCTTCTTTGGTAAACCAACCTAGCCCTTATAAACCAACCAAAACCTACTCCAAGATAACTGACCCTCAAACACCTAAACCCACCAAGATAAATAAAGTAACCAAACCCCCTTCAAAACCAACAACTAAAGAAGCCAAATATTTAAAACCACCCAAAGGCCCAAAGCCTTGAATTTTACCTCCCTCAACCTTACCCTCCATTTTTGGTCCTCATCCCTCTACCTTGAGCATGAAGTCCATTATTTTTACCAAAACCCCACCACCTCCATTGGTTACACCTTCACATTTGATTCCTAAAGCACTTCTTAATTTACCTACCTTTCCATCCTCTATCTCTAGCTCATCAACCATCTTTCCTAAACCAAAACCATCAACCAATCATACCACCTTACCTAAAACACCTATCATCAAACCTACTTCCAAACCAATTTCTACCTCAACACCCAAAACAAAAACCACCATACCTTTACCACCTTTAACTGAGTCTTACCTAACCATTTTCCAATGGTTATTTCAAACCTCTTCCTTGAGCTTGCCACCCATCAAACCCTTTGAACCTTCATGTCCCAAACCATCATAGTTCAATAATAATTTGATTTTTTTATACCACATGACACCTAACCATGATAGGAAGAATTACAAAGCTCTCCAAACTCTCATCCACCATCTTTATAATGAATATTATTTATTGATAGATGAACCTCTGATTCCACCTATACCAACCTAAATAATAACCATACCTATCCATTTCATACCCACTCCTCCACTCTCACATAAGAATGAAGATGAGTTTGACCACTCTACTACCTCATCCTCTCCTTCTATCCATACTATCAATGTGGTCACTAGATCATAGTAAAAGGATAAAAGGAAGGTTGAGGTGTCCATTCCTTAGATATAACCCTCTTTGCATTTACAAATGAACCACACTCAATCATCTCCATATTCAATCAAATCCAAAGTGTCTATCTTAGATACCCCTAGTCTAAATCTCCATAACCCAACCCATATGCAATATTTATTTAGAAAGCTATCCTTAAGCAACTTCACCAAACCTTGGCAAAATGAGCTTAGATGAGTTGGATTCTACTTCTCCCCATCATCTCCAAGCACTCATAGAGGCCTTGCAATCCATCAAGGTCTAATATAATGACCCTCAACCTCTAGCTGCATTTGTTGGTGCCCTCCAAACTTCCAACCTTGTCACCTTTAAGAATTCAAAAATACCTTCCATCCACCTCAAGGACCTAGATCCCCTACTCTTTATTACTAATTACATCAACCAAACCTATGTCAAAAGTGTGATGATTGATGGGGGAGATAACATTAACATCATGTCCTCCTATGCTTATGGCCAAATTACCTAACTAGATAATATCATGTCAGAATCCATAGTGGTCCTTTGATCCTTTAATGACACTATGGCCACTACCTTGGGAACTATCATCTTTCATATATGTGTGGGACCCCACACACTCCTTGAAATATATTATGTGGTGGAAGGAGAATTCCAATACAACATAATATTGGGATGACCTTAGATTCACTCTATGGAATGTATTCCATCTACCCTCCATCGATGCATTAATTTTGAGCATGAGGGTAATGTCATCAATATCCAAGCATACCTAAATCCTTTATCAACATGTAATATGGCCTATCACCCAAATTATGTCCTCGTACACCCATATAATGCACCTTTAGTAGTTACACCCCAACCACCAACCATTGATGAAACATTAACTAGCTCATCCATCCTTTCTTCATAGATCCCAATAGAGGAGCCCTTAGGATCTATGTTTCAATGATTCTCATTAGGGGAGTATCACCTTCTAGCATTGGATGTTTTACCTACTCCTCAAGAATATGGGAACCTCAGACATGACCCTTCCTATGAACCTAAGATCAAAACCATAATCCCTTTTAGTCCCCCCAACCATCAAATGAACTTCATCTATGGGGGACTTGATCAACCACTTCTTGCTCCCACAACTACCTCTTCCATCCAACCATTCACCTCTAAATTTTCCTACCTTGACAAACTAGAATTCACTAAATTATACTTTCATATGTGTGCTTAGAAGGGAGCTTATCTAGGCCAATATGAACAAGGAATTCATGAGTTACCTTTGATCAAAACCCAAAAATCTCATGAGTCATTTGGCCTTAGGATTGTACCACTTGAATAACCCACCAATTTTCCAAAACCTATTGACACCATAAAGGAAGACATCCCCTCCTCACCAATCCAACCTCCTTCAAAGTCTAAATATTTTGATATCATTCTTTATAAATTTTTTTATCAACACCATTAGTTTAGGCCCCCTAATCTATTAAAAGTATGGTCAAATTCAAACCCTTCATCTCATCCATCCTAAAATGGTAAAAAATGATTCTCCTACCATCAAAACCATCCAAAATCAAGACAATGATTCTATTCTCACTTACCTTGGTGCCCTAGATTCTTCAATCCATAAATCCCTTCCTCCCGAATACTTGACTATGTTGAATAAATCCACCATAGATATCAACTTAGGCACTATGGATAACCTTTATGTTATCAAATTGGGCCAATCACTGAATGCCAAAGAACTTTGATACTTATCCTCTTTCATCAAAGACTATAGCATAAAATTCACTTGGTCTTCTAATGATATACTCAGGATTAAGCCCACCATTGCTACCCATAACATAGTCACTCATCATGATGCCAAACTTGTTAAATTGAAACTTTGATTCATGTATCCTTGCATATCTCTTCTCATCAAAGAAGAGCTTCAATATATCTTATCTATAAACTTCATTCAACCCATTGATTACCCTAAATTGAATATCATACTTATCACCAAATCCATTAGGGGTCTATATATTTGTGTGGACTTTCATGACCTTAAACTCACCTACCCCAAGGATAAATTTCCTTTACCTAGTATTGACCAACTTGTTGATCTTACAACCGACCATGAGATGTTATCTCTCATGAATGGGTTTTTGGGTTATAATTAGATCTTGATTGCTCTTAAAGATTAACATAAATATACCTTTACCACTCCTTGGGGAAATTTTTACTATAGGGGCATGCATTTCAAGTTAAATAATGCTGGTGAAAATTACCAATGAGCCATGTCCTACATCTTCCATGAGCTCATCCACACCATCGTAGAGGACTATGTCGATGATTTCTTGGGAAAATCCAAATCTCACCAAGATCATCTAAAAGTTATCATCATTATCTTTGAGTGCCTAATCCATTTCCATGTTAGACTTAACCCCAAGAAATGTGTTTTGGGGGTCCTTTCAAGGAAGCTTATTAGCTTTATCATCTCCCTTCAAAGAATCAAAGTAGACCCTACCAAGGTCAAGGCAATCTTGTAGATTCCTCTTTCTACCAAATTTAAGAAACTTTTTAGCCTATAGGGAAAGTTTGAATCCATTTGTCATTTCATTTCCTAGCTTTTAGACTGGTTCCAACCTTTTCATCACCTTCTAAAGAAGGATGTCTCTTTCAAATGTAATGGCAATTGTCAAAAAGACTTTGAATCACTCAAATAGTACCTTTTATCACCACCTATCCTCATCCCTCCTAAGAATGACCACCCATTTCACCTATATATCTCTACCACCAACCATTCCTTAAGGGAAATGTTGGATCATTGAGATGAAAAACATAGAGAGCAAGTCATAAACTATATTAGCTGCACACTTGTAGAATACAAGACTTGATATAACCATACCAAGAAATTATTCTTAGGCCTAAATTTTTTGGCCACCAAACTCTACCACTACTTTCTTAACCATAAAACATATGTCATAACCAACACTTATCCAATCAAGTACATGCATTCCAAACCATGCCAAAACTAGCGTATGGCCAAGTGTCTTATGCTCTTAGTAGAATTTGATCTTGAGTTCCTTTATTAAAATTTAATTAAATGGAAAGTCATTTCCAACCAATTGGCTAAAGCACCTTTGTTAGATCACTAACCACTTCCTCTTGAGTTCCCAGATGAATTCATCACTACTCTTTCCTAAGAGGACATAACCTACTAAATGACTATTTTATTTGATGGTTTAAAGTGCTAACAAGGTGGGGGTAATGGATTTATTCTCATTCCTCTTGATGTCAAACCCCTTCTTCTTTCTTTCAAACTTGAATTCTAATGCATAAATAATATGGTTGAGTATGAAGCCCTAGTCATAGGTCTTTGAACCATTCTAGCCTTGGGAATTAAGACCATCAATGTCTTTGGTGATTCCTAACTCATGGTCAACCAATTCAATGGATTTTATTAATTTAATAATGATGTCTTACAAAAATAAAAACTTTTATTTTACAAACTTTTGACATCATTTGAATGTTACCTGGTCCAATCTAGTCCTCAATTTACCAATAAATTCACAGATATAATGGCTTGTCTTACTTCCCAGATCCCTTCCCAACCTTCTAATTCTAAAATCTTTGTCACCATTAATCATTTTATCTCACCCTCTTATAACCAATCTAACCTCCCCACCATTTGTAATGTGGAGGAATCCCCATCAGACATTTGGTATGACCAAACTTCTAACTACCTCAACCTAGGTATCATTCCTCCCAATGTCTATAGGAATGCTTAAAGAAAATTTGTTCATAGTACCTCTCATTACACCATACTAGGGGGAATCCTTTACAATCATGGTTTTGATGGTCTCCTTCTTCATTGCCTATGTAGCCACGAAGCTTCCCACACAATTAGGGAAACACATGATGGGATATGTATGGGACACTTTAACATTTTAGTGTTCTCTAAATGTATCCTTTGCCTTTGATACTATTGGCCCACCCTCAACCAAAATTACTATGATTATGTAAAAAAGTGTGTTAAATGTCAACAACACACTAATTTACATCACGTGCTAGCCAATAGCCTCCAAGTATCTAAGGAATTTTGGCCTTTCTCATAATGAGGCTCGATCTCAATGGGGAAATCAACCCTCATTCTTCATAATGGCATAAATCCATCATCAGAACCACCAAATATTTCATGAAGTGGGTGGAAGTTATCCCTCTCATGTCAACTAAATTAGAAAAGATCATCGACTTTATCAACCATCATATCATCTACTGCTTTGGTGTTCCTCATAAGATCATCACTGATAATGGAAAATATTTTAAAAACAAGCAATTTTAGGGCCTGTGTGATACATTCTACATTGACCTAAGTTTTTCCTTGTCTTAACATCTATAAGCAAATAGACAAGTAGAATCTTCTAACAAAATCCTCAACAAAATGCTAACCAAAGTACTCAATGCTTCAGGTTAGGATTGTCATTTGCACATCCCCTTCACTTTATGGGCCTCTCACACTAGTATTCAAAACTCTACATGTGCTACCCCTTTTTATTTAGTCTTTGAAGTAGAGGTAGTCTTACTTCTCAAATTCCAAATCCTATCCCTGCACATATCTATACAAGAGCTCATCTCTAAGGATGATTATCATCAGCACTATTTGGATTAGCTTGAGTTACTCAATGAGTGTCATCTATCCACCCTTAACCATATTCATTTCTATCAATAACACATCAAGCATGCTTATGAAAAACACCTCAAAGCATGAGAATTCAATATCATAGACCTCTTCCTAAAATAAAACCAACATGTGACTAACATGGAGAAAAATAAATGAGGCAAGTTTGCTTTTAATTATCTTGGACCCTACATCATAACCCATAAGTATGGATTAGGAGCTTATCATTTGTCCTCCCTCGAAGGCAAACCAGAACCTAAAATTATCAATGCTTTGCATCTTTGTCTTTTCTTCTATTAAAGAAGGATCAAGCTCACTTTTTGTCTAACTTAAGCTCATCCCTTGATTAACAAGATTTTTACCTTCACCCATCTTTCTCCTCTCCTTCTGAGGACAATTTATTAAAACATAGAACCATGTGATTAACCATCATAGTCATAGCCTAATCCTAAATATGGGTTCCATGACTCTACTCATAGAATGGTTCTCATGGATACTTTCTATCTCTAACAGGATGGAATCCCATGGTCATTGTCTCTCAAACCACCTCCTTTCACCTATCATTTATCCTTATTATGTTAAAGTTTTTCCCTCATAAAGGTAAACCTATGAACCTAATTATACTTGTCCATGTCTAAAAAAATGACATCCAAAAATAATTTGAATACCAAAATATTACTTGGGTCGATATCTTAAGGATTACAGACTGCTCCCTTGAAGGATAGTTACCCAAAAACAAAATAATAATTTATTGCACTAAAGGTATACTACTCCCTTGAAGGATAGTTATCAAAAGGCATTAAACAAAGCATCTAAACTTAGACCACTCCATTGAAGGATGGCTAAGTCAACTTTGTCAAAAACATTGTAATTTATTGGAAGCTTCCTACATCGATTAGCTTCCCATATACATCAATAAAGTAAAATACCCACTATTAAAATCAAAATAAATTATAAATAATCTTGAAAGCTACAATTGGCTATCAAAAAACATAATAAGATGGAAGCCACAATCAGATTTCACATGTAGAATCCCATATTGATTAGTCTAAATCTAGCATATGACATGAACTTGTCTATTATCATTCTTAGGTCACCTATAGAAGGGGAAAACTTACCCACATAAAGTTCCCTTATATATTACCATATATCCTTCACACCATCTATCACCCATCTTCCATTTATACTATTTATCAATCAAGGGATTTTGAGCTTACTTGGCACACTATGATTGAGAAACTTTTTTTACCAACCAATCTAAGCTAATGTGAAGCATTCAAAAGGCTTATGTTCCTTAAGTCAATCCAAATTTGGGTTTTGTTTTACTTTGTCCTTGTCAACAAATAGGTATTTCACCTAATTTCTTATTCTCTCCTCATTGAGTCATGTATTCTATTGAACCCATGTCTCATGATTTTTCATGTCTTGTTCCACATCTAGTATGGTCATCTAACCTACTTATGTGCCACCACTATTATCCATCCAAACCATAAATAAAATTAGAATAACATTAGCATCAATCAACCCACCTTATGGGGATACCTTTTTATGCAACCCCAACTTGCCTTCAATTGACATACTTTCTTTGCAAACCTTCAACAAAACTAGACCAGGTGGTTCATCAAATTGGAGCAACCCATTTGAGCACCATTATCCAATCCTAGTTGAACTACATTGTCCTGATGTCCATGAACTATGTATGTGTTTCTTGAATTATAAAGGAAGTTTGGCCACTAAAAACTAATTACCCTCCCCCTTTTCTTCTCATTAATTTATGTTGATAGCAATGCCCTCTTGCTTAGGGCATCCTATATCAGGGAAAATTTGGATTTTTCCTAGCATCCTTGTATTTTAACATCACCCAATACTTCCTCTTCATTTTTCCCCAATTTGTGGGAGAACTACATTGTCTTGAGGTCTTTTTGGACTATGTAGGTAGCACATAGTTACTAAGGTCAGCTTGGCCACATCCTTTTTTTTCCCCTCCTAAAATATCTTCCTCCACTTCTCTACATATCTCCTCACCACCTCCTTCCCTTTAGCTTATCAATCTCTTTTAACCACTTTTATAGCTTGTCAATCTATTTTAACACAAGGATTGACAACCTTCCTTATTGGCCCCTCTTATCTCCCATAAAGCCACCACCTACTCTACTTCATTGACCTCCCCATCACCTTTCCTTGCACATAATTTGTAGCTCACTCCCCCACCCACTTTTCCTATTTTTTGTCCCTCTCTCAACTTCTTACCAACTATGCCCTTTATCCCCTTTAACTTCTTCCATCATCCTCATTCTTTCCCCTAGTCCTTATCAACCTATCATACCCTCTTCCTCACTCTCTTTTCCTCACCAATTCCACATCATCCTATGCCCTTGCACACTGATAGACACTTTTACCACCTCTTTTTTCCTACCACCTTCTTACTACCCTTTCAATACTTCTAAACCACCTTCATTTCAATTATCAATTCTTGTTTTCCTCTTTCCCATATTTTCAATATAGCATGTCTTTTATTTCTTCTATTTCTTCTAGCATCCCATTTTTTTCTTATGTGTTCCACCACTCTCTATCGATTTGCCATTCTCGTGACCTTTTCTATTTTTTTTCCTCCACAACTAGATTTTAACTGGGTATTTATCCTTTAAAAAGCCTTCTATAATTGCCCTTTTCTTCTCATCAATCCTAGCCTTTTTCACTTTACATTCCCCTTTTCCTCTTTCCATCTCAGTACTCACTTGTCTATTGTATATGTGTGAATATCCATGCTTTATATCCCTAATTCAATTCTCCCTTTTCCTTCTTATCATCCCTGATCTTCACCACTTTTTGGCTTGTCAATATTTTCTAATAGCCCATTTAACTTGTAAATATCTTCTAATAAGATGATTAACACATACCTTATCTCTTCAATAGCTTATCCACCCATCCTTTGATTTCCCTCATTTTTCATATCCCCTTTCCTATTTTTCATCCCATTCTCATCTCCAACCTCACCATTTGATTTTATTCATTGTTCCTCTCCATCCCTATCATCAACCATGCTTACTTGGTCATGTCATCACCTACTTCTTCACTCTCATGTCATCCTTTTTATGTCCTTATTTCACTCTTTTTTCCTCCTATTTCCTTTTCTCCCATGTGTTTCCTTTTTTTTAATTCTCATCACCAGAATAATTTATCTTTGGTCTCTTTTAGACCTCTTTTCAATCCTTTCATGGCCTCCCATATTTTTCATCCTCCCCTTACCCTTCATGATTGCTACACTTCTTTTCCAGTCCTTTTCAATTCTTTAATCTATCATTATTTAGTGCATTCCTTAGACCCCCATCTTTTACCTTTTATTTTTATTCTTTGTTCTCCATTTCATTTCATTTTTTTCATCTCCCATGATGACACTCTTGGTTCTTCTCAACCTCATTTATTTCCTCATCCATATCCATGTTTGGCTCCTTCCATCCTTGTCTACCTTCATCTTTATCTACAACCTCATTATTTTCTCTACCTATCTCTTCATCCATCTTCTGGTTTGCCTTCACCTCATCCCTTGTTGGATCCCCTTTATTTTCTCCCATTATCATTCCAAATTCTCATGCATTAGAGTTCACTCACTAGTCACATTGATTATACATGTGTAAATATGGTTACTTCATTGTGTCCTCTGATCTCTTTATTTAATGCATGAAATCTTGTCAAGGTCACTGCTTCAAGATATCCATTTCTTCCTTCAGTTATTTTATTAGTTAAGCATGGGTCCTCTTTTTATCCCTCTCTAACTATTCCCTTCACCCTATACATCACCTCTTCAACCTTTAAACCCTCTACACATTTTACATGTACTTAATATAGTGTGATTAACATACCATTTTTAGCCTTCAAAGCATGCTCATGCAACACTTTCACAGGGCTTATGTTTATTAAGCCAAGCCCACTTCCCATCTATTTTTAGTCCTTGTCACAAAAGGAACATCAGGCCCTCTTCTTGTCCTAGTGTGCTTGACTGATATTTTCATTACAACATTTGTCTATTGATTATATTATTCACTTTAAAATTAGTGTTGTCCATTTCCTTACAACATCTACTTTACCTTAAGCAAGATTTAAAAAACCATAACCATAATATTCATAAGTATCCACATAACCTTAAGCATAATAACATTCAAATAATGACATCTAACACATTTTGTACATATTTATAGAAAACTATGCAATATTTTATTTAGGGTGCAAAGAGTTGCATGACACATACAAAGTTATCAGACTATCCAAACCTTACCTCAAGCCTCTACATACATTATATTCCTACCTAAGCATTAGATTGACTATCTAGTGACTCTAGATTTGTGTTCAACCATCTTTATACCTGATTACTCCCTGAACTAACATCTATAACATTCCCTATCTTAGTAGTCACTAAAGGGTGTACTTTGTTCTCCTCTTTCACATTCATCCCCATAGGGTGAGAATCATATTCCGCTCTGGGTCTTTCACCTTGATCACCCATCATAGCCATTGCATCCCTCTACTTTAGTTGTTCTTCTCACATAGGTACTACTAGTTGTTGCTTCAACATGCATCCCCTTGGATAGTGAGGGTTTACTCCATAGATAGGCTAAAGGTCATGTTCTCTAACCCTACATATTTCATAATGAAAGTATCACCTTCTTCACTTCTAAAGATGTAAGAGTTTAGGCTTGATCTTAGGCCATGGGTGCCTTTCCTGTTGTTATTAGTTTAATACCACTTCTATTATCACCATTACATGTTGTAGTATTTGGTAGATATGCACATTCAATTTCTAGATTATTTTGGGTTGTGGGGGTTGATGATTATATCCACAATTACTCCCATTTTTCACCATCTTCAACCTTTGGTACCTCTTTGTACCCTAAACAACCTACAAAACCAAATAACTTCATGATAGGTATTTATTCTTATCATGATTCTTTAAACAGACTACTTAACCATTCTTAATCATCAACATGATTATACATTCCACTAATGAAGAATGTCATGTGATTTCATTGATTCTATTGAATAGTATTCCCACTTTAAATGTTCATGTCTATTTACCTTTTCATGTGGACACATAGCCCTTTATCTAACTGGTCATCTCAATATATTAATTATACATTGTCATGACATCTTTTTGTTGCCCATATCATTTGACTTGCATCTGATATCTCTACTTGCTTTGTCATCTTATGATCCTTATGGGCCTATTGGTCATTTGCATTAGTGTCACCTTAACCTAGTTGATGTAAATTGGTTTCTAGCCTTAGGCCACTACAACGGTCACACCTCTAAAACTACCACTATTACTAATGGTGGTAGCTCCTAAATGCTTGTTATTGTAGAAACTCTCCCATCTTATCCAACTGTATAACCAATATCCTATAACACATAGTTACCTTCTAGTAGGGCCTCTTATAAGTGGAACCTAAAGTCCTTAGTTTCAAGGAACTAGGATAGAGGATGAAAACATGGCCATGATTATTTTAGCTAATCCATGCATCTCTTAGGTCAAGTAGGGCACATCCTCTATTGCTCACCATGCTACCAACTTTCTAACTTGTATAATCTACTTAGATATCAAATAAATTCTTTGTAGGTCATGACTTTGCTACCGGCCTTAAAACTTAGCTCATAACAATGATGAACCTTTACTAAAGAGACTATATAGATCCTGATAGATACCCACCTCCTAAAACTTGGCTCATAGTGATAGATACTATCACTATGCTTATACCCTCACACAATTTTAGAAGGTGTAACCTCCTCATGAAGGCACCTCTTCTTTGGCTTAGCTCCATCATAGGACCTTTGTGATGCTTAGCCTTTTTTTACCCACTTATTTATCCTACCCTACCCATCTATGTCTTCTCCTCCTAATGCATGTAGGATTATTATGGTGATTATTCACCAATATACACCATAACATCTCACTGTTATCCAAATATCAACCCCAACCTGACCATGTTGTATATCACATTAGGACAACCCATCTAAACTCTATTGAGAACTACATTTGGTTTGAAGTTTTGTTGGAAATCACATCCATGGAAATATGTAGGCAACGTCCTCTTGCCTAGTACATATGGAGTCCACTCAACCACCCCCTACTTGAACCCTTGCTAACCACTCTCCTCAACCAACTAACCATTTGACCACATCTACCATGACATTGGTCATTTGGACCCTAAATACTACATATCCTTATGATGACCTTGCCTAGGCCATTTTGACCACACCAACCAACCTTGCCATGTTACATTTTTTCATGACCTAACCATTTGGGTTGCTTTGTAGGACCACTTCCTACCTTGGATACCTATAACCAACCCTAACCCTATCTAGATCACTTGATAGGCATAACCTAATCAGTTATGGCTAATGTTATGGATGGGTTAGCCTTGACATATGTCCCTCTAGATCCAAACTAAAATTAGCCAACTTTGGTAACTTTAATTCATGTGTGGTCTTAGCTACTGCACTTAGTCACATTTGTGTACATGTTTACATCTTGAATACCCAACTACCTTGTGGCTCCACCTAGTGCCTCCCCATCAACTGCTTATCAAACCCAAACCTAATTTTTCTTTACCTCATCAACTCTTAGTTTGAGGGGGAATACCTCTTCTCATACTCAAGGCATCTTGAATTTTGACCAAATGATCCATTTTTATTTTGCAGCTTATTAATTCAAAGCCACATAACAAAAAGGGGGAAAATGTAGACACTAAAAAGCTACACAATTATAATTTTCAATGATTTAATGCCTTAAAACCCCCTAAAACCTTCTTAACCCTTAACCAACCCCTCTTAACCTAACCAAATCACTATTCTCCTATTTGCATAGTACTATTTGAAAACATTATTCAAAAGTACTATTCACTATCACTATCATTATGGGACCCACTACCACTATTAATGATGACATGGTAAGTGACATGGCATATGACATGGCATGTGACATGGAAAGTGGCATGAAAAGTGACATGAAAGGTGATATGGTAAGTGACATGGCTTGGAAGTGAGTTGGCTTAAGGTGGGACATCATACCCCACCTAGGACCCACCTCCAAGGTACCTAATGACATCATTAAGCACTAAAGGGCCCCTCCTTAGAAGTATGGTGCATTTTTACCCATGGGACCATCACTCAACATGTACCTTTGTCTTCAGGCATGGAGAATGATGACAAAGTTCATGGGGCACTTGTCCAAAAGATGAAAGTGAGTGGTGGAAGGTATTTTGGACCCATATGAGCCCATGTGCATGATTCCCTCTCTATTTTAGACTCTTTATCAAGTTGGGAGACAAACTAACAAAGTGGGATACCTATTGGATAAGTGGGAGTCTAACCCCCTTGTATTTCATGACCACTCATGCACCCACATGGAGAATGGTACCAAAATTCGTGGGGAACTTAGCCAAAAGACAAAATAGCTTGGTGAAAAGTCCTTTGGCCTCATTTTAGCCCATGTGAATTATTCTCACTCCAATTGGACTCATGTGCAATGTGGGAGACAAAAAAAAAGGTGGGAATCCCATCACCCTTATCACTTTTGTCATTTATGAGCCCACTTGAAAAATGGTGCCATACTTTTACTATTCCCTCTTTTGGCATGATTCTTCACAACAAATGTTATAAATATGACCCTCCCCCTTCACCCATGATTAATTTGGTTAATCTTTGGAAGAATAATTATTTTTTTCAGGTTTAGGATCATTTAAAAAGAGGTCATAATCTTGGAGGAAAATATATCAAGCAACAAAACTCTACCAAAATATTCAACAAGTCTTCTTCAACAAGCCATCTTTCAATAAGCCGTCTTTTAATAAGCCATCTTCAATCCATCTTCAACAAGCATCAAGGTATATTATTTATTTTAGTCATTTCAATTCTTTAGTTTTATTGGAATCCATACCCTTCACATCTTAACCTCTTCCTTGTTATCCCTTTTACCATTTTGTCATCCTTACCCATTTTCACCCCATTTTCCTCTTTGTTCCATTTACCCCCTTTTGCCCCATTTTCCTCTTTGTTTCATTTACCCCATTTTACCCCTTTGTCATCCTTACCTCTTTACCCCATTTACCCATTCATATCATTTTATATTTACAAAATTAACCATATACCAAACCCAACCAAACCATATTATCTTAAATACTTATCACTTTTCCAAACCAAAACCACAACCTTAAGATAATTAATTTTCATCACTAGTATTATTCACACTAGTTTCTTTATTTTAATTATCATAGTAAAGTATTAATTTTCTTAATCAAAGTTAGTCATTTTATATTTTAGATTAAATTATTTGTGGTTTTATGAAATTTCATTTCATTTTTATTTATCAATTTAAATGTTTAATGTAGGTGGATTGACAGCTTCCTAAGAAGCTTTCACTTCTAGGATCTAGCTCGCGCTAGGCAATCCACCAATCTACTTGTCTAATAAATAATTCATCTTAGTGATTTATTATTTATAGGTAATCCTCCCAAGACAAATAGGAGATATCCATAATCACTTGGATTATACATGTGCACATTGTAACAGGTTTTTATACACTCGCTTCTTCACTAGTTGCTTTTCAAAAGGCAAAAAAATTATAAAGAAACACTTTCAAAAAGAAGATTCAGTTTAAGTTTTACTAATTGTTAGAACATTATAGATAGAAGATTTATCTTGGAGTAGTATGATAATGGTTTCGGTAGTTACATCCTTCATTCTTTAGTTTATTCCATTCAAGTATTACTATTTATAACCATCTTTGGGTAAATCAAAGTGCCATTGTCATGCTACTAATTATAACAACCTATGGTAAAATTAGTATCATTGACCTATGTCATTGTTTCCTAATTATAACCACCTATGATTAAATTAGAAACAAAATATTAATCATTCCTTGAATTACCAGCTTGTTATGTTGTACTATGCCATTTTCCTAGTTTGCCTAGTTTATAAATTTGCTACTACCTAGTCAAATTCCTCTACTATAAGGTGGAACTAAAGTGAGTTGAGGTCCCATCTTGGGATTATATATGCAATAGTTGATTATCATTGATGTTAGCTTAGTCACCCTTTTTCATGCTCTCACAATTTTGTGAGTAGTTTTAGGTTTAATGCTCTTATTATTTTATAAGAACTTTTAGGTTTAAACACTCTTACTATTTTGTGAGTTTGGACCATTTAGTAAATCATAACCCTTAATTGAATTAAGATGCTCTAAAAATTTCAAAACCATTTGAAAAATTATCTACAAAATCAAACATTGACCACTTCTTTGCCTTAAGGATTCTAGGATCCCTAGATAATTTACAAGAAACCACTTGTCATTTAGTTTCCCCATCCTTATTGGCCTCACATCTAATTCTCTCTCCATTTTTTGAGCCCATTCCCATATTCCTCTACAACACACATCATATTTCCTTTTATCCTATCTCCTAGGATAACTAAATTTGGCCTTAATTTTATGTTGGACTTTGTGTCCATGAAACTATGTAGACAACATCCACTTACCTAGTGCATCTGGAGTTAGCTCGGCTATCCCCTTCTTTTTCTTTTATTACCCCATTTTGTTTATTTATTTTTTTTTCTTATATCACCTAGGAGTAATTTTCACCATATTGTTTGTCCTATGTTTGTGCTAACATTATACTTATCCATTATTTGTTTCTATTTCATTTTATTCTCTTTGTTTTGTTTAGTTCTTTCTTTTCTTGGTGTTTTTTTTGTTTGTTTGTTTGTTTACCTATTTGTTTGCTTTCATTTTCATGTGTTTATTTAGTATATGTTCATTAATTGGGTGATTATTTATGCATTATTCTTGAATCCATACATATTCATATGTTAACATTATCATCATGGTTTTAATCATTGGTCTATTATTTTTGATTATTTATTGGATTATATGTCAGTCCTTATGAATATTTTGGCTACATTATCATGGTGTTCTATCATGATGCCTATTATCATGTGCTATAACAAAAATTAATTCAAAAAGTCTTATAATTAATATGGCCATAATTCATCTGCTTGGCACCTAGAAAATTATTGATCTAATACACATCATCTCACATATAGAAAAACTAAATAATGACAAAATTTTAAACCTTGCTAGTTTGGATGTGTATTTCCATACTAGCAAGTTGCCTAAATTCATTTTTATCTTCTATCTTGGATTACTCTTACTCTTTGAGTACATATTTAGTATGTAAGTTACCTTTTCCAATTTTCTATTATACTCCCATCATTCTACCATTGATTATAACTACCTTTGGGTAAATCATTATGTATTATCCCAACCCCAGAGCCAATGGTTATAACTACCTTTAGGTAAATAATTGTGTATCTCTAAAAATATACCTTTAAAATAGGCACAAGGGAGGATTTATCCTTCAAGGAACAAGTGGAGTTTTCCTTAAAATGGAAGGTACTACTAGATGATATTTTAAAGGCCCCTATAATACCTTTAAGGTATCTCCTAGGAGATACCTTTAAAACATGCTCAAAATTGTATTTCCCCTTTAAGGTATTTCTTAAGAGATGATTTTACAATAGGCACAAGAGTGGATTCCCCATTCAAGGTATCAGAATTAAAAGGCACCACCTAAGAGCTTGTTATGAATTGAGGGTCACTAGGAGGGTGAAAAATAGATGAGTCATCATGTAAAGCTACATTCCAAGAATATTCAAGGTAATTAAAAGGTGCCACGTGTCTATATTTTGAGACTACTAAAAAAATTAGTCATATTCAAGCCACATGAGTATTTAATTATATTTGAGGTGGAAGCCACATGTTAAGGAAAATTATTTTGTTTTGATCTACCTAGAGGTTAATGATTATAAGTGCCTTTAGGAAAATCATTTTCTTTCTTATACTCACATAGGGCATGTTTTTATCCTACCAATGATTATAACTACCTATGGGAAAATCATTATTTTCCCTTTCATGATTATAACCACCTTTGGGCAAATCATTCTATTGTTATCCTAATCCTTTTTTCAATGATTATAACTACCTTTGGGAAAATCATTACCTTTTTTGTCCCACATGTGCCAATGATTATAACCATATGAAGGTAAATCATTTTATTTGTCTGGATAATTGGGGTAACTCCATATGCTACTAATTATAACCTCATATGGGCAAATTAGTCTTTTCCACTGCATTTTACCTTTTGGTCCCATCATTTCCTTCTTTTGAGAGATCGATTGTTGACCATATTTTCAAATCACTCCCTCGATGGGGCATCAAAATCTTATCCATTATCATTGAATTATCAGGCATACAAGATGTTTTAATTATTTGAGAAGATGTTATTGTGCCTATAGATTTCAATGCCTTCCCAAATAAGGGCATACTATATACAACTAAAACTGGCCATAACTAGCTTCCAATTGGACATTAGCTCGATTCCTACCAACCATAGAAAATTAAGTATAAAAATCACTTAACATCGTAAATTCTCTTGCACATCATTCGTACAAGCTTGGAATTGTGTTAAGACATCCATAATTGTGGTACTATATCATATTCAATAATAACCTCTCATGGATTAATTCATAATCACCTTGTGGCATCACAACTACCAATTTGGCTTATAGACCTATTAAGTAGGGCACTTCCACACTTAAATCAAATCTTAAAATAGCTAAAATCCTAATAAAAATCAATTAAAAAGTTAAACAAGATTAAATTCCTAGTTTGATTATCCATTTGAAATTAATGACTATCTCAAAAAGGAAATTCAAAAATTCAAAATATCCTAGACTTCCATCATTGCCTTTATGACTTATCAAGCTCTTTAAAAATATCATAAAATATCTAATTTTAGAGCCATGCCTAATAATTTAAAATCATAATTACTTGAAAACTATTAACTCTACTAGAGTTAGTTTTAACTCACCTAGATTTAGTTTGAACCCATTCCAATCCTAAACTCAACCTTAACTCACCTTGGGTGAGATTTAATTCCTAAGACTATAAATATAAGGACATGCCTCTTCATTTCTAATCTTGGATATTGTATAATTATTATGCATTATTTGCTCCATGAGACTCATGCAAGTAGTATTATTATGCCCAAATCTTAAGCCAAGATACATCATAATCCAAGGTGCCAAGGAGAGAAGGAGCCAAAAAACCTCCATTTTCAAAGACTTCTTGATTCACAAGCTGAGCAATGCATTCAAAAAATCCATTTAGATCTCCTAAGGAAGGTAAAAGATATATGTATTTTATTTTTTTGTTTTGCTTTCATTTATTTTGTGTTATTAATCTTTCCCTAGTATCTAGGCTAGAGGTTTCAGAATCTTAGTGTGTTTATTTCATTTTTTTATGAGACTAACACAAGACTAAGCTCCCTTCTATGCCAAATTCTTGGTTCATAGGTTCCCCCTTCCTGATAGTTGTAATTCCTTTCAACCAATTAGAAAAAAAATTTGGTTTCAGGCCCTATTCTATAGTTTTTTTTGAGTAACCATTGTCCTTTACATCTCACATTGCACTTTCTATATCATTGTTTGTCCACTCTCTATGCTAGTTGATAGGGGGTTGGTATTCACTACATTCATTCTCTACCTCCTTAGATGTGGGTTTATTTTCAATCACTTCCCTCTCTTAATAGTTGGTATTGGGTTGTTATTCGTCGACCCATTCATCAATAATATCAATAAATTTTACTCTTTTATTATTCAGTGTTGCACATGATCGTCATCTAACAAACTTTGTCTTCTTTTCAACACTCCCCTTGTTGAACTACAATTTTATATATATATATATATATATATATATATATATATATATATATATATATATATATATATATATATATATATATATATATATATGTATGTATGTATGTATGTATGTATGTATGTATGTATGTATGTATGTATGTAACCTATTATAGAATGTAAAATTCAAATGAATCAAACAAAATCATACTATGAATTCATTTTTGTGTGATATTAAAATGTTGCAATAAATTCATGTTGTGTTATTCATTCACATTATCAACATTACAAATATTCTTTGTCATAGATGTTTTTTATATGTTTTACATTCTATAAGTAACCTCTAATATATTTTAAAACATATTAAAAACATCTATGACAAATAATATTTGTAATGTTGATATTGTGAATGAATAACACAACAACATGAATTTATTGCAACATATTACTATCACACAATAATGAATTCATAGTAGGATTTGGTTTGATTCATTTGACTTAACATTTACTAGTATGCCAATGAAAATATTAATTTTGATACAAAGATAATAACATTTACTAGTATGTGAATGAAGTTTTTAAAGGCTTCTATCCACATATTAGTGAATATTCAATCATACATATACACTTGTCTTCCAACATGGCCCTTCATTTTATAATAACCCATATTAACTCGACAACATGCCTAATGCACATATTTTTGAGACAATGTAAAAAAAAATGTTTGCTTGTATATTACTATTGGTCAAATTTATATAAATCATTAGACATTTGGATCCCATCTATTAGTCACACCTATTAAACAACTAAAAATGATAAACCAGGTGGTTTAAGTCTATTTTCTTAGGTAATCCCACCAAATTAGATTAAGGATGGAGAAATAAACCTTGGCCTTATTATGATATTATTATATTATTTAAATGATGTAGATATAAATAACAAAACAACATGAGTTCAGTAACACATGTTTAATTTTAAAGTTGTTAAAGGAAATAAATATCTCATACATATAACATGTTGAATTTAAACTCTATGTTAACCAATGCATTATACATAAAAGTCCATTGGTTTCCACCATTGTTCATTTGACATTTATCACGAGTAAATTATAAAATGGCACAATTAATAGGATTAACACAATATTTTAATGCAAGGAAATAAAAGTGCATCACATATATAAATAACACAACAACATGAATTCCAAAAATAATCAGTTTGATGAAAAAAATATCTGTTATTATGTAAATTAAAACCTCTAGGGCATAAGGGGATATTTGATGAAATAACTATTGGTCGATACAAAAATAATAAAATTTACTAGTATATGATTGAACAACTTCATGTATTCCATCCACATAGTAATAAATGCTCAGTCTTCCATCCCAAGTTATTGGTATGTGAATTAACACCTTTATGTGATCCATCCACTTACCAATAAATGTTAAGTCTTCAATCCCAAGTTACTATTATGTGAATAAAAACCTTAAGGGATTCCATCTAAATACAAGGAATTGTTGATTCAGATATGAATTAAAAAATTCCAACATTATGGGTTTAGTTGTTGGTAATATTTATTCCCTCAAACATGGTGACGCTATAATCTATATGAAATTCTAGATTTTTTAGAAGAGTCATTTGGGTTCCATGACTTTGATGGGAGAGTGACTTGAGTAATGTACATTGAATAGGTTGTAAAATTTATCTTTAGTGACATTAAATCACCACATTAATGAAAAAATACTTCCCAATGTCTTTTAACATGGCCCTTCATTATATATTAATGACACAAGTGTCTTCTAACATGGCCATTGAATTCAGAAAATGATATGGTTTGATACAAAACCAATAAAATTTATTAGTATGTGAATGTAAATATTGAGGGCCACCATGAACATAATATTAAAAGTGACTCAAATGTAAAGGTATTCTAAAATAATTACAATAAAAATAACAAAATTTTGGGTTCTATGACATTTAGGGGAGAGAAAATTAAACAAGGCACACTAAATAGGTTGTAGATAGTGTGCAAGATGACATTAACTAACACATTAATAGAAATACACTTTGTCAAGTGTATTAAAAAATATCCATTGCATATTAATGAGATAAACATCTAACAACATGCTTGTTAAATTATGAAATGAATTAGAATATATATGAACTAATCAAATGCATAATTAAATAACCTGTAATTAAAAAATAATTTTTATGTATACCAATATTTTTATAAGTCTTCCATCCTAAATTTAAATCCCATTCCATCAAACAAGCATTAGTGTGTATACTAGTAAATGTTCAGCCTTTCATCCCAAGTTCAACTATTTTTCCATCCAAACAAGCATATCTATGTAAGAAAATTTAGTGGCTTTTGAAAAAAACCATAGAAAGTTGAAGGTAGGGAAATATAAAGGTGTTGCATATATATAAAACATAACAACATGAATGAAATATATATCAAAAACAACTATGGAAATAATTTTTTTAATGTTAAAAATGTGAGTGAATAACACAACCACATTAGTGCACAAAAACATATCAATAACACAACAACATGAATTTAAAAAATGATTTGGTTTGATAGTAAAACAATAACATTTATTTCCATGTTGACCAATGAATAAGTTTAGTCTACTTAGTTGGGATGGGGGCCATGAAAAAATTGAATTATTCTTAAATGAAAATAAATCTTACCCTTTATACTTCCAAATTAATAAAATTTGAAACTGACACTCTAAAAATCAAACATTTGTTGGTATATAATTTTTCATTTATAGATAAATTATATCTCATCAACCAAATTTGAATTTTAGATTTTGTGGAAAAAGTGAGGATTAAAAATGTATAAAACTTCAATTTTGTACGTATGCATAATTAATGGAGGACACTGGATTTAATGTTGCAGATTATAGAGCCAAATGTTAGAGTTAAATATTTAAAATTTGTATATGATAGGATGCAATAAAATGTTAGTGCACCATTTTTAAAATTATATAACTTGGGATATTTGAAATTATGTCTTATATAACTTACAACCAGATGTGAAAAATTGAATTTTTATCACTAATATAATTAATAAAGTTAAGGTTTTAAATTTTTTGACACGTAAAAATATTACAAAAAGATGTAATGTTTTCAATAGTGTGTTTAATTTTTGATATGATATAGATTTTTTAAATTATGGTATTTATTTTTTATAATATGTATGTAATATTTTAAACACAAGACCATATTTTTAATATTATTTATCTAAAAAATAATAATACCCTTAATAATCATATAGATCACTTTAACCAAAAGTACACAAATACTTATGAAAAAATAAATAATAAAATTTAATTATTATTAGGAAATCCCTTCACCATAGGGGTTAAAACTATTATATCATATCTAATAATTGGTCCCCTTCCCCTATAAAAGATCCATCATGATAAGGGATAGGGACTCGTATACCCAGGGATAAACGATGGGGTTCAGCATCCATAAAATTACATGCAATGCATTTTTAAAAAAATTGAGTATTTTTTTATCAAACATTTTAGATCAACACCATTAATCATATGGAATTATTCTTCCTTGAAATTGGATCATTTTTATTTTTCTCCTAATGAACATATGTGGTAATATAAATAACATAGTTTATTTCTTCAAACATTATTCTAAATTGACGTGGTGAATTCTCTACAATTTTAGAGGAGTCATTAGATATATGACACTTGTTTTAATTGAGATGACACCTAATTAAAGCATGTATTTGGTAATTAAAACAATTTGGTGGAAGATATACATTGTATTTACATATTTCACATGTTACAAAACTTTGCATGTGTATATTCATAGAATTATTTATTTCCATCACCCAAAATACCTTGTCATTGACTATCACCATAATGCCTAGATCACCTATAAATATTTCATTACTTTCATGTTTTATATGGTCTTACACTTCCCCACCACTTCTCCATTACTCAATCTCACCATGAAATAAAATGTCTCCTCCTTGTAAATCTCAATTCCATGTCACATGTAAGAACACACCTCATCATTTTCCATCGTCACGTCCACAAAAAATATTAGATTATTATTTCTTAATGCTTTGTGTATAAAAGGTGAGACAAGGTTAGCTATCATGAGTTTTTAGTGTGATATGACTACCAATTTATACTCTTTTTCTCTTAAAAACTTGCTTGACCAAAATGAAAAAGTACATCGCTTTCGATGTAACTTGCACCTTTGGGGAAACTATTAGTTTATGAGTCCTCTTGCCTCCTTTTTAGACTTACAAGGGAACTCTAGTAATCACAAAATATTTAATTTTCATTTTAACCTATAAATATTTTTTATTTCAACATTAATAATTTTAATTTGTTTCTCTCTCTTACCCCTAATTATCTTATTATGGGTTTAAAGAGAGAATTTATATGTTACCAATAGAGTGAAGGGCATCATTTTAATTTTCTAATCTAAGACATATTCCTATATATTTTTATTGTTTCTCTTAGAAAATAATGTTGAAACATATTATGCATGTGTTTTTGTCTCATTGGAATGAAAAATAAATAATACTTTGTAGGTGCACTATGCCACTTCATTCACCTACACAAAATTGCATTAGAGTAGGATCAAACTTTGTACATCTCTCTTATTTATATAAAATGCAAGAAATAAGGTGTTTACTATATAAATTATAATAGGTGCAAATGAAGTTTCAGTATCTAATAATGTAATAATTGTGAATAATATCATATCTACATGGGAATCCAAAATACAAAGTAATGTAGTTTGATAATTTCATATTTCATCATTTCAGATAATTATTGTTCCTCTCTTGTGGATCTAGATAAAAAATTCCCTTGTACAATTGAATATTCTTCTTCATGACAACATGTCCAATTCAATTGACATCATCCATTCCATGTCTATTTCTTCCTCAAATTATAATTTACATTATTGATAAATTAAGGGCTTGAAAGTGAACCTAAGCCAAACTAAAAATTAGGGCAATCATATTGTAGTAAAAGAAACACTAAAAACCATAGGGATAATGTTTACATGGTCTGTCAATATTGTAACTATCTTGAGCTTCACTACAAAATTATTGTCCACATAAGTATCATCATCATCATACCCTTTAGAAATTCACACCAAATGAACCAATGGGAAGTGGCAATATCATAATGAATAAACCAATGTAAAGTAGTAATATCGAAACTAGTAGGAAGTTAAAATATCTGAACCAATGGGAAACAACATTAAAAACCATCCCATTGTGAGATGAACTTATGGTGGGACTATGTTAAGAACCCTACATTATAATAACATATGGTAAAATTAGAACCACAATAATATCAATTGTAATTTGTACGTGAAAAATGGGTAGGGCCTAATCACAAATGTATAATGGAGAGAGTAAAAGTGGAGGGAACAAATTATTCCACATGGTAACTAATAATTATACTTGTCATTAAAATATTCTTGGAACCTTTTCTAGTATAAATATTGGGTGATGATAATTTAAGTAATTTAAATTTTCTAAAGTCTACATATATTGAAGTTGTGGTCATCTAAATTGTAATTTTTGGTTATGGTTAGGGTATTCATCTTACATATTACTCATGTGTCATAATTCTCTTATTTTAAAAAATTTCTTATAAAACTTGCTAATAAAATAAAAAATCCATCCATCATTTCTTTGTTTAAAAAAAAATCCTCATGTACATTCATAAAACTGTTTAGAATGAAATCTTTAATGTTTTTACAATCCATAAGATTGAGTTGAATAATTCTAGGAAAAACAATCTATATAATTTGAGATCCAACAAGTTTCAAATCATCATCCATGTTTAAAATTATTTATAAGGCATGAAAGTGTTTGAAAAATATAAGATAAAAAATGAGATATATTTTTTTGAAATATTATTAGTAATGCTATCTATTGTAATTAATTCATTGAATTAATTTTATTTGGACGAAGCTAATATAAGTAAATTATTTTTTTAGTTTATTAACTTTTATCATTAGAATTAGATATTCATGTTACAAAAATAGAAAATAAATTAGTTTATGATATTTATGTTGGGTACGTGCATAAATTTAGGGGGGAAAAAAGTGGACACTTTTGCATTTAAAATGATTTAACATTTTTGAGTATGTGGTATTGGCTCATAGGCTTGGCGATTACCAAGCCTAAACTACATATGCGGTTTTAATTTTTTGAACTACATGTGTGATACTATTGTTATAAGTATGAATAGAATGCATATGACTTTCATTTTTCATTAACATAAACCATGATTAGATAAGAAAATATCTCAACTTGTGTTTTGTAAAAAACTGTTGATTTCAAAATTGATAATGGTGTACAATAGGAAGGTATGTAAACAAGTTTGAGTGAAACTACAAACAAATTTAGTGAATTATCTTGCATTTTCATTTTTTTGTTGATTTTTTTCTTTTTTTAATTTTAAAATGCAGAATACACCTTCAAATGAACAACATAACCCTCCTCACCCACAAAAACCTCCTAGCCCTCTTATAGTTCCTCAGACCCCCCAAGTAGTCAGGAGGAATTAGTAGCCCACATAATAGAAAAAAATTGATAATTTAATTAAGGCAATGATGGATCCCTATTAAATCAACCCCCACTACAATTATCTAAAAAATATATTAGAGACATTAATAGGTGAAGTTGACTTATTAACACATCAAATTGATAGGTGGGTTGATTATAGAGATAGATTTAAGGCATACTATTCTAAAAACTTATCTATGACCATTGTGAAAGATTAAAAAATAACCAAAGTCAAAAATTACACTATTAAATGATGGAAAAAGTGATTCTCCTCTAGATGTGTTAATTAAATGATCTTCAATCCACTAATGCACCCACAGGTTAATCAAACAAAATTTTTGGGACCAATGGTAGATGGTCTCTGATCACACACCTTGAAACAATAATGAGGTTTCTTTGTATTTTTTGAAAAAACTCTATTATAATTTTATCCTTAATGAAGTTCTAAATAATTATTATTTATTAGAGTTTTAGGGAAAAGGAAAATGCTCTGCCTTGGATAAACTAGATATACATTGTGTACCTAATCGACCTATGAGAGTATCTATCCAAAAACCACATCCTCTTGAGAAAATACCCTCCATAGTCAAGGAGACTATATAGATTGATATTTTTCATGTATTAAAGGTGCTTAGTGAAAACCTCATTCACCATATAAGTTAGGTTTATCATGCTTCTATTAGTGAGGGTGGACATGGGGAGGATTGATCTCATATTATTGCTTGACTTCACAATTACATATCATGTGGTGTTATATGCACTAGAACTAAGGAGGATGAGGAGGATTCCATGTATCCCACTCATGGAAGTATTTTTTGGGGCCTACATAATATTTATCTCACTGATGTCTTTAAGTCTTATACATTTAGTTTATACACCTCAGCTATAGCTTCCCAGGTATATTGTATATTTTATATGTTACAAAAAATATTTTTTAGACCTATTAAATTTAAAATTATGTGTACAATTTAAAAGTTAATAGTTATTTTTCATAGAAAGCTCAAACTTGTATATGTGATTTTTTTATATTGTAGCAACATTGTGGACACTACATGAGCACACACATTGATCATATTGTGCCCCTATATACATATATGGGGGTAATTTTTAAGTATTTATTAATGTTATGATTTTTTACATGTATATATATATATATATATATATATATATATATATATATATATTCAAGTAACTAATAATGATAATTTATTTGTTTAGTTAATGACCACGCTAGACACTTCACCATTTATTCAGGTAGGAGCAAATTTAGGCATTGATAATATGATTTAATGTACACAACAACTCATCGAGGTATGATATTTCTTGTAATGTTTAACTATAAATATGGATTTATGTTTTGTAATTTTCTTTTGTGCTTGTGTAAATAACTGATGCATTAAACAATTATCTATGTAGACTCCTCTAATGTTTTCTAGTCTTGTTTAAATTAATATTAGGTATGATGTGGTACAAGACAATTTAATTTTTAAAATTATCTATTATATATCAATGATTTAGTAAGTTGATTTAAATTTTTATGAGCTAATTTTTAATTTTTAGTATTAATTTAAACAAGACTAGAAAACATTAGAGCAGGAGTCTACATAGATAATTGTTTAATGCATTATATATATATATATATATAATGCATTAAACAATTATCTATGTAGACTCCTGCTCTAATGTTTTCTAGTCTTGTTTAAATTAATACTAGGTATGATATGGTACAAGACAATTTAATTTTTAAAATTATCTATTATATTTCAATGATTTAGTAAGTTGATTTAAATTTTTATGAGCTAATTTTGAATTTTTATTCTATATATATATATAAGTTTTTAGAGTCCCACCCCTTCCCTTATCAAGAGAAGAGCATTGAATCTTGTTGGTTCTTCATTTCACACTTTATTTTCAAGTTTCAACCTACTTTTGACCCTATTGAGCATCAGATGTAATTTGACCATGACCACTAGATTATGGTAAGTGCACACCTGAATAATTTTTGTATCATTTTAAAATTAACTTGTTAATTTTTGAAGTTTCTAACTCTAATATTTAAAGTTTTTTATAATATTTGTATATGAATAGTTGATCTACATGCATGTTTTGAGTGGAAGAGGTCCCATAGTCATTCATATTAGAGACCTCCATATGTGAGTAAGGCATATGAGGGAGAGCCTTCTACAATAAAATCAAAGAGAGAAATGCATTTTGATGATTTGGATCATGTATTATGACATTTTTTTGTATGCCTATATGGCTTCGTGTGCGATTTTTTGGCATTGTATGGATCTATGACATTGATCTAAGATATTACATACTTACAAATTCATATTTAAGTGGCATAAGATGAAACTTGTTCCGATTTGTTTGTGTACCTTTAAAAAGTTTCCAAATAGAATATTGGATGTAATATATGTGTTGGTTTATTTTAAACACTATCCTTATTGGAATAAACAAATGGCCTACACTAGTTTTGACTAATGCCATGATAATTTTAATCTTCTCTATATTATATTTCAAGATTACTTGTTGAAATAAGAATGTAATGACTAAATTTTGAATCTCTCTCTAGATTGTAGATGACTATATTTCAATATTTCTTGTTGAAATAAAAATGTAATATTATAAAATGGATGAGTCACTAAAGTCAAATCTCCATGGCCTTTTATTTAAAAATATTTATAAGGGAATATTGATACCAATCCAACCCCCACTTTCTCACCCCCTCCACACTATACTTTCTAAACCAGACATAATAGACAAATTTAATACATCAAATCTCAAACTACATTGCAGTTTGAATTATCACCCAAGAATAAAAATATCTTAGATGTATATTTTTCAATTACTATACATAATAAGCAACCACCATATAAAAATAAAATAGGAATATTCCACTTCATCCACCAATAAAAATAGCATGACACTAGTACCACACCATCATCCATGCTAGATGGAAAGTCTTAAGCAAGCCACTGATATTAACCACTTTGAAAATACTTTTATCTCAAGAACATATCTATAGAGAAACACAAAGAAATTCCTTAATTCCAAACCCCTCATATAATGAAACCAAAACTTAATTCCAATTTTTATCTAAATAATTAAAATTATTGGTTAAAATCACTTACTAATGCATAAATTTGAGACTTAGGAGTATGCTTAAGACAATTTTGCACTGCTTAAAACATGAGACAAGTTATTTGCCTCCACTATACATTTATACTTTAGATACATATAACTGAAAAGAAACCAATTCAAACACTTTGGGATATGTAAATTACATATGTTCCCACCACCATAACATCTGAATCCATGCATATATGCATTTTTGAAACTAGTTTGACATTGATAAACATTGACAAGAAATGTTGTCAACATTCAAGTTATAATTAGATATATCCACTTATAGGGCCTCATGGATAAAAAAATGCATCACCACCATATTAGGAGCACCAAATAACCTTTAGGACCACTTTATTGGCCTTTGAGTACACCCAAATAGGAGATGGAACACCTGTTCTAACCTCAAGAATGTCCTTCCTGATATAGTAACATTGCATCTTTTTGGTAAACTTCAGACATGAGTTAAATGAAAATTGTAAGTCATCTACATGAACTAAAAGAACCATCACATGCATGTTGAATCCATATACATGAATACTATATCAATCTTACATAAAATAGGATATGAGTCCATGGCAGGTGATTCATTGATCATTTTTAAAATGTTATTTTTATGTAGTTAAGAGAAATTATTTGCCTCTAATATAAATTCTTCTTCTAGGACCTTTGAATGCAAATAAATCACTTAAAACATGTTGGGATATTAAAATTAAATATGTTCACACCATCACAACCTTTTAATCCACTTAGATACACATTTTTGTAACTTTTCTAGTGTCAACAAAATTGACAATAATTGTTTTCAACATTCAACCTGTAGTTGGAGATCTCCACCTTCAAAGCCTCATGGCCAAACAATAGAATAAACACCATTTTTGGGTGTTGAATAACCTTTAGGAACACTTTTTTGGCCTCAAAATATGTCTGGTTAGGTGATGGATCCCCTTTTATGTCCTCAAGAATGTCCTTCCATATACAATAAACTTCTAATTTTTAAGGAAAACTTCATGCACACATCAAATAAAAAAGTAAGACATCTATAAAAAAAAAAGTAAAAAATCAAATTAATTTATAATCCATCTAATTTCACCATAGATCACTTGGATCTAAAATAAGAGATGAATTTGTGGTAGAAGATTTAGTGATTAACCTTGAAATGCTATTTTTATGTAGTTAAGAGATAAGTTCTTTACCTCTAGTAGACATTTACAATTTCAAATCCATCACTTAAAAAAACCCCATGGATATTAAAATTACATATGTTCAAACCATTAATACCTATAAATCCATGTGGATATACTTTTTTACAAATGGTCCACCATCGAGAAACATTGACAAGAAATGTTGTCAACATGCAAGATGCAGTTGGAGATCTCCACCTTTGAGGACTCATGGATAAAACATCACCACCATAATAGGGTTGATAAATAACCTATAATAACATGTTATTATCCTTTTAGTATGCCTATTTAGGAGATATAGCACATGTTCTCACCTCAAGAATGTTTTTCACTATAAAGAAAAATAGTAATTTGTAAGGCAAACTTCAGACATGTGTCAAACAAAAAATGTAATTCATACACATGAATGAAAGTAATAATCATGTGCATGTCTAATCCCTCCACTTTCAACCCTAAGTAATAGATAAAAAATAAGAGATTAATCCATGGAAAATGATTCATTGATCAATCCTGAAATGTTATTTTTATGTAGTTAAGAGATAAGTTCTTTGCATAAACTAAACATTTCCATTTCTAAGAACTTTGCTTGAAAATCCATTGCCTTAAAAAATGTTTATATATAAAAATTAAATATTATACCACCACCATGATCTATGAATCCATTTCGATGTGCATTTTTACAGATGGTCTAGCATTGAGAAACATTCATAAGAAATGTTGTCAATATTCAAGCTAGAATCAAAGATCTCCACCTCTATGAACTCATGTCTAAAAATTGACATTACCACCATGTTGTGGGTGCAAAATAACCTTTAGGACCATGTTATTTAACTTTTAGTAAGAAAGGAATGAAAAATAAAATGTTCTAATCTATAATATCTTAGGTTTTAGGATAATATCACATTCAGAAAAATAAAAATCTGAAATAATAAACTTATAGATTGATTGAAAAGATTTTTTATATCATATATTACATCTCTAAAAATTCAATTAAAATAAAATGAATGAGATTTGCATAAATAGACAAGGAATATGAATCCTAACTAAGAGATCAAGATAAATGATCAATCATAACTAAGAAATCAAATTAGAGATCAATCATAACTAAAATATCTTGAACTAGAGATTAAACCTAGGACTAAGAGATAATTATCCCTAAAAGATATAAACAACTAGAAATTATCCCCATGATATCTCAGAGATAAATATATAATGTCTTATAATATCTAAAATAAGATAAATAAAATATTCACACATAAATGGGTGGGAATAAATAAATACCCAGGTAAATATGAGCAAAGATAAATAACCTACACTAACACCCACTCCCTTCAGTGAATCTAGGGGGAAAAAATAAAGTGGGATATCCACAATATGAGTCCCAACAACAAGGCCTAATTAGGTAGTCATGTATAATATATCCATGAAGCAATATCTTATAAAGTGGAGATAGGGAGAAAACTTGTACAAAAATAAAACTCCCCCCAAAAAGAGAGAAAATAGGGAAGGAAAGAATTCATATGGAATCCCCCCTAAGGAAAACTTCCTTCATCCCACACAAATATCATTACTATATATCTTGTGGATGGAAAGGATGTAAAATTCCATATTAATATGAGGTGATAGAGTCTCATGTACACAAACCATGAGTTATATCCATAGGAATAAAACCAATTATTGTATGTGATCATGGTGTTATAAAGAACATCACCTATAAAATCACTGATGTTATGGTGACCTTGCCAAATAATAAGCCTAATATTAGATACAATTTTTTTTAATCCACTTTAAATAACTTTGCTAGTGTATCTCATATATTTGAGAGTGTGAGACCTAAAAACAAGAGTATATCTCTCATAAAAACCAAGCATGTGAGAAAGTGGATCCATCATAGAACAAGTAACAATAGCATCATTAGGAGAAAAAAACATCCAAATCATATTGTTAAATAATACTAGGTTCCTCATAAAAATAATTGTCTAAACACATATCTTCATAAACAAGAGGAGTAGGTGATGAAGGAACAACAACTATGGCACAATAAAAGTCATCATCAAAAAGCCATGATAGTGTATCATCTATGTCACCAAAAGTGATGGTGGTAGTGCCACATCCTCAAGAATCATGTCCTCTCAATCAATAAAATAAATAGGATTAAAAACTATATGAAGATTAATAGGTGCCTCAAGTAAACAACCACCAAAAGACAAGTCCTCACTAACAAGATAAATGATGTTTATGTCATCATCAAAAAATAAATCCTCACTTAAAAGAGGATAAAGAACTATAACAAAAGGAGGTGGAGTAAAAAAGCATTCAAAAGATCTAGAAGACTCAATATCCTTCCTAAATAAAGCTACAAAATTGTCCTACACTTCCTTAGGTGATGTGGCACATGTGATATAAGACTACAAAGTGTCTGAAACATGGAAGCTAATTGTGTAAAGAGCCTCATATTTCATATATGTAATCTAGGCAATGCCTTCTTCATCTATAAAGTGGTAAGGTTTTCAAACACAAATATCCATAAGCCTTTTAGTTTCAAGTGTATCATTATTTTAATATTCCAAGTGTTGTAATTTTAAGTGTTGAGGGGTTCAAAGAAGTAGGAATCCATTGTCAAGAAAATAAGGAGAAATTAAAAAATAAGATACCTCCTAGAAAAAACAACTTCTTCTTGGACAATTTAATGTCTCTCGAAAAAAACATTGAGCACCCAAAATTTGACACTTTATAATTTAGTATGTTTTAAAAAATAAATTACACCAATAGATTGGGTATTAAAAAATATACATTTTTGAAAAAAACACTCAATTTTGAGTTGTCAATCAAAAGATATAGTTAATATTAGTAAAATCAGAGTTGAAGAGAGCCAAACATAGATATAGTACAATAATAATCTTTCACTCTATTATTTATACTACTACAAAGCAATATGAGAAATATAACTTATATAGGAAAGTTATTTCCTATAATAGGGGAGATCAAATCTCCACTAGAATCTCATATAATAGTATGAGATATCAACCAGCTAATTAAATAAATCAACTCTGTATATTATTGTTAGGCATAAATAATAATGTAATATCCATAATTACGTTATTTAAAATTAATAATGTGAGCAATATACCTCAGCATTCAACCCCCTATGAACATTATTAATCCTATCTACACCCCCTTAATGTGAGCATGGGGAGAATATACATCTTCAAAAATTGGTCCAAACAGAATCGTATACGAACACATACTTTTAGGTTTGCATACTACTGTCTAAATCTTGTTGTTTAGATCTTGTTGTATATAACCACTACTATGCAAAGGAACACATCTCGAATTTACTCCATGTGACCACAACGAATGTGTCACTGCTCAATCATCTCCATAAAGAAGTAAGGCAATCAGAGGATATTTATAGTCAGAGGATTTCTATAGTTAGTTTCCCTCTTATACAACTATCACCACATTCCATTATATTTACACTCTTCTTTTTCTCCAAATATCAAAGGATGTCTAAACAAGTAGGGGAATGAAAACACACATAACTTAGAAAAAGAAATATCAGGAGGAATAAATCCTCATTATCATTTGATGTAGCCTTTATTAATGTTTGTTTCCACCCAAATAAAAATAGCATAGATGGTCTCCACTACCATTAAAGAACTATCTTTAGCATTATCCAATTTGGCACATAACACACCACACTGAAAAAATAGAAAAACACACAATGCTGAAAATAACACACCACATAAAATGTCACCAACACATCTATGCCCCATCATTGGTGACTGACGAGAGGGTCTAGAAACTTCTTTCCTCTATGCCTCTGACCTCTAATGTAGGATACTGCTTACTCAGTCGATATCTCGATGAAGCTCAGGTGCATGATTTTGTCAAGGAGAAATCCCCCCATAGTTCAAACATAGTGTACAAGTGAAAATGTATTCATGAGGTAATTTATTTTATTTTTACAATTTTGACTTTATGTGACAACATGACTTGATGATGACCCAATTAAAAAAAATTGACACTTTGTAATGACAATTTTATTGACACTAATAAAAGACACTTTGGATTTCTGATATGACTCTTTTCATAACATAAAAAAAAGACTATACAAAAATATCGGTAAAACTAAAATATAAACTTGACATATGAAAATAATACTACTAAAACATATAAAATTTGAAGACCACTAAATAAAATCTTATTGAATTTTCTTTATAACAATATGACCTGTTAAAAATAATTAACTAAAATGAAATATAAAGAAATGATTTTAAACCCTTAAAAACAAACAAATGTAAAATAAATAATAAATATTTAACTATGACTTAAAAAAAATTAAAAATGATACAAGTTAATTATTTGAATACTGATCAAAACTAACACTACATGCACACAGAGATAAAAATTTCTCAAACATGATGCTAAATAAAGTGAACAAGACTTTGACCCAAAAAGAAAACTTTAAATAAAAATGTACCAAGCAGTAACAATTCAAATCTACATCTAGTGCCATGGTCCATGTATAAAATACTAAAAGGATATGTTTTGGATTCCAAGTCTATCTTGATAGACCTTAGATGTCTCAGGTGAAATTCTAGAAAAATATTGCAATCAGCTACGTATAATTTTAAACTATCTGCATTTTATCCAAATATTGGTAAAACCAGATATTAGTAAAACCATTCTAAATTTGAGACTATGTATTATGCAAAAGCTGAGGACTCATGAAAAATAGATTGAAGATGCAAAGTTACAATATAATTATATAAAATACAAAAAAATGATGTAAGATCAGGGAGATCAGATTGTACATGGTGTAATTATCTTTTGAGAAAAATCTAGATGACTCCATATGGTATAATTATCAAATTTGAAGAACACAACTAGAATGTGGAATCTATATGGTGGAGTGCAAAGTGAATGGATTTATATGAAGATGCTCACTACTTGAAAAATCTACCATAAGTAATAGATTCACCACACAAGGATGTATAGGGAGATAACACTAGTAGATTTTGACATCAAGACTTCAAATTGAAAAAAATTCCCTCCTTGTTAGTACACCACATGTTCATCCAGCTGCTATCAAATTTTAATGGATTTCATACAAAAAATGTATCAAATATTATCTCTTGCTCATGAGTTTTGAACCATGCTGATTCAAATGGTAAAGAGACATTTGTGCTCCCAAATATTGCTTTCAAACTTGAAAATTTCAAATAATGCATAGAGCTATCAATGCTAAGAATTTCATGAATAGGGCATTATTCAAATCATCACCATTTCACTAGAGAAATATTTGAAAAATGAATTCCTGTATGAATGTTATTAGACTCTCATTTTGAATAGCCTGCTCTGATCACATATATTAGTAAAATCATAGTTGTAGAGAGTTGAACATAGATATAATACAAAATAATCTTTCACTCTATTATTTTTGTTACTACAAAACCATATAGGAAATACATTTTATATATAAAAGTTATTTCCTATAATAGGGGAGATCAAATCTCCACCAAAATCTCATATAGTAGTATGAGATATCAACCACCTCACTAAACAAATCAACTCTATATATTATTATTAGGCATAGCTAATAACATAATATTTATAATTATGTTATTTAAAATGAATAATGTGAGTAATATACCTGAATAATAATACATTTTTCCCATCATAAATGGGTCAAATATAAAATCACGACACCATAAATCAAAAGAATGTGACCAAAAAAGGAACATAACCTTCCAACCACTTGTTGGAAATAGAAGTGAGCCATAGATATCTTCAAGCCAATAAAAGTGAAAAATAATCTTCCCACAATATATTGTTTATATTATAAAATAATAAAAAAATCTTTAGCAACCATCTCATATTATATTATTTTTGTTCTTAGTAGTAGTTAGTAAAATTGTGATAACTTTTTAATTTATTAATGAAATTCAAAAATAAAAAATTATTTGGAATGATAAAACCAAGGCACACAAAACCATAAATTTATTAGCATGATTATATACAATTAGATATCAATTTTTAGAGGAAAATACATGTTTTTTATAAAAAAAATGTAAATATGCACTTTTAAATGAAAGATTTGGCTTTTTCAGACACCCTAGATACAATGGAGAACTCAGATTTGCTTTAGGAAGCTAAAAAAATGCCTGTAGTAAACATATAGATATTTCCCTACCAAACCTGGATATATGAAATAAAAAGAATGACCTTGTAGCAAACTCACAAATGAATGAATACAACACCTAAAGGCTCCAGTACCATGAAATGAATGAAAAATAAAATATTCTAAGGCACAAGATCTTAGGTGTTATCATAATATCATATTCATAACAACAAGAATATGAAATAATAAAATTATAAATTGATTGTTAAATAGAAACTATATCATATATTACATCTCTATAACTTCCATTCAAATACAATAAATGAACCTTGCATATATATGCAAGGAAGATGAATCTTAACTAAGAGATCAAGATAATTGATCAATTATAACTAAAATATCAAATTAGAGATCAATCATAACTAAGAGATCAAACCTAGGACTAAGAGATAACTATCCCTAAATGATAGACACAACTAGAAATTATCCCCATAATATCTAAGAGATAAATATATAATATCTCATAATATATGAAAAAAGATAAATAAAATATCCACACATAGTTTGAGAATAAATAAATACCTAGGTGAATATGAGATATGGTAAATAACCTACTCTAATATAGTACACCTAGTTAGGAGATGGATCACCCATTTTGACCTCAAGAATGTCCTTTATATAGTAAAATTGTAGGTTTTAGGAAAATTTCAATCATGTGTCAAAAAAATGTAATTCATAGACAATAATTGAAAGAACCATCACATACATTTAGAATCCATAAAATTTCACCCTAGAGAACTTGGATAAAAAATAAAATACAAATTTATGGCAGATGTCTCAATGATCAATCCTAAAATGTTATTTTTATGTAGTTAAGAAACAAGTTTTCAGCCTCCAGTAGGCATTTCTATTTTTGGGACCTACTCTTGAAAATATGTTGCTTCTAACATGTTAGGATATGTAAATTACATATGTTACAACCACCAATGCCTTTGTATCCATGCAGATACATTTTTTGCAAATGGTTTAACATCAAGAAATATTGTCAACATTCGAGGCATAGATGGAGATCTCTACCTCTAGGGCCTCATGGATAAAAACTAGCATCACCACATCGAGGGTTCCAAATAATTTCTAGGACCATGTTATTTGCCTTAAAGTAGTCTAGTTATGATACATAACACATATTTTGGCCTCAAGAATGTCCTTCCCTATATGGTAACATTGTAAGTTTTAGGCAAACATTAGACATGTGTCAAATGAAAACTGTAAATTATCTACATGAACTAAAAGAACCATCACATGCTTATTTAAGCACTCTAATTTTGCCCCAAATCACATGGATTGAAAAAAGAGATGAACTAATGGTATATGATTCAGTGATTAGTCCTAAAATGCAATTTATATGTCTTTAAGAGATGAGTTCTTTGCCTCCACTATACATTTCTATTTTTGAGACCTCCACTTGAAAATACATCACTTAAAACACCTATTGATATATAAATTACATATTTTTACCACTTTTAAGACCTATGAATCTAGGAAAATACATGTTTTTACAATTGGTTCGATATTAAAAAACATTTACAAGAAATGTTGTCAACATTCAAGCCATAGTTACAACATCATGGTTGGAAACTAGCATTTCCACCATGTTATGGGTGAAAAATAATCTTTAGGACTACATTCTTGGCCTCACAATATGGTTGGTTAGGAGATAATGGACTCATTATTACCTCATAGTTTGTTTCATTAAGAGACAAAGCACCCATTCTAGCCTCAAGAATGTCTTTCCCTATATGGTAAAATTATAGTTTTTAAGTAAAATTTGGACATGCATCAAATGAAAATTATAAGTCTTCTACATGAACATAAAGAACCATCATGTTTATGTATAATGCTTATAATTTCATGCTAAATCACTTGGATTGAAAATAAGAGATGAATTTATGATAAACAATTCAATGATCAGTCTTAAAATGTTATTTTTATGTAGTTAAGAGACACATTCTTTGCCTCTAGTATACATTTCTACTTCTAAGACCTCTGATTGAAAATTCATCACTTCCAACACTTTGGGATATGAAAATTACATATGTTCCTACCAACATGACCTTTTAATCCATGTGGATATGCATTTTTAAAACTAGTCTGGAGTCAAGAAACATTGATAAGAAATGTTCTTAATAGGATATCTCCACCTTTATGGCCTCATGGCTAAAAACTGGCATCACCACCATGTCAGGGTGCCAAATAACCTCTATCACCATTTTTTGGCCTTGGATTATACTTGGTTAGGAGATAAATCACATGGTCTAGATAAGGTTCCTTTTAAGAGGCCATGATGGAAACCCCATAGCTTTGTTTAGGCCAATCAGATTCACTTTATTAGTGAATCAGAGTGTGTAAAGGTGGAAAACCACCTTGTTTATTTTCCATAACATTATGTTCACGATACTGAGTGACTCCATACTACTAGATGATGTTATGCTATCAAGAAACATTATGCTACCAGGTAACATTATGTTTTTGGGTGACATTATGATGCCTGGTGATATTATGCTATCATGCATCATTATGTTAATGGCTGATAGTATGCCACCAAGAAATAGTATGCCATTGAGCACCATTTTTTTCCACATGAAATTATGCCACCAGATGAAACTATGGTGTTTGGTGATAGTAAGGTGCTGATTAGAAGCATAATAATGGGTGGAAGCATAATGTCACCCAGTAGCATGGTACCACTCGATAATGTGCCACCAAATAGAATTTTGTTGCTACATGACATTATGCCATTGAGTAGTAGAATGGTATCTAGTGGTAGTAAGGTGCTGATTGACAACATAACACTAGGAAATAGTTTAATGTTTCTCAATAACATGGTTATTCTTAGTATCATCATGCCACATGATAACATAATACCATGTGATAACATGTTATCATGTGGTGGTGTCATGATGCCACCTAACATCCTACTTACTCATAGCCACATGTTACCACCACCTATCATTATGCTACCATGTGTCACCATGTTATTGCATGGTACCATGCTACCGCATAAAATTATGCTATTGTGCATCACTATGTTGTTGAGTAACAATGTACCCCACTTATCATTAGTCATGCCAATCAGTTGCTCTAGTTTCCCTATTGGATTATAAATACCTCCATAGTGCCCTCATTTTCACATTTTTCTCAAAGGTTTTTCTTGTCCTACCTTTTATTTTTAGGCTTCACCTACCTACTCCAATTCTACAATGAACTTTCAATGGCTTCCACATCCATGTAAACTCATAGTCAAACAAGGGTGATCAAGAACTGTATTTTAAAGAATCTATTATGTCTAGATTTCCTTCAAATAGTGGAGCACCCAAAATCCTATGTTGACTAGATAGATCAATGCAAACTTAGAGGACTGGTGATGATACCTCAATATGACATGATGATAAATAATAACCTACTACAATCTTTGGTTGCTTATTTTAATCATTCTAAGAGCCATTTCTATACCTGATTTAACAATAAAATAATATCCTTTGGCACCTCTCCATTATATATATCCATAATTTAATAGGACTTCCACATTACAATGCAAGTCTTGTGAGCACCAAGGTTGTCTTATCTGACGTCAATAAAAATTACTTAAAGTCAGTCTACAAAGTGGCCATTGACCTAGTTGGTAAGTGATAGATTTATTAATGAAAGTAATGTTTTTTAATTATTTCTCAATCATTTATTATAAATAGTTTGATATTCTAATTGAAATTGCATATTTTTTGTTTTCATTATAGATAGTCAAAATTGAAGGGGAATCCCCATTGAAAAAATAACTAATCCATTTCTCAAATCTATTGTGAATTTATTCCAAGAGAGAATTGTTTTATAGAGAAGATCATTAGACATTCCCTTCTAGGTTGTTTACTATATTCTTTGTTCTCTGTCAGGTATTGTGTGTGACTGGTGCATAGTTATATCTAGTAATATTAGGGTTGAGTTGAATTTTGCATTTCTAAAGGACATTTGTACCATTTCATCTTATAACTACATTCTAGCCTTGTATTTCAAGGCCTTATATGATATCCAGAATACTAAAATTCTCATCACCCTCCATCAAAATATGAAAGCTAATGCTTTGTCTATCGAGGAATAGGAAGTAAGTTTAGTTTTCATAATTCTCCTTTCTTGCTTTATACATATTTCAAAATTTAACATTTTTAGCCTATTATTTAGTACAGGTGAGAGTACATTCTTATGACATAAGAAAATAGGTAGCAACCAAAGTTTGATTTTATTTAGAGGGATCTAGTGATACCCAGTCCATAGATTCTTTGTTCAATTCATTTTGAATTGTGAAACACCCAAGAAGTGATTCTATTTCATCTCCACTTCTAGGTTCCCCCAAATTTACTTTAATGTTTTTTCTTGTATTATTTAATTAAATAAAAGTGATTTTCATATTGGTTTTTATTTTATTTTATTTAGTTGACTCTCAAATTTTTGTCATTGAAGATTCTTCCATACAAAACAATCAATATTTTTTAGCTTACAACTTTCTTTTTGATTTGAAGTTTCTTAGAATTCACTAGTTAATTAACTAGATAATTTACTCAGTTTGCAGGTGAAACCACCAATGTCTCTCCCATAAGGAAAATGAGACAACAAGATCCAACTCCCACAAGGAAAAAAAGAGGGGAAAAGGCAACTCCATCAAGGATAATTAGAATGCAAGAGACAGTCACCCTGATAGGTTATAATAGATTCGATTTGAATTTTCATTAATTTTATGTTTTCAAATTTACTAATTTTGAATAATTTTTTTTTGCAATCCACCCAACATCTATCAGGAGATTGAGAAGTATTCCACCAAACCCACCACCCATCTTGACTTAGAGAAGAGGAAATAAAATCTCCTTCCCTACATAAAGTAGAGGAACACTGTAAATTTCTGATTTCCCAAATTTCTCTACTAGTGGCCTTTCGAGTGAATAGGGTCTTACATGTTTACAATAGATTGATCTAGATGAAGAGTTTCTTGGAACTGAAATTGGGCCCCTGGCTATTGGTGGATTCAATCCACATGATTTTATGAATGTATAATGTTCCTTCATAAGTGCCTTATACAGCTACCTCTTCCCTAGCTACCCTAGCCCACACTAATAATTTAAATGTCTCTAATGATTCAATTACTATTTTTTTATTGTAAAAATTAGTTTTTAAAAATCTACTTACTAATCTTAGGGAAGGTGTTATTGAAGAATTTAATGATTTAAAACAATGTAAGATAATTGCAAAAGCACTTATCAAAGAAATTAATGCCCATTATCACAACCACTCCCAAAGAGTTAATTTATTTTCACTTGTTCAAAATGAACCCTTAAATATTGATGTTTTATTTTAGTAAGATCAATCTGGATTGATCTCTATTGACAATGCTTACAATGATAGGATTTTAGGATTATGATAAATAGGTTGGAAAATTTAAATTGAGAAGCTTGAGCATATTTCAATAAATGGGCTATAGATATCAACCTTGTTATCATTCCACAAGTAAATATAGATAAAGATGTGGTAAGTTTTCATTATCTATAACATATATTTTGATTATTAATCTTTGTACGTATTTAAAACTTATATATTATTTATTGATTATAGGCAAAATATGAAAATTTGAAGCAAGATGCAAATTTTCTTAATATGCATTTGAAAAACAACCACAAAATTATCTCCTCAAAAATTACATTAAGGGAAAAGCTTGTTCTATTAAATAAATATAATAACACTTTGAAGAAAATAATTAAAGATCATGATATGGATCCAAGCATTTTATTGAAGCCAAAATAGATGCAGACTCAACAATTCTTTCAATAGGTGATGCAACGAATGAGGAGAGGGTGATTCTTGTAAAAATGAATTTTGATGCAGAGGATCTTCAGAAGGAAAGAGTGATAATGGAGGATTCACAAGTAGGTCAAGACAATGGGATTTCCATGGAGGGTGATGGCAAGAAATAAGGGGGTGGAGAGTATAAACTAGAAAAATGTTAATTTGTTTTAGATTTTATAATATTCAAAATGACAGTTTCAAATGTTTAAAACAATTTATATCAAGTTTGTTTTAAAAACACTTGTTTTATTAAATGATGTTTTATAGTTGTTCCAAATACTCTAGTTCTATAATTTTAATATATATATATATATATATATATATATATATATATATATATAATGTATGGAGAAAAAGTAGAGTAAATATTCTATGGAATTATATTGTTCTAGAGTTTTAGTATTTGAATGCATTGTTATATTGTTCTAGTAGTTGTAGCATTGAATGCATTGTTATATTGCTATACTATTCTAGTAGTTGTAGATTTCAATGCATTGTTATACCATTCTATTAGTTTTATCATTTGTATGCATGGTTATACTATTCTAGTAGTTGTATCATTCAATGAATTTTTACACTATTCTAGTATTTGTAGCATTGAATGCATTGATTGTGGTGGAATTTGGAAATATGCAACCCCAACTATAGGAAAAATATTTCCTATATATTTGTGTAATGGTACTAATGTAAATGTACAATAGAATAATTATTATTACACTATTCTTATGCATGTATTAAATATGTGTATATGTTCTCCAAATTACTATTATAGATAATTAGGATAATGAAAAACAACATATCTTAATAATTGGAGTTTTTACGACAACAGAACTAGTGTCCTATGGTGCACCATGCATGTCTAGACATAAAACTTGTATGCTTTAATGAGTGCTATAACTTAATTATCTATACAATGTTAATTAGAATTATGATTGCTACTTAATGAATGACATACATTACAAATATATATAAGTATTATTTAAAATATATGGAGTTGTAGTAGGATAAAAAATTATTAATTCTAATGTATTGAATAAGATTCATGATTCTAACATGTAGGAAATAGATTACAAAATTTAATGTATTTGAAGATGAAAGATTACGAAATATTTTAAAAATTTTAATGTCTATAATAGTAATTTGGAAATATGCAACCACAACTATAGGAAAAATATTTCCTATAAATTTGTGTAATGGTACTAATGTAAATGTGCAATAGAATAATTATTGTTACACTATTCTTATGCATGTATTAAATATGTGTATATGCTCTCCAAATCACACTTATGATGAGCATGTTATCAGTCTTGGTATTCAGTCTTGGTATTCTCATCCTCTATACTAGTAGTTGTATTAGTCACACATCTTCTTTCAACTAGAGAAATCCATGTTTCCACTACTCTATCATATGGAAATTTATCTATAGAATAATGTGAAATGTATAGTCTCAAGTAAGTCTCTAGATTTTTATCTAATCTATTTCTACATTTTGACTTCATGAAGGATAATGTACTAAACACTTGATCATCTTCCATAGAACCCAAAATTATTGCTTGAACAAGTTCAGATAATCTAAAATATTCACTAATACTTTCTTGTAATATTCTACTTGGAATTTTTTTCCATAGATGTGTAATGACACCATTTTTTGTTGGGTCACTTAAACACTAAAATTGATCCATCATTGTAATCCCAAACTATGTTGACTGAGACATCAGTATTTGTTTATTTAAAATTCCATTAATATAAACTCCACTTTTTGAAATAATCTATTGATATGTTCTTGATTGTCAAAACTGTTCCAAAAAATGGGATTCACAACTCCCATGCCCTCCAACAACTCATCCCTTTGAAAAAGTTATCTAATCTCAACAGATAAACTTTGTGATATTTTGCTTAATTTAATTCATGTTTTAGATAAAATAGTATAATATAGTAAACATGTCATAGGTACATCTTCAAGTTCAGCTCCCACAACTTCAAGTCTTCTAAATCATGTGTGCATTGGGATCTTAATGCCATTTACCATAACACAAAAATGATCATGTATATTTAATTTCAAATAAATCTCTAGATTCTAAAAATCCATCAAAAATTTATAGGTTATAAAAATAATTCCATGAAATATTTATTTCGATGTGTATAATTTATATAAACATTGACATACATGTTTTATCAAATGTATGAAGTCAATAATATAGATAGATCTCTCTTGGGCATGTTTCACTAAATAGTTGATTTCCTTCAACATTAGTAAAATACCTTATAATGTGTGTAAAGTTTATAAATATGTTAAACTACATAACAAATCCTTTGCTTTGTCAACTTCCCTATGGTATTTATACATATACCTTGTCAAAGATGGATACTCCTCAAAAAATTTGCATGCAGGTTCATACATGAAAATCCATCTAGTTTCAACATCTTTTAGTAGTTTTTACCATTTGTCACCCCAACTACAAATTCTTGGAACTCTATAAATATTTTTGGGCTGATTTATATGTAAGCATGTAAGTCATAAATAATCTCTTCCATTTTTATGACATTACTAAATGTGCTAACAATTTTGTATGCAAGATTCATCTTATGTGCCATGCAATGGATTGGAATCATAAATAGAGAAACTATTCTTTGAAGGTGAACATAATGACCCTTTCTATTCCCCTATATCACTGATGTACCATTAGCACCAACACACACTAACTTAATAGCTATGGAATAATCATCCATCCTAACTCTCTCTCTTAAATTGGATATAACCAATTTATGAAGGTTTTCTTCATTGCAATTTTCTACCATTTTATAGATAGCTAAAAGTTGAGATTGCCTTGAATAGTTTTCAAAGGTATACACATGCATTTAAACCCATATTGTGTTGTCAGCTATAGTGACCTCATCAATGGACAAAGAGATAAATAGTGATCTCTGAACACTTTCTTTCAAATCTTCCTTCTCAACAATGGCTAGACATTTTGCCATTTCCAAAGCACTATTATCTGACCAATGTGAATATGTAATATCAGAAACCCATTATGTTGAAACAAAATTTTTTGTAATCTAAAAAATTAGAAAGGGTCTTCCTTTATTTTAAATGTGAAAAATAGTAGAGAACTGTACATATTTTACCTTAAGATTAGACTGCATAACTTTTCCAAATTTTGCTTTGATTGTTCCCCCTTTCTCAACAAGATATTTATGTCATTTTTGATCATTTTCATATTCATTTGCATATCTTACATGAATTCATTATTCTCTATTTTTTCCTTTGTGTGTTCTTGTTATCTATCTGTCTGGTTGCTTCATGGATATATAGATTTTCCCATAATGTTTCTCAATTGTGTCCAATTTAAGTTACATTTTGTGTTCTTTTCCAAGTTTCCAACTAAAAATTGTACATTTGTATTATTTTAGAGTCTCATTACCATTTTTTGGTTCTATAGATTCTATAAATAGATATTTTGTAGCTTAGTCAACTTGAAAAGACCTTCCTATTATCCATGTACTTATCTTCCTCCATTAACTTTTTTGAAGTGCCTAAAGGAGTGTGTTCTAGTGAATTACCCAGAGGAGTATCTTCTCTGGGTAGAATTTCATTAATAAAATCTTCAAGTGGTGAGAATTTATTGAGATTAATTCCTTCTAATGAAATAGTGTTAATATCCATGTTGATTTCTGCATTGAAATGTTTTTATAATTATTATATAATAAAAATAATAATTGATATTTTTAAAAAAGTTTCAAAATTACTTGTATTTATAGTGCCTATTGTTTTTGGAGTCCTCTTTCTTGGATTTATGAAACAAGACATGATGTTGTATTTTTATAGTATTTTTTGGGGTGATTTACCCTTACCATTACCTCTCGATGCCATAGTTTTATTATCAGGTGGTTTAGTACTACCATATTCTTGTCTACTACTAGGCATCAATCTATGGTCATGTAACACAGTGCTTCCAAGCGGTAAGATACTAATATGTAGCATAGTGTTGTAGGGTGCCAATCTACTACCATATGACACATCACTACCAGATGTTATGTTTCCATCATTTAGCACATTACTATTAGGCATCAAGTTGTCATCACATGGTACATTACTACTAGGTGTAAGGTTGTCATTATATGACACATTACTATTGAGCATCAGGTTGTCATCATATAACACATTATTATTGGGTGTTAGATTGCCATAGTGAGACACAGTGCTATTGAAAGCTATGTTGCAGTCGGGAAACATAGTGTCATCGAGCATCTAATTGGCATCACATGACATAATGCTACCAAACATCAGTAAATACTAAGTGGTGTATTATTTTTGCATGGCTTAGTTTCTATTGAAAGTAGTTGAGCAGTGCAATCTAACCTAAAGTCTCAAGATCTTTAAAATCTGGTAAAAAAAGATACTTCGATGGTAAGTTCATAACCTCTAGGAACACATGTACTATATGTATGGTGAATTTGCATGGATAACCCCATAATTATTATAAATCATTGGTGAGATAACCCCAAAAAAGATGACATCCTAAAATTTTAGGTGAAAAGGTTGTATACCACACCCAAAAAATTGCCAAATTTAGATTTCCCAAATCAGAATATTCATGAATTAATGAATAGATGCCACTAAAATTTACCCTAGTTTTAGGCTCAAGAATGTCCTTCCTTATGTTATAAAATTATATTTTTTAGACTCACATGAATTGAAAACTATAAATCATCTACACAAACCAAAATAACCATCACATGTGTGTTGAATCCTTATACTTTCATTCCATAGGACTTGGATAAAATTCAAAAGAAAAATGTGTGGCAGATAATTTAGTGATCATTCATAAAATACTATTTTTATATAGTTAAGAGATAATTTATTTGCCTTCAATAGACATTTATATTTTTGGGACCTTTGATTACAAATCCATTACTTTCAACAACTTAGGATATTAAAATTACATATGTTCCCACCACCACGACCTCTAAATCCACTTGGATATGCATTTTTCCAACTAGTCTAGCATCAAGAAATATTGATAAGATATGTTGTAAACATTTGAGTGAAGTTGGATACATCTACCTTGAAGGACTCATGGATAAAAATTAACATCTCCACCATGTCAGTGGTGCTAAATAACCTTTAGGACCATGTTATTTCCCTTTCAGTACACTTATTTAGGAGATAGAACATCTATTTGGGCCTCAAGAATGTACTTCCCTATACATAAAAACCATCAATCATCTACATGAATAAAAATATTCTCTTATCTTAGAGAATATGGAATTGGTTAAGTGAAAAAAGTTGGGGGATAAAAATAGGGTTACTCTTGGATGTGTTTTTTCTAAAAATCAATAAATCTCAACTTTTGTAGATTATTTGAGATGGCCACTCTCTAAATTTGAATATGTAAAAGAACATCAATTGTAAAATTTTGATTATAGTTTTTAAAATAATATATATTTTAAAATGGTTAAGTATAAGTATGTCAAACATCTAAATTTTGAAGAGAAAATCTTATTTTTTAATAAAAACAAGGTAGATATCTGGTCGTATGACACATCATTTTTTTAACATTATTTAGTATTGTTTAATCTTTTGGTTGAAATTTAGATAAAATCATCTAGTTTGTGGCCTATATTTTTAAAAAAATGAATATATATATTTTTATTAATTATATAAGTAAATAGATCATGAAAACTGACAAAAAATGGATAGATGGTTGTATGACCTCTATAACTACATTTTAAAATGTAAAATTAGTTTTTCTTGAATGTTTATAGAATTAAGCCTAGTTTGTGACCACATAATTTGTTTTGAATTTGGATCAATGAAAAAAATACATTAACATATAAAGGCACATATATTTACAGCACATGTTGGCCTAAAATAGGCATAGTTAGAAATCAACATAGATGAAAGCCTTAAAATAGTCCAAAAATTGAAAAATAATATATTTAGAAAGAGGAAAGCATTCTCAATGTTGTATTAATAATTTTTTGAATTTCATTGAAATTCATAGTGTTTATGAAGATAGAGGTTGGATATTCTTATTTTTTGTCAAAACACTTAAATTCAATTATGTTAGCAGGTTCAAGTCTTAGGCTTAGGAATCCAAGCCATTTCTGAGCCAAAATGCATGGTTTTTTAATTTAAAAATAAGTGTGTACACATTATAATACATATGCACTATAATACATACACATTATACCACATAAATGTTATAATGTGTATATGTTATAATGCATCCATGTTATAGTGTGTACGCATTGATTTAACATTACATTAAAAAAATGGATCTATGTATGCATGTTTTTGTTCATCTATATATCTATTCACATTTATATTTTTATTTTAAAGTAGACTGTGTCAATATATACACTACCAAAAAAATGACATAATGGATATAGTGATGCAACTTTGGCATGCTTGTGCTCGTGAAGGTAATTTCAATTATATAGAATATGATTTAGGGTTAAACTAGGCCCAATTTTATTACAAAGCAAATGAAAGATTTAATTGTTTAAATAGTGGAGGTAATTAGGGCCAATTTAAACCCCTTGAATGTAAATTTGATGACTATAGATTGTGATTTAGGGCTAAATTGCTTATATTTCCTAACATTTTGAGTGAATGAGTGAATTAGTGCAATCAATGATGCAATTTGAGTGAAATTAAGCCTCGTGAACCTAATTTTTACTATAAAGATGTAATTTTAGGCTGTAAACCCAACTATCATAAAAAAATAAACCAAATAACCCATTGGTTCAATCCAAAGGAAATTGGGGCTAATTTGAGACCCTTCAAGCTAAGTATGACTATAAAATGTGATTTAGGGCCTAATCAACTCCAATTTTATCAAAGAATGAAGCAAAGAATTATTTGGTTTAATGACAAACGAAAGTTTGGCATGTATGGGATGTGGTTTGGGGCTCAATAAACTCAAATGTCATCATATAATGAATGAAATAGCCAATTGGTTGAATTTTCAAGGCAATTAGGGTCAAAATTAGCTCTTTCACCTAATTAAAACTATATAACATGATTTGAGGCCAAATTAGATTTTATTTCGCAATAGATTGATCTAATTAGTCAAATGTGCAATCATTGACATGATTTTGGAAACATTGAGCTACATGAAACTAGTTTCAATTGTATATGATGTGATTTAGAGGGAAATTGATCATATTATCATCATTTAATGAATAAAATAGTTGATTCATTCAATCAAAAAGGAAATTAAGGCCAATTTAAGCCCATTCAACCTAACTACAAGACTAGGACATGATTTTGGGATAAATTATCTCTAATTCTATTATGAATTGATATAATTAATTAATTGGTACAATTAGAAAGGTAATTTGGGACATATTGAGCCTTGTGAACCTAAATTATGGCTCAATATATTGTATATGATGCAACATAAGGCTTAATCAACCCTAATTTTATCATAAATGTAAATATAAAGAATATTATGGCTAATCTAAACTTGTTAAACCTAACTACGAGTTTAGGATGTGATTTGGTGCTAAATTATCTCATATTTCCTCACATATCAAGCCAATTACTCAATTATTACAATCATTGATGCAAGTTGGATGAAATTGAACCCTATGAACCTAATTTTGATAATGTAGGATGTAATTTAGGATTCAATTGACCCCATTATCATAACAAATTTTAAAAAAATAGTCCACCAATTCAATCATGAAGTAAATTAGGCCTAATTTGAGCCTCTTAAACCTAACTACAAGAATAAGATGTGATTTGGGGATAAATTAGCTTTGATTCCATCATAAAATGATGTAATTAGTCAATTGGTGTAATTAGAGATGTGATTTGGGTGAAATTAATCCTAGTGAACCTAAATTATGTCTCAATTGATTGTATATGTTGCAACATATGGCTTAATCAACCCTAATTTTATCACAAGTGCAAATAAAGAGGCAATTGGGGCTAATTTAAACATCTTGAGCCTATTTATAAGTCTAAGATGTGATTTGGGGATAAATTAGGTTATATTTCCTGACATATCAATCCAATTAGTTTATTTTTATAATGATTGAGGTAAGTTAGACAAAATTGAACCATGTGAACCTAATTTTGAGTATACAAGATGGAATTTGGGGGTCAATCGACTTTATTATCATAAAAAAATACATAAAACAGTTCATCAATTCAATAAAAAATATAAATTGGGAAAATTTGAGCTCTTTAACCCTAATTATGATTATAAAATGTGATTCAAGGCTCAAATGACCCCAATTTTATCATAAATACAATCACATGTAATTGGGGCTAATTTAAACCCCTTAAAGCTAACTGTGAGTATAGTATGTTATTTGGGGCCAACTAAACCATTTATAACCTAATATTAACTATATGGGATGTGATTTGTACATTAATAAACCCCAAATTACATCACATAACAATCATATAATGTAGTGATTTGATATAAAACCAAGTAGACATAAAACACACACATTATAATCATTACATGTTAATTTCACAATAGAAAAAAAAATTATTATGACATTTATTTTTAACCTCTTTCAATAATTTTATCCCCACTTACATTCTCTACATCATTATGTACCCTATATATCGAAGATAAAAAATAATCAAGTTTTTTTTTCGGATCAAACCATCAAAATTTATGAATTTTGTCTAGTCATAGGTGATGGATCTAATTCAAGGAAGAAGAAAAAATTAAAGCATAGAAAACAATAAAAATTAAATGTGTTGAGAGGAAAATAAAATGTATGAATTCAGACTTTTCACTCAAGATAGGTTACAAACAATATCCCTAATGAACCAAAAATTGTAGATAATGATGATGAATTTTTATCTAAAAGTCCAAATTATATTGTAAGTCCACATTCATAGTATGAATTTTTTAATTTTTTTGATGATGAATCTATTCATGATGATTTAACCCTAACAATGAATAAAATTAATGGAAACATAAAATTATGAAAGTAACAATGAATAAAATTCCATGGAAACACTAAAAAATGAAAGTAACAACGAAGAAACTAGTAATGAATATAATGATATGGAAACACCATCTCAAAAAATTCCACCATTATTAACACCTCCAAATATTTTGTTTAGAAAAGGCAAGCAGTTAATTGAGTTTGATGAAAACATTTAAAAACCAATTCCTAATATGATATTTGACCTCCATTAAAAAAGACTAGTTGAAAGAATTTGGGATAATTTAAAAAAAAAAAAAGAATTGGATAGTAAAAAATGTCAATTATTTATTTCATTGATGGAATTGATTCAAATATGACTTATAATGTACACCCTAGGACTAAGAAAATTTAACATGGATGGTGAAAAAAAGGAAAATGTTTAAAATATACATGATTCATATCATATTGTAGGCATGAAAGCATGTAACAAATAATGTAATTTTTCATATGCATAATTAAAACTTTTGTAATAAGTGGTCTAATAGGGAGAAAATGCTTGATTTCAAAAACTAGCTGAGCATTGAAAATAAATAGAAAAATAATAATGAAAGTAATTAAAAGAATTATTTATGCCAATACTAATGAGCTCTAGTCATTGTTAGGTAGACTTTCATGAAAGGACAAGGTTATAGCTGATGATTTCAAATATTTACTTGCACAATTTTTGAAAGACAATACAAGAGTTTCACCCAATATAAGAGATGTAGTGAAAAAAAGAGTTTGCTCTTGTAACCATGAACTTCATCCAAAATATTTATTGGGTATAACCCAAACATAATTTTACTCTAAGTTTTTACAAAAACAATCCACAAATATATATTAGTCAAATATATTTGAGATGGCCCAACCCATTTACATAAAAATAAATCACACATGCACCACTTATTATTATGGGGTACATTTGATTTCTCAAAGCAATATGATGTTTTTTTTCCATATACATTATACTTTGGTGGCATGTAAGTTCAACCAAAATTAGTAATGGAATTTATTTCAACCATTTTTTTTTCAAAGACCAGATGGACCATTTTCTTATAATTAAGCATTTTTAGATGGAAATTTTAAAATTTGTGGTGGATTGTCAAAACTAAAAAATTATATCCATGATGAGGGTAAAATTAAAATCAAACAAGAATTATCTAGTTTGAGAATATACAAATATGTGACATATCAATTAAAAGATGACAAAGAATCTACAAGGTGTGAATTTATGATTAGATTGAGGGATGAGATTGTTTATGAGTACACAAGGCACACACATAGAGATAAATGGTTGGATGAACATTTAAATTCAAGCAAGGAAATGTTACCACTTGGTTCTATTATTTTAGTAGTCAACTTTAATAATAATTGCATATTCAAACCGTAAATGGAAGTTCTGTCACAATATTACAACTCAATACATGTTACCATATTCATGCATATAACATTCATGCATGCACTTGATAGTATATATCAAGATAGAAAAATATTAAGGGAGTACTATTTATATATTATTAATGATTGATTACATTGTACAAAGTACATGCAAGTTTCTTTTGAGATGTTATATGGAAATTTGACTAAGAGAAGAATTACATTTAATTAACATTATCTTAGGTTAGACAATTATACATTATAATTCAAGAATGCATAGATGTTTTATTGATTGAGAAGGATGCATGATATCATTGGTGTACACCATATTTAGAGTTTAATTAAGGCTGATGATGTAAAAGGGGAACATGATGGTGTTAGATCATGTGTAAAAAAATTGGTTACAAGAGTGGAGTTGAAGTTTAAAGATGGTGTTATTTTGATTGATGTATAAACCATTGTTGAATGGTGTAATGAGAGAATGGGCCATGGTGTTCAAGAAAATTATAATGTTTTTAGATGTTTCTAGTTGATAGAGGAAGAAAAATTGGTAAATCATGAAGATTATATGACTATAATGGGGTTAAGTGAGCTCCACTCATTTCATAGTTTAAATACAGGTTGTTAGACTAGTCATATAAGACACTCAACATGTGTCTATTTTTCATGTATGAACTTTGTTTATAATGAATGAGATCCATATGAGTGAGTGGATGAATGTAGTTGTAGACCTCCAATTCTAATTGACACATATCAAGTTACATCAACATTACAAATTATAGACATGACATCATCACATGAATTTGATCATGTATCTATATAGTGTAACCAAGTAGAAGATTAATCATTGTGTATTATTTATTCTCATTATCTATCTTGAAATCATCATTAAAAATTGGTTTTTATGATATAGGGAATGTTTTTGTAGTAATTATTGATGAAGATAATGAAGAGGTAATAAATTATACTTATGTCAATGTGTAAAAGATAAAAACAAATTGACTTTCTTAGTCATATATGGGAAAAAATTAACTATCCCACTTGGTTTGTGGTAGTCATTGGAAATTGGATTTGATGATATCTTATTAGAAATTTAGATGTATGGTTGTTTGAAGAATATGAAACATATAAGAAGATACTACACTGTCAAAATTTGGTTTATTCAACAAATATTCAATTGGTCAAATATCATAGGATGCCATTAAATAAGAATATATAGAAATTTTGTGGGTTAGACCATGAAAATATTCTTTTTACTATCAATATTAGAGCAAATCCTAGTGGGTTTTTGGATTGAAATTAAAAGGTATGTTAATCTCTAAAATATATATGTATTTAATTTTACCATATTTTATAGATTTTGTAGGTAGGACATATCAATTTAATTTTTAATTACTTACTAATAATTTTATTTAGGTTAGTGGTGTCAAATAAACTTCCACATTCATATGGTTGACACTATTAGTAAAGAATTTCATATTATTGAAGCTAAGAGAAGCTTAATAAAAGTATTTTGATATTATAGAAAGGGAATTATTAAGGCAAGAATGATTACTCCATATATTGAACGAGCATGATAAGAGGGAAAGAACCTGGTACTAAATGTAATCCACCACCTCAAACGTGTTGGTAGTGACAATTTATATCCACAAAGCACCAAAGGTGGAAATCTCAAACTACCACTTCAACTTTGACAACATTTATTGTTAGTGTTTCTAAGCTCCAAAAAAATTGTGAAAACACACATTTGGGTGGATTTGAAGGTCATAGTATTCAAAGAATGTGTCAGTTTTATATCCAAACATGTTTTAAGTTTTTTTTTTTTGTGTGGAGGCTTTGGAGGGAGAAATTCATGTTAAAGGACAAAAACTTGTCTCTTCATTATAAAAAGTTACATTTTAAGACTATTTTTTTTAATGTGTGCCATGACTTCATCTCCAAGGTTCCATAAACATTTTTTGGGTTGAAATTAGAGGTATTAAACATATATATGGGGGTTCTTTTGGCTCATGATAAAGACTTATAGTTTTCATTTTATGAGCATTTGTAGTTACCCTAAAAAACTATCATTTGAGCCTATTTGGAAGGGCAATCTTGAGGTCAGAATGGGTAATCCATATTTTGACTAGGAATGATCAGAGGCCAAGAAATTAGTATTAGACAATATCTAGCACCCCAAAATTTTTGGTAGTTATAGTTCTAGCCATGAAGCATAGGATTTGTATATCTCGAACTACCACTTCAACTTTGACAACGTTTATTTTCAATGTTTCCAAACTCCTTAATAGTTGTGAAAACATGTATATATTTAGATTTGGATATTATGATATTCATATAAACTTTAATTTTATCATGCACACTTGTTTTAAGTGATATATTTTCATGTAGAGGTCCTGAAGGAGGAAAGTCAGTTGGAGGATAAGAATTTGTCTCTTCACTGCAAAAATGTTACATTTTAGGATTGATTACTGTAACGTGTGCCATTCATTTGTATATAAATTTACATCAACATGATTTGGTTTGAAATTATATGAATTAAACATGCATGTTAGGGTTATTTTAGTTCATGAAAATGACTTATATTATCTATGTTATGTACATCTAAAGTTACCCTTAAAAACTATGATTTTCTCATATTGGGAAGGGCATTCTTGAGGCTAGAATGGGTAATTTATCTCTCAAAAAAATATTACCATAAGACAATAACTTGGTAATATATTTTATATGCCACTCCAAATGTGTTTTTAGTGTCATTTTCTAGCCGTGAAGCAATAAAGGTGTAGATCTCAAACTACCATTTTGACTTTGACAATATTTATGATTAGTGTTTCCTAGCTCCTAAACAATTGTAAAAACACACATCTAGGGGATTTGTATGTATTAATATTTGGAGAAAATGTAATTTTACCATACAAATGTGTTTTAATTTATTTATTTTCATTTTTATGTCCCAAAGGTAGAATTTTTAGTTAGAGGATAGGAACTTGTCTCTTCACTATAAAAAAGTTATATTTCAAGACTAATTAATACAATGTGTGCCATAGATTCATCTCTAAGGTTACATATATGTCATATATAGTGAAATTATATGGATTTTACATGCATATAAGTTTTTTTTTTGTGTGTGTGCAATTGACTTATGGTTTCCATTTTATGTGCATCTCAAGTTGCACTTAAAAATTCTAATTTTATCATATTGGGAAGGGCATTCTTGAGGCCTAAATGGGTACTCCATCTCTTGATTTAGAATGATAAAAGGACAAGAACCTATTAATATATGTTTTATACCACCCTATATGTATTCAAAATGCCATTTTCCAGCCACAAAGCACTAGAGGTGGAGATCTTGAACAACTACTTCAAATTTGACAAAATTTATTGTCAATGTTTTCAAGCCACTAAATAGTTCTGAAAACACTCGTTTGGGTAGATTTGGAGGTCATGGTATTCAGATAACATTTAATTTTCCTATTTATCACCTAAAATTTAAAGAGATAAAAAATGAATAAGAAGAGCTACCAAGGGAGAAAACATCAAGGAGTAATAACCCATAAAGGATTTCCCATCATCATTGCAAGTGGGTAAAGGTAAGAATTCATTCTTGGTGTCATATATAGATTACTCACAAAGATAAGGTTTTTATTGACATGTATTTTAAAGAATAACCTCAAATTTATTTGTGTTCAATTTACTAAAATAATAAATAATGAAATTGACCTCATTTTCATGAGAAGGCAATGAGGAATTTCACTCTTCAAGGGTGAGTATGGAGCAATTGCCTAATATTTTTGAGAATTCATAAGTTAGAGCAACCCATTTCATCAAATATTTTGTGTCATTTTTAACATTCTCATATTGACATATGATAAGAAGAGAAGAAATGGCCAATTTAAGTGTAGTGGAGAGATAGAGAACAAAGTTGAAGAAGTGGAACAGAAGATCTATAACCACCAAAATATTCCAAGGCCTTAATGATATTAATAATTTTAATGAATATAAAAGGGGAATAATAAGTTCCAAATGACATCAAATCACTATAGAAATGGTATTCACATTATAATAGTGAAATCTCATGAAATGTCATCAATAAAACTAATAAGGATGATAATATTATCCACAAATAGTCAAGCATAGTACCCCATTCCAATCAAGTATCACAATGAAAATAATCAAATGGTGTAGCTCAATCATGAAAGGAACTTCACACTAACATATGAATCTATCTCAAATATTATACTATTGTTTCCCATATAGTTTTAATTGTAACATATATTGAAGGATTGGAAGTTAGTTTTAATAATTACATGAAGGAAATATTAAAGATTATCATATTAAAATATGGAAATACAACCAATAAATTTAGTTTTTCAATAGTATTGTGAGCCAATTTGTACATAGAAATATGATCACCATAAAACATTAACTTATATGTATGTATGAAATCTATAAATGAATACAAAACAAGAACATAATAGAATTTTGGTTGAATGCCATATAGGCATACAATGTAAAAATCATGTACATTGCCATATAGACATAAAAAAAACATACATCATATAATAACATAATATAATTTTTGGTGAATTTGACATAGGCATACAATGACAAAAATGCATATATTGACATATAGGCATTATAAATGTACATCATCTAAGACATCCTATCATAATAAACCTCCCTCTTTTTTCCTTCCTCAAATAAGACTCTCATTGGGATGTTTTTATTTTAGATGGAGATCCCTCGGATGCCTTTAATTCCTCCAAGGTATAACTACAAGTCCTTTTAGACTCATCTCTCTCCTATAGTTGGACATGTTCATATAAAAATATTATTAGAAACTTTACTTACTAGACATGAAACCTAGTTTAGAAATTAATTTTAAACCAATACAATTTTTTTTTAAACATGCAGTTACCACAGTCTCTTGGTCACACTCAATTTCCTTATAATGATCAACAGGGTTAGTGATAGGTTAAGGTGCATATAAATGAGTGTGAAATGGGGTAAAACATGAGAAGGTGGCATGATAATAATTTTAATGGGACTATCATATGTCATCAGACAACCCTGCATACACATTACATTCATGTAAATTATATTTGCCCAAGTATAGAGTAAAATTATTAAAACAAATATGTATTTATAATAGGAAATTAAAATTTAATATACATTATTTAGTGGATGAATAGATGATATTTTATTAATAGTGCCTATGTCTATTTCATCTTATAAAGATGGAAGGGCCTCTATTATAGTCATCAACTGAATAAACAATATATGCTTATCAGTTGAACACACACACACACACACACACACACACACACACACACACACACACACACACACACACACACACACACACACACACACACACACACACACACACACACACACACACACACACAGACACACACACACACACACACATATCAGTTGAGTATATTAAATTTTAATTTTTAATTATAAATACATATTTGTTTTAATAATTTTACTCTATACTTGGGAAAATATAATTAGTGGATGAATAGATGATATTGTAGTAGTAATTCCTATGTCTATTTCATCTTATAAAGATGGAAGGGTCTCTATTGTAGTCATCAACTGAATAAACAATATATGATTATAAGTTTAGCATATATATATGAATTAAAAATTACCTTTGTATATGTAAACATTGGCTAAGTAACATCAACAAATGCATTAGTAGATGGCCGACAAACTAGCTGTGAAGATTATGGTATCGTTTCTTCTCAAAACATAAAAAATTACATACATATTATCATATTTATATGTAAAATAATTGTTACATTTTAAATACAAATATAAGTAAAATATAACATGTTAAATATATAAGACACATGCATATGTGTTTTCAATGTTTGCACGCCAAATGTACGTGCCAAAAAATCATCACTCAAAGCTATAGCATCTAGGTAATCAATAACACCACCATCATCATATGAAGGTCCAATGCATATAGCACCACAAAACCTACAAGGATTCAGTTGAATAGACACACTAGGTGGAGAATCACCACATCCACCCTCTCTATCATTAGCCTCAAAAATATTACTTGTATGTTAAATGAGTGTCTTATTAAATGAACTAAGTTTATGCAAAGTCTCAATATCTACAACCTCATTCACTTAAATTAGATCTCATGATGAAGTGGATTTTAGGTGTGGACTCTTATAGGCTAATTAGAATCATGATGTGCACCTAGTATATCCTATGCATAGCCTTTCTCTTGGACCTAAAACTCTAAGTAGTCAAAATAATTGGGAATATTGTTGAGGAGAAACCCATAATATATTTTCCTCAAAAAATACAATGGAACCTCATGGTTGTTAAAATGTTGGTAATCAAATACCATCCACTATCTATCCTAAAAAAATATTATCAAATTATGCTTGAATTAATTGATTGAGGACCATCTTGATGATAATGGAAAAGGTGCATTGGTTGATGGATCAAAGAATAAGGCACAAATTTAGTTTTTTGTTATGTTTTATCTTTCACCTCATGTTCTATCAATTTCTCAACATAATAAAACCTATATATATATCCGTATATAATGACCATTTATCAATTTGACTCATTATCACTTTAACTTAGCCTAGTATGACTCTAGGGTATTATCCAAATATTTACAGTGGGTGTTGTTAGAAATGGGGTTCCTCATTCTCTTAAGTTTATGTTTAATTTATATTTTATTCTCGACTGTGTGCATCTAAATAATCTTGACTACCTAGGGAGTCTTATGGAATTTTAGGAGGGATAGGAGGGTTATGAGGATAGTTAGGAGGTTGTTCTATTGCACTTGAATGGGTTTTTAAAACAAAAAAAAATGTTTTAAAAAAATAAAATAATGCAAATAAAAAATAATTTCTAAAATCTGGTGTTGACAGGTTTGATTTTTCTTGCTTACCTCCCCTCCATGGTGGAATTGTCAATTAGTTGAGGTAATGGGCAATTAAATACTATGAAAAATGTTATCAATATAAAAATTACAATGAACATGATTAGAAACATCATAATGCATTAAAAATTAAACATGTTTCCTACAACAACAAGTGGTATGTGATTGATTTTTACATAGAAGGGTTTGCCCATTTCAAAATGTATTTTTTATTTGATAAATAAAAATGTAGAGGTTTTAATTGTATTTTTAACTATAGTGTTCAAATAGATAATCAAGTCAGCATAAAAACAAACAATAATAGATAAACCAATCTTCTAGACTGGCCATAAAGATAAAGAAACTTCTAATAAAACACCCACAAAACACCACAAAACCTAAACTAAATGTTTTTCCAAAAATAAACATAAAAAAGATATAAAAAAGGTCATGGTTAATCAAAAGAATCTTCTAACTCGGAGTAATTCACCAGTGTTACCATAAAAACATCTCCTTGTCCTCATTGATTTTGTCTTTCGTAGTATGTCTGCTCACACATTCTTCCTTATCCTACTCTTTCTTCTTTTTTCCTCGAGCTTTGGGAGAGGTTTTAGCTACTTTTTCTTGAATTATTTTATATTTTTAACCCTTCATACCAATTATTATAATTTCCATTTTCATGAAACTCTTAGGAGGGGTAGTGGTAGACATTGATGTTGTTGTCACTCCTTTCTCCTTCTTGGGAGGGCTAGTTTTCTCCCCATCAATTTGAGGGTTGACTCCCACATTTATACTAGTCTCTCAATCCTTTTTATATTTCTCTACCTCTCCCTTTAGTGTATTACATTCTTCCAACTATTTTATGATAGTCTTTCCATGGTGTTCAATCTTATCCTTTTACTCTATTAGTTTCAAATTAAAAGTTAAGTGAAGGCCTAAGGTGTCTTTCCTCTCACTCTTATCCTTAAGGTCCTTCATAGGAGATGTATAAGTATTCTTACTATCTTATTCTATGTTCTTAACCATCTTATATTTATTAATCTTAGGAGTTTGAGATTTATGTTTTCTATATTTGCCCTCAGGTATGATCTCCATCATGTGGGAACTTTCAGAACGGACTTTGTCCCAAGAATTTTTGGATGATTCATGAATTTCCTCCCCAATATCCTAAAACTTATCAGGGTCCTCCTCATAGTCCTCCATAACCTATTTATCCAACAAATACACTTCCATCCCTCTCAAAACTTTCCCTCTCTTCACTATGAGTAAAATTAAACCTTGGTGGATGACATCACTTATAGGATTTGATTTAAAACAAGTTATGGTTATTTCAAGTGATTTGAATAATAAATATGGAAAACTAATTATGTATCTTTTGAATTTATTCAAGAACATAAATTCATGATAGAATAGGACATGAAATTTACCTTCAATCATTATATACTTCATTATCTTCAAGCATATGTCTATCTAGTACTTTAGTAAATTCATCCTTGGGAAGCCTATCCTATTAGTGATGATCACATCAAAATTGTTTAATTTCATTAGGACTTATTTATTCTTGTGTTTATCCTTAAATTATTTGGTAAGATCATAGCTCATGCTAGTCAACTCCCCAATCAATTGTTTTTATATTTTCATCTATGCTCCTCTTATTTAGCCATAATATTTTGACATCTCTTCCTCATAACCCACAATTATGGTCATGAACTTAGCTAGACCACCCTCTCCCAATTTATACCAAAATTTTGGTTTTTTATTTGGTTTGACATAGGATATGGGTTCAATTATGTCCCTATCCCATCCCCTCATGGCTTTTTTCCTCGTTTCTAGGATCAAGATCTAGATCATAGTTTCCAATGACTTTACCTACTTCATTCACTCTATATGTGTTGTAAAGTTAATGTAGATTCCATGGAATGTCTTATTCTCACACTTCACCCTTATCATGTAATGATAGCAACGTATTGTTTAATCATATATATATATTAAAACATGTCTAATTATTTAGGTTTATTCACTATGCGAGAAATCCTTATCCATAGACATAATGATGGGGTTAGAATCATTAAATAATATGTTAAAAATATAGAGGGGCAAGCCATCAAGATTATTCCATGAAATAAATATTTTATTAAATACACCAAGATTAACCATCCCATCGGTTATCTTATTTACCTCCCTAAACACATGGCCTATAGTGACTTCTTTGTAATGTTTTAGAAGCTCTCCTGTATCATCAATATCTTTAACTAATAGAAATTTAAGGATTTTTTTTTAAAATTTTAGAGTACAATTATGTTTGAATCACATCTAATTTTTTTTTGGATGTAGTTCATGGATACAAGAACTAACTTTGCTTTTAACTACATCTCTTATATTGGGTGATACATTTGTGTTATCTTTCTGAAATTATGCAAGTAAATCTTTTAGGGAATCGGTTATAGCCTTGTATCTACATGGGATTCTACCATGGAATTCATACAAGTCATTATTATTGGAAACATCAAGTCTTATACATCTCCCAATTGCTTTCATTAGTGTTTTTTAATTTATGTTCAATGCTCTACTTGTTTGTCTAATCAAGTTTTTGTTAATTTTTTGACAACATACCCTATATTTTTTAATAATACGTTAGGAAACATTACCATCTTTGGTGTGTTTATTCACACCTACTTTATTATATGTATTATTTATATTTTCAAAAATTGCCTTGTTTTGACCATAAATATTAGATGTTCTTAATCATAGGGTGTTCATTTTAGGTCTCATCCTTAAGAACTTCATCAACATAATAAAATTTGACAAATTCGAGTCTCATTTAATTTTTCAATCTAATAGTCCAAAAATTATTTGATATTTTCTTCTCATATGGTGGTTAAACATTTTTTTATGCATTGTTTGAAATTTTTTTCATCAATTGCAATTAAATACATAAGTCTTCTATGTAAAATCCTAGGAAGTGTTCTTAGTTTTAAAATTGGTTGATTTGGTGTTTCTATATTGTTATGTTCATTAGTAGTTTATTCATTTAAAATTATTTTCATATTAGTTTATTCATTTTTACTTTCACCAATAAGTGTTTCCATGCAATTTTACTCATTGTTAGAGGGTAATGTTAGTGTAGGATATTATTTTCCTTATATATATTGTTATGGATTATTCCTACACTTGTATTTAGCTTGCTTATGTGTTATTTTGAGGTCACTTCGGTGTGATAAATGAGGTAATTAAGGTTCACATGAACATAAAAAAATTGCAGTCAAATTGGTGGGTAAGGATACCCTTACCCACCAATATTGACATATGGAGCACACAAACCATTTGGAAAAAGTCTTGTGTTCACATTGACAAATGTCTTGGCTCTATGCCTCCATTGTAACTATAAATATGCATCTCATATAAGATATTTTTAATGAGTTATGAATCCAATATTATTATAATTATGATCTATTTTGATTTCAATCTCAACAATAGAGTTCTGCTTCTATTTGATTTGCATTTGCAGTCCGTGTGTTCAATTATATCATTTGGATCTTGGATAGTTTCATCATGGTATCAAAGATTATTTATAGTAACTAAAACCATTTTTTTGTTAATTTATTAAAATCTTGAGTAGTTTTTTGATTTTGTATTATAACTAAGATTATAAAGGAGAAACCTGTAAATCTATGTGTATCATCTACAGTCCTTTCTTCTCTAATTGGTGATCTTCATCAGTATTTAAAAGTATTTAAATTATATTGGATATATAAGTAACCTTTTTATATATATAAAGAGCATTCAAGATGGTTGCTTAGAAGACTAAATCATTTTTTTAATAAGGAGGCAAGATCTACAGGAAGGCTTTTTGTAAATCCATTTTTTTGAGAAAAATGAATTGCATTTTTCCAATTGTGATTAAATAGTAAATAATCACTCATATATTTTTATTATTTATATGAAATTTTGTTTCCTCTTTTTGGATCATTTTTAAATTCAAAATTTTGTTAAGAATTTCAAAATTTATCATAGTTTTACTAAATGTGGGTACTATTCAGAAAATTGCAAAAAATTATATTTTTGATGATGAAGTTTTAAGGAGTTTTATTTAATTTTTTTAATTTATAAAAACAATACTATTGTGAAAAATCATATTGTAAATTTTTTTTTTTACCATTTTTTTAATATTCCTTCTATTTCACGAAGATGTAGGGTGAGGTTCAGTTTTGGTAGGTGGTCAAATCCCCTTACAAGCAAAACAAAAAATTTCCTCTCCTTTGCTTGACTCAAAATTTAACACTCTTGTTCTCCTCATGGATGAATTTTTGGTTGAGTTAGACATCCATTTTTGTGATCTTGCATTATCACTTATGTAATTATTACATAGATTGCTCATTTATGGATACATTCTCGACTGAGTTAGACATCCATTTTTTATGAGCGTGCATTGTTATTTATGTCTTTAATGCAAATATTTCACTCACTTATATGCTATACACTTTGTTTTTGTGTGTATTACGTGATAGTAAATACTACACTATACTATGCATTCAACAACCTTGCATAGTCATCTTGTTGTTGTGTGTATTGCATGATGGTGAATACTATACCAAATCATGTAATTTGATAACATAAACTATATATTTATGGTTTATTGTGTGGATTTGTACCTATAATTCATTGTATATGAGTGTAGATATACTATATATTATATTATTTGTAGTGTATGCACCATTTATCCTTGGTACATGAGTTGAAGCTTCAAGAATCAACTGTATACTCATGTTTATGGCTATCTTTGGCCCTGCATGATATCTTAAGATTTGATGGGATTTATTGTGAAAAATAGTTGGTACGCATTGTATATGCACTAAAGTGCTGATTTTATATGCACTAAAACATAAAGTGCCAATTGTATGCACACTAAATTGCAGATTGTATATGCACTAAAACATAAATTGCTAAACCTCTATAATTGGGGGGTTATTTTTAATAATTTTATGGGGGTTGTTTTGTGCCTTGCCTTCTCTATTGCTCATTTAATTTTTACTTGCATTGTATCATGGATCACAATTTGGTCCCACTTCTCACTCCATTTAATTATCATGACTGAAAATCTAAAGTGCAAATTTTTCTAAAAAGTAAAGGTTTACATAAGATAACTATGAATATGGAAATTAAACCAAAACTTGGTGCAGATAAAATTAAGTGGTGTACTAGGTGTGATAAAGCATATGGTATTTTGTGTTTGTCTATTTCTCCTGCCTTACTCTTTCACATTGAATCTGCTAAATCACCACATGAGATTTGGAACACCTTGGAATAACTCTTTGGAAAGCAGGTTGTAATGAGGGGTCATGAGCTATAAAATGAGCTCATTAGTTTGACTCTAGGAAGTTTTGACACTATAGATTATTATTTCACCAAACTTAAATCACTTAGGCTACAATTAAATTGTGTGGCATAGAGAAAAAGGATGAAAAATTGATCCTCTCTATCCTTTCTAAGTTATGTCTTGACTACTTAGTTTTTGTCTCTACCTTTTATGCTATAAAGCGTGCCTGAGGAACTACATAGATTATGCCATCCTTAGATGATATTGCTAAATAATTAACTAGGGAGCAAGATAAGCTCATCTAAATGGGTACATTGAAGTCCTCCAAATCACATGTTTTATTGAGTCATGACAAACTGAAGACTTTAATTAATAAAGAGAAGAAACAAAACAAGGACTAAGATCAATGAAGGGGTCAAAAATTAGATACTAAGACAAAATTATCATATCAGTCTTCATCTTTAGTGGGAAACTCAAGAAAGAGAGGATCACATGTGCCTATTGTAAGAGAACTGGGCATGATGAAACAAAATGTATGAAGAAATAGATTGATCAACTAACAAAGATGCTTGAGAAAAACAACATCAATGTTCTTGATATAGTCAAATCAACCTCATTAGCATAGGAGTCTTTTAAGGAAAAATAAAGTAGTAACGGCAAAGGTAAGGGCAAGGACCTTGTTACAGTAACATCTTAGCCATCCACATGGGTGATTGATTATGGTGCCTTAGATCACATGGCTTCTTCATGAAACTTGTTCTCATCTTTAGAGTCATGTTCTATGCCATCTATTCTAATAGGTGATGACACTTTTGTTAAAGTTTTTGGGAGAGGATCTATTGAAGTTAATGATGGAACATTTGAAAATGTCTTATGTGTTCCATCACTATCAATTAATCTCCTATTTATTTATCAAATCACCCACATTGGATTAAGTAAGAAAGTTGAGTTTACTCCAGATTCTATTCTCATTAAGGAGCTGCATAGTAATACTATAGTGGCCATTGAAAAAGAAAATCACCAATCAATGTTGTACACCTCAAATTTTTTTCTTGATTACCCTTCTACTACATTACTCACTCATTTTGATGGAGTGAGCAAACTATGGCATGAGTGATTTGGCCATCTAAACTATCACTACTTAGAACAACTTAGTCAAAAATATATGGTAATAAGGTTGTCTTGTGTTCATTTTTTTGATGGTGTTTGTGAAGTTTTCATGCTTGGTAAACATCCCAAAGAGAAATATGACAAAGGAAAATCATGGAGAGCCACTCAAAATTTGAAGCTAATTCATAGTGATGTTTTTGGACCATTTCCAAAACCTTCATTCAATAGGGATAAGTACATGATTACCTTCATATATGACTTATCTAGGTATAATTGGGTGTATTTTATTCAAAAAAAGTCTAAGGTCTTTGACCATTTTAAGTATTTCAAGGCTCTTGTTGAGAAATAGTAAAAAAAACCATTAGAATTTTGTGTACTGATAATGGTGGTGAGTATGTTAGTCATCACTTTGAGAACTTATATACTTTAGAAGGGATTGATCTACAATGAATAGTTCCATATAGTCCTTAGTAGAATGGTGTTGTATAATGTAAGAACAGATCTTTGAAGGAAATGACAAATTATATGATACACTCCAAATCACTTACACCACAATATTGGGTAGAAGCCATTAATTGTACTTGATATATCCAAAATTGTGTTCCTCATAAAACATTGAAAGGGATCACTCCTTTTAAACCTTAGAAAAATCAAAAACTTGAAGTTAAACACTTTAAGGTATTTGGATCTCAAGCTATGTCTCGCATTCCTAAGAAGAAACATAAGGCCATGGAATGTTAGAGTAACACTTGAATATTTGTTGGGTATGCAGAAGGTGTTAAGGGATATAAGCTTCTTCATCCTACCACACATGATTTGTTCATTTAAAGGAGTGTACATGTTTAAGAGGGTCCATCAGACTCCACACATGACATTTTTCCCTCCTCTTTGGACTCTCTAGGATATGATGACAATTTAGATGATTTAGATCATCCATATTAGATACATGTTGATGAAGATTATTATTCTATTTTAGATGATGAGGATAGTGATAGAAATTCACCTCACTCCATGCACAATCATATTTATGAAGTTGAAGAATATCCTCCTAATTCTCTAACTTTAGGTCCCCTTTAGGCTAGATAGACTCTACAGAGTGCAGGTGATTGGGTGGAGAATCCATCAGATGTCAGATGGACTCATTCACAATTTTAGGGTCTTCCACATGTTTTCATTACTTGTGCTTCTGATCCACAATCATTTCATGAAACATCTGGCATTCCTGAGTGGGATACATCTATTCATGAAGGGTATAGTTCCTTAATTAGGAACCACACTTGGATCTAGTACCCCTTCCTAAAGGAAGGAAACTTGTTTGATGTAGGTGGATATATCAAATAAAATTTATAGCAAATGGGTCGATGGATAAGTTTAAACTATGATTGGTAGCAAAAGGAGTTTCACAAGTTCTTGGCATAGACTATACTAAAACATTTAATCTAGTCACTAAAATGAACTATATTCAACTCACTCTTTCCATTGCCACAACTTATCATTGGGATGTTCATTAGATGGATGTGAAAATTGCCTTTCTTCATGGTGATTTTGAGGAGGAGATATTATGGAGTAGCCACAAGGTTTTGTGGAAGATTCTTCCTTAGTATGTAAAATTCAAAAATCCATCTATGGCCTCAAATAGGCCCCTCAATCTTGGTATGCCAAGATGGATTCATTTATTCTCATAGTTGGGTTCACTATATGTAATTCTAATCTAAATGTCTAAATCTTATGGTAGAATAATTCAATCTTGATTCTATTTCTATATGTGGATGACCTATTGATCACATGGAGTTATTCGTCCTCCGTTACAATAGTGAAAACTGATTTGCATGATAGATTATCCATGACTAACTTGGTTTTGTTACATTATTTATTTGGTATTGATATTTCACAATTTAACTCAGGGATTACCATTGGACAATCTAAGTATGCTCTTAATTTGCTTGCATAGTTTCACATAGATGGTTGTAAGCCAACTTTGATTCCTTTTCTTTTTGGATTCAAACTTGAGGCTGAGTGTTATTCTCTATTGGTTAATGCTACCTTGTTTTGATAACTATTGGTAGCCTCATCTATCTAACTCACACTAGACTTAATATTTCATATGTAGTGGGCATGGTCTCTAGGTTTATGCAAACACCTCATGAGCTACATTGGAAAGTAGCCAAATAGATTCTCCACTATATTCAATTTAGTCACAATTTTTGGATTCATTATGGAGTAGGCATTGATATTAACTTGATTGGGTACATAGATTCAGACTGGGCTAGTGATATTTAGCATCGCAAGTCTACTTCAGGATATAGTTTCTCACTTGGTTCAAGACCAATTAGTTGGTCTAGCAAGAAGCAAAATGCTATTTATTTATCATCTATTGAGGCTAAATATAGAGGGGTTGTCAATGTTACTACTAAAGCTATTTGGATTTAAGGGATTCTTATTGAGTTTGGTATATAGTTCAAGTGACCCATAATCATATTTTGTGATAGCCAAAGCACCATCTAAATCTGCAAGAATTTGGTCCAACATCAACAGACCAAGCACATCAAGATTCATATGCACTTCATTTGGGAGCTCATTCATTGATAGGTCATTGATCTCAAATTTTTATAGACTAAAAATCAAATTTCTGATATCTTCACCAAACCCTTCATTGAGATTAAGTATATTCACTTTCACACTCTTCTTGGGGTATGGGTTGCATCAACATCATCTTTAGAAGGGCCTTCTAGTCCTCTTCTTATTTTCTCTCTTTTAGGGTGGAGTTTTTTTCCTACAGGTTTTCTCCTTTTCCTCCACTTTGTGAGAGTTACATTGTACTTGGGTACCTCATCAGGCCATGTTTCTAGGACCCAATTTTGGTTACCCACCTAAGCTATGATTATGGGGGGTGTTAGTATAGGATATTATTTTCCTTATATTTATTATTATGGATTATTTCTACACTTGTATTTAACTATCTTAAGTGTTATTTAGAGGTCACTTAGGTGTGATAAATGAGGTAATTAAGGTGCACATGCACATGTCAAAATTGTAGTCAAATTGGTGGGTAAGGATACCCTTACCCACCAATATTGACATATGGAACACACAAACCATTTTCCAAAAGTTTTGTGTTCACATTGCCAAATGTCTTGGCTTTATGCCTCCATTGTACCTATAAATATGCCTCTCATCTAAGTTATTTTTAATGAGTTATGAATGCAATATTACTACAATTCTACTCTATTTTGATTTTAGTCTCAACAATGGAGTTATGCTTTGATTTTATTTGCATTTATAGTTCATGTGTTTGATTATATCAGTTGGATCTTAGATAATTCCATCAGGTAAATCATCATGCATTATATCATTTTCACCAAAATTAAAAAAACATAAAATTTAAATGTGGACTTTCATTATAATTTGGTATATCATAAGAATTAACAATTAAAATTTTAGAGTTTGGCATAGTATAAAAATTGGGTATACTATTATTATTCATTTCATCATTATTTATGGTATTCAATTAATTAAAGATAATATAATTGAATGAATTTCTCATACCCATTGCTTTTATTTTTCTCTCATCACTTCTAATTCCTACACTGCTTTGTACTTTAAATTCTTCTTCCCACTAGAAATATTTCCATCACCCATGATTAAATAAATTTATAAATTTTTGAGGGTGAGCACAATGATCAATTTATTAAAAAAATAGACATGCACTATGTAGTACCAAGTGGGGAAAAGGATCAAATTATTAAAAAATAGACCTACATTATGTAGTTATGATGATTAGACAAATTTCTCAAATTTTTAGGGTGGGGATAGTGAGCAAATCATAAAAAATAGACCTTCACTATTTATAATGAAATATAACATAGTAGTAGGGGATAAAACTCTTATTGTCATAAAATAAATACATTAGTGCATGTACTTTTATACTATTAATAAGAATGCATATGTTTTAGTAAAGCATATGCATTAAAAGTGTGTACATGTTCCTTAACCTATATATTACTTACATAGTTAACCCTAAACCTAAACAGTAAACACTAAAACCTTAAAATATAAACTCTAAACCCTAAACCAAATATGGTCATAAGACTCAATTTAGCCCAGATCACATCATTTATTGCCCTAATTGACTAATTGGATCAATATATAATTAAATTTTGTCTAATTGAGCCCAAAATCACACCATGTAGTTATGAATAGGCTCAAAGAGATCAAATTAGCCCAAATGGCCTTTGTGATTGGACCCTTTACTCTAAACCCTATACCCTAATCTCTAATCTGTAAAACCTTAACCCAAAACTCTAAACCATAAATCATGAACCCTAAACTAATGGATTTATCCCCAATTAAAATTATTTAAAATAATAAATATATACATAGGGATTAATTTGAACCAAAACACATCACTTATTACCTAATTGACTAATTGGCTCAATTTGTGATGATGTTGGGGCTAATTGAGCCCAAAATCACATTTTATAGTCATAAATAGATTCAACGAGCTCACATTTTCTTTGATTACCTTTATAAATTAACCCTATACCTTAAACTCTAAATAATAAGCCATAAGGCCTAATCCCTAAGCCCTAAACCCTAAATTTTAAACCCTAAACCAATTGATTTAGCCCTAATTAACATCTTTTAGAGTAAGAATAGGTTCACAAGGCTCAATGTTTCACAAATTTCATCATTGATTGCCCCAATTAATTAATTGGATCAATTTATGATTAAATTAGGGTGAATTGAGTCCAAAATCACATTATGTAGTCATGAATAAGTACAACTAGCTCAAATTGGTCCCAATTAGACCCTAAACCCTATACATAAATTGTAAACCTTAAACTCTAAAATGTAAACTCTATACACTAAACCAATCAATTTAGCCCTAATTAAAGTCCTTTAGAGTAAGAATTAGGGTCATAGGGTTCAATTTAGCCCAAATCATGCCATTGATTACCCCAATTAACTAATTGTCACAATATATAATGGAATTAGGTTTAATTGAATAAAAAACACATTATGTATCCAAAAATAAGTTCAAGGAGCTCAATTAGATCCCAATTTCCTTTGTGATTAGACATTATACCTTAAACCCTATACCCTAAGCCTTAATCCCTAAACCTTAAAACCAAAATTATAAACCTTAAACACTAAACCAATTTATTTATCCCAAATTAACATCCTTTAGATTAATAATTATGTTCATAGGGCTCAATTTATCCTAAATCACATCACTTATTGCCCTAATTTTCTAAGTGGCTCAATATTTGATGACATTGGGGCTAATTAAAACCAAAATCACATTCTGTATTCAAAAATATGTTCTATGAGCTCTAATTTACCCTAATTACCTTCATAATTATTCCCTATACCTTAAACCCTAAACTATAAGCCTTAAAACCCCAAACCATTAACCTTAAACCATAAACCCTAAACTAATAAATTTATCCCCAATTAACATCCTTTAGAGTAATAATGAGGTTTTTAGGGATCAATTTTCCCCAAATCACATAATTTATTTCCATAATTTACTTATTATCTCAATCTATTATTATATTAGGGATAATTCATCCTAAAATCACATTCTATAGTCAAATAGTTTCGGTGAGCTTGAATTATCCCCAATGGCATTCTTAATTGGAACCTATACCCTAAACCCTAAAACCTAAACCCAAAACCATAAAATACTAATTATTGAAACCCTAAACCCTAAAAACCAATATCTAAATCCTAAATCCTATAACCATAAACCTAAAACCCAAACCCTAAAGTAATATATCTAGCTGGGTAAATGACATCAAAAGTAGAGTCATAATTAGGTTTATGTTTTTTTTATTTAAAAAACTTCAATGTTAACAACTAACATCGATTAAGACCATTCATAAACTTTGAAAACTAAAAAAATATATAATAAAATCAATAATATGGTCAAATTCATGTCAATGTAATATTAAACTATTTTGCATACATGGAAATTTTGCATTCATGGTGCTAATATTTTAAATTTCAAACATATTTCTCAAATCTTGGGAATGGTTTGGATTTTTGAGCCTAATTCATGGCCCTTCAAATGCACAATCAAATGCATGCTTTTTAATAAAATTAATAAAATGTAACTTACACCATACTAAACACTATGTCATTTTTCAAAAAAAATATTGAAAATATGACTACAACATCAATCACAATCTCCTCTTTCATATATATATATATATATATATATATATACCACTAAGGTTTTATCTATATGTCACAACTATACATGTTTATCTTTGTTTATGTATCTTTAATTTCATTGATTTAAACTAGAAAAAATTACAGGGTTAGAAATTAGACCTAATTCTACACACATTAAAAAAAAAATCTAGTTTTCTATTTCATTTTAAGTAGTTAGGGGGGCATAGTTGGCTATGCATTATTGATCATATTTAAAGGTATATTTATTTATGAAATTATTAAAAAAAAGATATGTTATTATTTTTCAAATATAGGTTACAAACTAGATGATCTTCTCTAACTTTCCACCAAATGGTTTAAAGAAAAGTAAATGATGCTAAAAATATGACGGCGTGCATGACATGATATCTAATATAATTTTTCAAAAAAATGGCAGTAACTCTTCTAATTTAAAGTGTTTCACCTACTTATACTTGACCATTTAAAAAAATAGTTTAGAAGCTAGACTTGAGATGTTACAATTAATATTATTATATAATCTTCAAATTTTTAGTATAGGTGTCTCAAATAGTCCATGGAAATTGAGGTTTATTATTTTTTAGGAAAGACATGTCCATTTAAGATCCCCTTTCCCTCCCCCACCAATTTCATGAACTTACCTTATTATATAAACTCAATCAATATTATTAAGCATTTGGGAAAACTCATAATTTCTTGGATTAAAAAATATT
>JARHVA010008466.1:200000-320000 GCA_037957365.1 Torreya grandis
TAACCCCATGTTATTTTAATGGGTTTTTAAAAAAATCATATATTACTTATAAATAAAATTTATATGAAGTCAATGCTAGAGGGTCCATATATCCATATTTTAAATCACATGTCATTGGTTGTAAATATTTTTTTATAATAAATATATATTGTCTAAAATATTTTATCTTATAAACTATATTATCATTTGAAGAGTTATATTGAATAAATAATCCTTGTAAAAAAAAAAATCATAAGTGATAGAGGCAAGATTGACTATTGTAACTTTCAAGTTTACTCAAAATTTCTACCTATATATTTTATTTTCTTTTCAATTTAAAAAAAATCGTAAGTGATAAAGGTGGGATTGACTATTTTAACTTTCAAATTTACTCAAAATTTCTACCTATATATTTTATTTTATTTTCAATTTCATTTTGTTTTTCCTTTTCAAAACATGTCACGTTTTAAGTGATTTAATATTGTGATGATTATTAACTGTAGAAAAATGGAATTATCATAATTTAGAGTATTTAATTCATAAATAACATAATCTATTTTATTGACCTCATATGATTGTGTTTAATTATTAACAATATTATTAATTGAAATTAGGGAATATTTTTGTCTCATTAAATATGATGCTAATTTTGTATTATCATTGAAATTGGAAAGTCTAAAAGGATTTTCCTTAAAATCATGAAGACATTTAATGATTGAGCCTTTACCATTGTTCTCATTTACTATCTTGATCAAAATTCACTAGTAATGATGAGTTGTGGTTACATAAAAATTGAAAGTACAAATAGCTTGTATGTATAAGTACAAATTTCATTTTATACATGTGATTTCATCATCACAATGATAATTTTATCCACTTATAAAAACATTTATTTTTCAATGACTATAAGTAATTGGCACATGGTACCCTTGTTCATATAAATAATAGGTAGTAAAGCTACATCATGAGTCTTGTTAAGTAAACTAAATAGTTGGAGGGTTAGAAGGATTCTAAATTGGGGCTATGATGAAAATTATGTGGCATACTTAATTTTTTGAATGTACAATGAGTCCCACACATTTTCAAACTTAGAATTATAGGTAAATAGAAACCAAATTTCTAAGATCCAACTAGCTAAATTAAAGGAGATGAGTTACGTTTAATACTCAATAAATAATGTTAATTTTATTATTAATTTAGTTAGGGATACTATTACTTATTATATGCATTTATATTTGGAGGCTATTACTAATTAAAATTTATGATTAACATTGTACATATAGATATGATCAATTTTGGAAAACTTAACCACATGTTCTCTACCATTAATTTACTATCTATGAATAAATATTATCAATGGTTTGAAATATAGCCACACGATATAGCTAAAATCATTACTACAGAACTGAAAAATGGGCACATGGTTTATTAAGTACATGTATACGACCTAAATTTAATTAATAAATTCATTAAAATTTAATATAATACATTTAACGGAAGGACAAATCATTATTTGGAGTGGGTGTTTGTTGGATTTAGAATATTGTCCATTTGTACAACACCTAAACTTTTAACAAGTAGTTGCAAGTTACAACTTCCAATAAATCATGGTTTTATATCAATTTATACAAACAATCCATAGGAAAACTTTAACACAAAAGAAAAGATAATATAAAGGAAATTTTAGCATAGAAGGAAAACTATTAACTAGGTAAATATATTATAATCTTATCAGTTAGTGGCTTCCTTTAACCTGACATAATAACTGCAAATGAAGTAAGAATCAAGAGATCCAAAGTTTAGACCACTTTTATTAAATACACACATTTCCCTTGGAGGCCATTACAATTTAAAATAAAAAATTAACATGTTACAAATAAATATTATCAAAAACTAAACAACTTAACCATATTTTATACTTAATAGATCTACCATGGAGTCACAAAAGGGGCATGTGTTTGTCTAAGCACATATGTGTAAAATGATGCACCCACGTAAGATATTTTAAGTTTTCAAGACATTGAACTTGGGACCTAGGTAATTATTAATTTTAAAAATAATAAATTTATCATATAATATTTGTACAAAAAAATTAATCATAATCGTATATCCATTATTACAATGTATTACCAATCTACATATTCAACTCATTCCAAGATAGTTCTTTGTAACTAAAAAAATTAGCACTTGAATTTATGGTACCTACTATTTTATAGATTTTATGATTAAATGGAATTAATATTAATAAAATAAATATTTGAGTACATAAAATATCTTATAAAACCAATATTAAACAAAATATTTTACTCGCATACATAATTATATTGAGTGATTAGGGTTTTGACTAAAAGCATGAAAAAGGATGAGTTATTGTTATAGGCTCATGGAGTTGTATTTGACTATTTTTTACTTGATGGATGAATTAAAAACTATTAGATCTGATAGTTAGACTATCATTTTGAATTTTATAAGAAAATGGACTTAGACAGGAAAGTAGGGTGCTCCTGTCTAATATGATGCTCCTGTTTAAAACCCTTTTGGAATGAAAATGAAAGTTATAACTCTGATTAAACTTCATGTAGTTGTAGATAAGTCTGCCACATATTGATATTAAACATATTAAATATGTACTTAGTATGTTTATCTTCAAAAAACTTAAGGTAATCCTACACACAAGATGAAAACACATATCAAATGCAAAATGGCAAAAAAATGTGGAAGTGGGAATCAACTGAGTTGTCTTCAAATCCCCTATTGTACTGAGTGTTACTGACATGGCCCCAATGATAGGGACCTCAATACATTATATTTTTACCTTAGTGAATTTCCATAATTCAACAAAGCATGATGCATATCTAAAATGTTATTTTCTTTGGCCCTCCTTTTGATCCAATTATTCAATCTAGGTGTGGTATATAAATACTTTAGAAATATATAGAGATTGAACTTGTTGTATGTTGATATTATTTTATTAGCTATTATAAAAATATAAGGGATATATGTAAAATTCCTTAGGGAATACCTTAAATATAATAATCCTAATTTTGAATTTTAAAAACTTATTCCTATGCCAACCGAAACAAACAAGGGTAAAACATTCATAAAAAGAGACCCACAAAAAATGGGACTTGAAAAAAACTCCAAAATGTGCATTAGACAACAATGGGCGGGGGGGTGGAGTGGGTGGGTGGGGGGTGTGGCGGGTACTCATATTCAATAGATAAATATTTTCCAAAATTAATAAAAAAAATAATTAAACCAAAGGATGACCAAGGATCCTTTTAAATCTGATAAGGACTCATGGAGGACTAAGACTATATCAAAAGAGTGAAATAAGTGTGAAAGTGTGACATAGAGATAAGAGAATAAGATGACACACACGAATAATAGTTTTACCTAATGTCAGGAGATTACAATTATAAAATCCATATAAGGTTAAGTACACAAATTTGGGGGATAAAAAGGGGCCTACTCATGGATATGACTTCCTTAAAATTTCAGAAATTTGAACTTTTGTGGATAATTTGATATGGTTACACTCAAAATTTGAAGATGGTATAAGAACATAAATTTTATAATTTTTAGTATAGTTTACAAAAATCTATTTGTTTTGAAAAATGGTTAAGTTTAATTAGGTAAAACATCTAAAATTTGAAGAGGAACTCCATTTTTTTAAAGAAAAAGGAGTAGATAGATGGTTGTATGGCCCACCATTTTTTGAGCATCATTTAATATTGTTTGAAACCCTTTGGTGAATATTTAGATAAGACCTTATAGTTTTTGACCTTTTTTTTTTTCAATTAATATATTTTTTTCATTAATTTTACAAGTAAATAGACCTAAAAACTAACAAAAAATAGATAGATGGTAGTGTGACCCCCTTAACTAGCTCAAAAAAATGATAAATGATTTTTTATTATTTTAATATGTATAATTAGGCCTAGTTTATGACCATAGAATTTTTTTTGTACTTGGATCAATGAAAAAAAATAAATAAACATGAGTAGGCATGTATATTTATGGCATGTAGTGGCCTAAAAAAGGTATAGTTAGAAATCAACATAGTTTTAACCCTTAAAATAATCTAAAAAATATAAAAAAACATATATTTGGAAAGAGGAGAGCTTTCTTGTCATCATGGTAATAGTTTTTTGATTTTTTCTTAATCATACTATATTGAGTAATATAAGTTTAATTTTTTTTTTCTATCAAAAATCTTTGTCTTGGCTATAGATTGATAGGTCCAAGCCTTTAGCTTAAGAATCCAAGCCATTTTAGATCCAAAAGGATTTTTTTTTTAATTCAAATTTTAATAATGTGTATGTGCTATAATGCATGTGTGTTATAATGCATACATGCTATAGTTTTTATACATTATAATGCATCTGTGTTATTGTGACATTATACCCAAAATCACATAATAGATATTCATTTATTTTTTGGGTGTAAAGTATAAGTTTACATTTTATTTGATATACCTTAAATTTATATTAGTAAATATAATAAATTAAGGTCACTCTACATATAATAGATTTGGTGTCATAGTTGTATTCCTTACGATGTGGAATATGGTTTTTAAAAATCCAATCTAGCCAGTACTTAGGAATTTTTAGGGTTTTAAAATTGAACTTAGGGAGTTAAGGGCATAACTTTTGTAATTGATGTCCAATTAGATAAACATATAGTCATTTTTTAGGTTTTTGCGCCTTCTACATTGAGTTTTGGAAATTTTAGGAGTCATAGGTTTGTAAAATTTGATGTTTACAAACAACTAACTGTAAATTGAAGCTAAATTGGTGTGACTAGGGAAACATAGGTCACTTTAATGACCTGCACACATCAAATGACCACCTTGTGTTAATTTCACTTGCTCATCATCCATACCTCATCTCTAATCACTTCCTCTTCATCCCTAATCATCTCTAATTACTCTCTCCTTTTCCATCCTCATCCCTAATTACTCCCTCATTAACCTTCATTATCTTTAGTCATCTGTAATCACTCTCTTATCATATGTTATCACTCCTCTACTGACCATCACCATCCCTCATCATCCCTATCCACTCCTTCCTCATCCCTCATAATCCTTAATCACTCTTTCTTCATCCCTCATCATCCCTAATTGATTATTATTCATACCTCATCATTGATAATCACTTTTTCATCATCCCTCCTCATCCTTAATCACTCCCTCATTAACCTTAATTATCCTTCATCATCTCTAATCACTCACTTATCATCCCAAATTATTCTTAATTGAGCATCACCATCACTCATCATCCCTAATAACTCCTTCCTCATCCCTCATAATCATTAATACATATTTTATTATCCCTAATCATCCATAATCACTCCCTCATTTTCCCTCACCGTCCCTCATCACTTTATTATTGACCTTCACCATCCCAAATCACTCCATCATCATTTGATGTAAGTAGGCCTCTTATAGGCTTGCTCATCTAGGTATTATAGGCATCTTTTAGGATTTTTAGCCTTACTTTCTTATTTCATGCCATATATTTAACTCCTTATACTAGCATGAGGTTCTTGAATTTTTTTACTCGCTCAATAAATATTGTTTTTTAATTTTTAAGTACAACCACTATACATGACATAAAAAACATGATATTCTCAAGGATTTTAGCTTTATTCTAGGTATAACCTTTCTTTGGTATCATCTTTAATGTAATTTAGTCCCCTCTCACTACTATTGTATTATTAAACACCTATTTGGACCTAATTCCATTACCTTCTAAGTAACAATCTCCATCAAAAAATTGATCCATGCCCATAACAACATAATTATTGAAGTTAACATAGAGTTATGTCATATCAAACCTTATTAATTAGGCATGTCACCCTTTATAGAAATAATTTCACTCAAGGTTGACTTATGCTGTCCCTAATAGGATTCTTGTATATGATTTGACAGTATCTAATCTAGCACATAAGCTTCATCCATTCTTAGAAATTAATTCTCACTAAAATATAACAAAATAGGCTTTCTAGCACTCTTATTTGGGTTTGATTTGTTGTTTAAGGGGTTATGGATCCAAACTCATATTAAAGGGCATAAAAATGACTTCATGCATTCATTTTCACATGCCACATGATAAATAACACATTATAATATTTGATACAACTTTGATTTATAAGAGATTTTCAAATACTACACCTTTAGCCCTATTTGAGGTCTGTTAAAAAATTCAGTCATGAATATATTGCCTTTTGGGGATTTTCAAGTTTTGAAACTACCTAGATCAGTTAAAAAATATCTTTAAAAACCTATCTACAATTTTTAGAAGTTTATGATAGTTAGATAGAAATATATATGAGTTTTTTTTACTAAACCCTATTTAAGGGTTTACACAGCCCTCCAAAAACCTAGACCTAAAATATACACCAAACATAGAGACCTTTTCCCCATCTATCCTTAATTATTCTCTTTCTTATTAGTTTCTTTCTTGATGTCTTTGAGACTTATTTAAACTTGGTATCTTATCTGTTTCATATACCTTAAGTCTCTCAATAGTATATAACTTATCGAAAACATGTTTGTTTTAGACTTACACCTATGTTATATGCTTCTAAATAGGTTTTAATATATATTTATGTTAATTTTAAGGTTAAGAGACATTTAAAACATATGGCTAGACCCTAAGAAACCTTACCATGGAGAGAGAGTGTGTTCAAAGCCTTGATCCAAAATAAACAGGTAGGAAAGAGAGAAAAGAATGGGATGAAATTGTATCACTTACATACTTAGATTTGGATTTAGTCATATAATAATCCCAATCTTAGATTTTAGAACCCCAATTTATGCCTATTTAAATAGGGACAATTGGAGACTATTTGGTAATTCAAATCCCAACCCCATAGTTGACTTCTCATTTTTTCTATATATCACTAAGATTTTATCCATAGTAGAGTGGATTACTATATAGATAGACAAGTAGTCACCAATATGGTAGAGTGTGTTACAATCTAGTTTCTAGTAGTGTGTGTTTCCCAACCTATCTCTTGGAATGTATCCAACTTGATATATGAAGGTAATTGAGGGAATATGTTTTAATCTATTTTATTAAAGAGGGGTTACTTAGAGCTAACTCAAGAGATAACAAGGGACTGAGGCATAACTATCAAAGGAAGTTTTACTTACCAATATCTAAATTTTATTTTCTCTTCTATTAAGACATAGATATCAAGGGAAGATTTATTTTTATTATATTAACTTTTTATTAACATACTTATTTACCTATGCCCTACCCAAAAATGCAAGGGAAGATTGATTCTTAATATATAGAGGGAGTGATTAAGGATGATGGGTGATGATCAAGTAGTGATTTGGAATGGTAAGGGATGGTAAGGGTCAATGAGGGAGTGTTTAGGTATGATGAGAGAGTGATTATATATTATGAGGAATGGAGAGGGTAAATTAGGGACTTATTAGGGATGATGATGGATGAGTAGGGAGTGATTAGGGATGATGAAGCAGTGGTGAGGGATGATGAGGGATGGTGAGGGTTAATGAGGGAGTGATTAGGGATGATGAGGGAGTGATTGGATATGATGAGGGATGGTAAAGGTCAATGAGTGAGTGTGAGGAATAATGAGAGTGATTAGGAGTGACAAAGGATGAGGAGGAAGTCATTAGGGATAAGGCAGGGACAATGAATAATTAAAACTAACACAAAGTGGTCATTTGATGTGCATAGGTCATAAATATGACATATGCTTCCCCAATCACACAATTTTGGTTTGAATTCAAAGTAAGTGGTTTTTAAATTTTAATTTTAACAAACTTAGGACTCCTATAGATTATAGAAATCAATTTGAAAGGTATAAAAACCTTAAAAATTACTGATATAGAGCACGTAGTCTTAGAATATAAATTCCCTAATGGGGGAGGTAAATATCATCAAGTACCTTTCCTTTTATTATACCCATATATAGATAAGGTCACCTGTAATCTTATGAATTATATAATAAAATATTCTCAATTGGGCCCTCTCCCTCCCATTTCCTTTCCTTTCTATTATCTAGATGGGGATGGGGATAGGGATCCTACTAATATAGACACATCAAATGAGACTATTTGATCGTCCCTAGTCACTCATTTATATAAATAGATTATAATTCCCCCTCTTCTTTCAATATATTCCTTTGGTATTTAATCAGGTATTCAATTAGGTATCGAGTATTAAAGATATAATCAAGTAAGATATATATAGTCATGATTAGATACATGTATTCAATATTAATATATGGTTTGGGAATTATTTTAGGTAGGGAATACTCAAGTAGGTATGGAAAAAAGGATAAGTAGGTATGGCATACTCAAGTACAAGTATGTAGATAGGGAATACTCAAGTAGGTAGGGAAATAAGGATAGGTAGATAGGGCATAATCAAGTACAAGAAGGTAGGTATGGCATAATCAAGATCAGGATATGGATTAGGTATTTATGTAGGATATACTCAAGATCAATATATATCCCAAATATTTAATTAGGTAGGGTATAATCAAGTAGGTAAAGTAGGTAGGGCATACTCAATAATATTTAAATATATGAATATGTAACATGATTCAAAACTTCATTTCTCATTATATCTATTTGGAAGAAATCTTCCCTTACCAAAAATGGAGTGATTAGGGGTGGTAAGGGATGAGGGAGTGATTAAGGATGATGAGTGATGATGAATTTATAATTAGGTATGGCAAGGGTCAATGAGGGAGTTATTAGGGATGATGGTGGAGTGTGTATACACACACACACACACACACACACACACACACACACACACACACACACACACACACACACACACACACACACACACATATTATATATATATATATATATGATGAGGAATGGTGAAGGTCAATAAGGTAGTCATTAAAGATGACGAGGGAGAAATTATAAATGATGAAGAATGATGAGGGTCAATAAGGGAGTGATAAGGGATGAGGAATGAGTGATTAAGGATGATGAGGGATGATAAAGTAGTGATTAGGGATGTTGAGGGATAATGAGATTTAATGATGGAGAGATTAGGGATGATGAGGGAGTGACTAAAAATGATGAGGGATGTTAAGGGTAGATAAGGAGGTGGTTAGGAATGATGAGGGATGAGGAGGGAGTGATTATGGATGATGAGGTATAGTGAATGTCAATGATGGAGTAATTAGGTATGATTACATAATTATTAGAGATGATGAGGGATAGGGAGGGTCAATGAGGGAGTGATTATAGACAATGAGGAATTTGGAGAGAGCGATTAGGGGTGATGAGGGATGATGGAAAGTGATTAGGTATGAGGGAGGGGTTATGAGTAAGTGAAATTAACAGAAAGTGGTCATTTTATGTGTATAAGTCATCAATGTGACCTATGCTACCCCAATCACCCCATTTGGGATCAATTTTAAAGTGAGTGGTTTGTAAACTTTAATTTTAACAAACCTAGGACTCTTAGAAATGCCAGGTAGTTATCTGAAAGTCATAAAAACCTAAAAAATGATTATATGTTTACCAAAAATGGGCATCAATTTCAAAAGTTATGCCCTAAAATCCCTAGGTTCAATATTGAGACCCTAAAAATGCCTAAGTATTAACAAAATTTGGTTTATAAAAACTATCTTCCACATCATAAGGTATATATTTATGAGACCAAATCTATTATATGTAAAGTGTCCCTAATTTCTTATATTTACTAAAATAAATTTAAATTATAAGGAATATAAATGTAACATATTTAGATTTGTTGGTTCTAAACCTAGATTCAAATAACATGTGTATATTATAACCATAATATGTACATATTATGGTCATAATGTGTATGCATTAGAAAAAATTTACATTTAATTGTCCCCTAACTATGTGGACATACCCATATGACATTGTACTTTTGTTTTCTTAACCAAATTTTGGTGTATGCATTTTCTCCCCATTTAATATAGTAATGCAATAAAATGAAAATTATCAAGCAAAAAGAAAGATGTGTACCTATATTTACCTGTGTAATGTGTGATTTATATCAATTAGATAAGTCATGGGTTCTATGTGATAAACCCACATGGAGAGAAGATGAGCTCTAATCCTTTTATCTTCTTGGCCATTTAATAGAACAATATTTTGAGTGATGGATATGAAGAATAAATCCATAATGTGGATGTCCATGTACTGAATCTAAGAAAAAAAATGATATGAGGAACCAATATATGATTTCTCCCACTCTAATATTTGGGAATATATGTGTCTAGAATTCAAAATCTATTTAACTTTAACACCAAACAATTCAAATAAAATTGGGTATTGGTGGAAAAATTTGAATCAACCACTTAGATGGTTATAAGATTCATTTTGGTGCAAAATTGGTGAAAATTTAACTCTAAATTGAGTCTTGTTTAATGACATAGATTATTTTATATATATGATCTAGCATAAAAATATGATAGGTGGTAAAACATGATCCATGCAACATGCCCCCAATCTAATAACTAGGAAAATTGAGTCATGTAATGAGTAAGAAATCTAGATTCCTAGTAGTAGGCAACATAGAGAATGACATGATTTGTCATTATTTTATGTAGAATATTGTGCAAAAAACTAAGATATGAAAAACATGTGCCATGAAACATTCCCCCAAACTAATAATTAAGTAAATTGAGTCATGTAAACTAAGTAAGAATAATTATGTCTATGTGGACTTGTGTTGTGGGCATGCCTTATTACCATAATTTGTGTAAAAATTGAGCCAAATATTATAAACCATATGAGCATGTACCATGTACATACTATATTTATTTTGACCATATATAAAAAATATGTAAAATTATGTCTAAATATGATAAATACTAATAATTGTGATAATTTTGACAAACTGAAACTATTGTCATATATATATATGTGTGTGTGTGTGTGTGTGTGTGTTGATCTAAACCAAAATTTGAGTGACTATGTAAACTAATGAATGTTTATGTAAGTTTGAGTAATTGATAAAATCTAAGTAACTATGTCAATTTGAATCATTGTGTAATACTATGTATAATCTATGTGAACTTTGATATTTTTTAGAAAAAACCATGTGTTATTAATCATGGTGTACTTAAACTAATAATGTATCTAGTGTGATATGAGTAAAAATATGGTGAGTAACAAGTGTGTAATGAGTCAATTGTGCTCTGTGTATCCGAGTTAGTATGAAAAGTGCATATGTATGCCCCTTATTTTGTTATATGGATAAAATTTTTGTAACGAGGTCAAGCCAAAAGTAATTAATAATATCACATGATTTAGTAGTCAAGTTAGATAATAAAAGATTATTAGATTTGATTGATGGTCATTGGGAAGATATTTAATGTATATTAATACTTAGGTAAGTTTCATTAGTAAGTAGGAGAATTATTAAATTAAATAAAGTATGTGTCATCATGGTGATGAATAGGTACATATAGGATTAAGACCAATAAAATATGAAAGATGTCATGATTTTTTTTCCACATAAAAGAGATAGTTTTGAAATCAAGGCTACAATTTGATAGATATTGAAATTTTAAAATTTTATCCAATCTAGTTTTGATAAAGTGGGGATAACACATTAGTAGTGTGGCATAGACAAAAAGTGCACATATGATTTAGGGTTTGAATAATTTGGTTTCATTTTGACATTGGCATATTTTGAAAGTGAGCTCTGATTGTGTCTAAGATGCTATGAAGGAGAGTGATCTTATGCAATTAATTTAAGGAGATACATGTCCTAACCTAAGCCAAAGAGGAGATGAAACTGGTAAGTAACTAAAACAAACTTGAGTAATTACTAATGATTATGTATCTATATCCTATGCCTGAGGTGAAATTGGTAACTAAAAAAAACTTGAGTAATTACCCAACAAACTCTTAGTAATTACTCAAGTGTACACAATAAGGTGGAATAGTTCATGATAGATACATGATGAAATCACTATGCATTGCACCCAATTTTTTTTATATCAAGTGACTATTTGAGTCCATAATATGGAAAGCATGTAGAGATTTTGTTGGGTGGTCGAAGGATAGGGCACAAATACAATAGATCCACATGAGATGTTGGTTCCATGATCAGTGGTCGAATGTGTATTATAATTTTTGATATGAGAGGGTCAATAAATACTTTGATGTACATCAGGATGTTTCCCTAGATCCATTGTTACATGTATTGGACAATAATGGGGGCCACTCTTATCCAATAGGGTGTTCTTTACTAAAATCAAGAAAACATAATAATGAAACCAAAGGATGAACATGGATCCTTATGATTCTAATAATTACTTACATGGAGGACTGAGATTATAGGAAAAAGGTGAAATAAGTGCAAAAGAGTGATAAAAAATACATTGGCCTAAGATGACATGCATGAATAGGATTTTTAATCAATGGTAGGAGCTTATAAATATAAAATCCCTAAAATGCATAGTACTTATGTTTTCTTGACCAAATTTGGGTTGGGATTGGTCCCTTAGATATGGGAAATATGTGCCTTCAAATTTAATATGTCCAACCCATGGTCCATGTTGACTAAGTGCTTACACCATTGAACGATCTTAGATTCTTATGCATCTAATAAAATAGTGGGTGGCCGCTTCTTGATATTTTTTGTAATTCCTTTCATCCATTTAGATAAATTGATTAGTTTCATTCACCATTTTTTAGTGTTTATCTATTAACCATTGTCCTCCACATCTCATATAATACTTTCTATATCATGGTTTGTCCACTGTCTATGCTAGTTGGTAGAGGGTGGGTCTTTAAAAAAACATTCTATGCCTCCATGGATATGGGTTTCTTTTCAATCACTTCCCTTTCTTAGTGATTTTTATTTGTTAACTTATTCATCAACAATATCAAGAAATTTTACTCCTTTATTATTCACTGTTGCACATAGACATTGTCTAACAAACTTCTTCTTCTTGGTGTTCCCATCGTTGAACTACAATAATAAAAAATATATAAGTAACATCTAGTAGAATGGAAAACATATAAAAAAAAATCTATTATAAAGAATATTTAGAATGTTGATAATGTGAATGAATAACACAAAAAAATGAATTTATTGCAACATATCAATAATACAAAAAAATAAATTCATAGAAAGTTTTGGTGTGACTCATCTGACTCAACACTTGCTAGTATGTCAATGAAAATATTAATTTTTATACAAAGATAATAAAATTTATTTGTATGTGAATGAAAACCTTTAGGGATTCCATCCACATATTAGTGAATTTTCAATCTTACAAACACACATTTCTTCCAACATGGCCCTTGATTTTTTTTATTAATGACCCATGTTAACTTGATGACATGCCTAAGTGCACAAATGTTTGAACCAATGTAAAACAAAATTGTTCATTTGTATATTACTATTGGGGTAAAATTTATAAAAATCATTAGACATTTGGGTCCCAACTATTGGTCATACTTATAAAACAACTAAAAATGACAAACTAGGTGGTTTAAGTCTATGTTCTCATGTAAGCCAACCAAATTGGTTGAAGGATGGAGGATCAAACCTTGGTATATCATCTAAATGTTTTATATATGAATAACACAACATGAATTCAGTAACACATGTTCAATTTTAAATTTTTTCAAGGCAAGTAATGTTTCATCCATATAACATGTTGAAGCTAAAATCTATGTTAAATAATGTAGTATGCATAAAATGCTATTGGGTTTTATCATTGTTCATATGATATTTATTACAAGTGAGTGACATTTTAACATGGCATGTTGAACAAGATTAGCAAGACACTTTAGTGCATGGAAATACAAATGTGTCACATATATAAATAGCATAATAACATGAATTTAAAAATAATTTGGTCTGATTATAAAAAAATAACATTTGTTGTTAGGTGAATGAAAACCTCTAGGTCATAAAGGGTAGACAATGAAAAAACATTTAATGAAATAACTAACAGTCGATACAAAAATAACATGTATTCCATCCACATACCAATAAATTTTAAGTCTTCCATCCCATGTTACTAGTATGTGAATTAAAACCTTGAGTTATTCTATACAGATATAATAAAATATTGATTTAGATATGAATGAAAATATTCCAAAGTTATGGATTCAGTTGTGGGTAACGTTTACTACCTCCAACATGGTGATGCTACAATCTATGTGAAATTTTGTATTATGTAGAAGAGGTATGTGGGTTCTATGACTATGAGGAGAGAGTGACTTGAACAACACACACTAAATAGTTTGTAGAGTTTACCTTTGGAGGAATTAACTCACCACATTAATGGAAACCAATCCCACCCAATGTGTTTGAACATGTCCCTTCTTTGTGTATTAATGACACAAGTGTCTTTTAACATTAGCATTAAAAATATATTTAGAATCAACAAAGTAAAGAGGAAAGGAAATCTCAGAACGTTGAGCGCACATGGAGAATTTGAAATCTGTAACATTGAATGATGTGCACGCGCTTCCTGGTGCGCATACCCAAAATCCGAACCAAGATGCCGTTGATCCATCGGATGGTGTGGCAGCAGATCATGCGTCAAAAGGGATTCCACCTGGGAATGAGGTAAGGATCTTGAGAGCCCACTCTTTTATGGGAAAAGGTTTATCTCTAGAAATGAAAATAGCAAAAGCCCCTATTTTTGCTTCTGTCCTGGGATCAAAGGAAAGGACTTATGCAGACGTGGCTACTTATGAAGCCGAAATACATGATGCGAAAGATCAAGCTGCTACTAGGAGATTGTGAGTTTCTCCTGTAAGTGTTTTAAATCCTGTTAGGGTCAATTTGGATCTTGATACTATTGAAGCAATTTTTGATAGGGCAGATCATTTTTCAAAGTTTGGGGCTATCTGTAGATTTCATGGCTGTTGACCTTCCCTTGTAGATCTACATGGCTAGATATCCAATACTTGGCTGCCACTGATTGATGGAAATGTTGAAATATTCCCTTGTGTTAAAGGTTTTCTCATTGCATTATTCCAAATATCTAATGATCGGTAGACTATTCTGTCGAATAGCAACCTCTTATTGCAGGGTAAATTCCCTCTTATGGCCAAATGATGGCATAAGGACTTCAATCCCCTCACGAAAACCTTTAATAAGATCTCGGTCTGGGTTCGGCTCCCAAATTTACCAATTCATTTATGGCAAGAAGCGGTGTTTAAAACCATTGGAAATGCTATCGGGGAGTTTTTATTTGAGGATGATGAAACTCAGAGGATGTACCGCTCGACTTGTGCTCACCTCATGGTTGAGGTGGATGTTTCAAAGGGCCTTCCTGAGGTGATTTGTCTGGACTCCCCTAGGGGTTCTTGGATGCAAAGGTTAGATTTTGAAGGTTTACCCTTTCGATGTAGAAAGTGTCACCAGACGGGGCACGTTGCAGCGCGATGTACTGTAGGGAAATCCATACCCAGAAGTTCAACTTCTTGGTGGTCTAAAGCAGGACATGAACACTATTTTGCTAAAAAACCTGTTGAAGAATCGACTGATTCAGAGTATGAGTGTAGCCAATCTGAATCGATAGATAAGGAGACTCCACTGGAGATGGATCCTATTGTAGGTACTGCGGAGTAGGATTTTGTGATCTCCTTGAACTGGTTTCAGAGGAGGTGGAGGTTCCTCCACCTATTTTGAAGGTTTCTCCTGGGAGCCAAATGCTAGCTTGTTCTCATAAGGTTTCTGCTGAGGCTTCGTCACCCCCTGGACTTCATGGTTCTGGGCCTTCTAAGGATTGGGTTGCTGAGGCAGCTAAGGTAGAGGATGGTTAGATCACAGTTAAGAGGAAGAAGTCTAAGCCCTTGGTCCCCCCTCTAGATATGAAGCTTCGGTCTTGTAAAAAATATTTTTTATTGTTTGTTCAGCACTTTGTTTGCTGCTTTCAGTTTCTTGGTTAAACTGGTTTTGCTTAAGCGGTTTCTTGGCTTTTGTGCTTTCTGGAATGCTTAAGGTATTATCTATCTTCTGATGTATAGGGTTTCGGGGCCCCTTCAAAACCTGTTTTTACCTTAATCTAAAACATTAGCATTAAATTTATAAAATGATATGGTTTGATAAAAAATCAATAAAATTTAATAGAGTGTGAATGAAAACGTTGAGTTACACCATGAAAATACTAGTAAGAGTGACTCAAATATGAAGGCACATAAAAATAATTACAATAAAAATAATAGAAATTTGGGTTCCATGACATTTAATGGAGAGATACTTGAACAAGGCATGTTAAACTTGTTATAGATAATGTGAGAGGTGACATAAATATCACATAAATGAAACTAAATATTGTGTCTTTGAAAATATCCATTAGATATTAATGAGACAAGTGTCTTCCAACATGAGAATATGTATGAATTAATCAAATGCATAATTAAATAAGCATGAATTACAAAAACATTAATGTGTATACCAATATTTTCATAATTTTTCCATCCTAATTTAAAATACTTTTCCATGTAAACAAGCATTTATATGTAGGAACATTTGTTGTCAAGTTTTGTCATTGATGTCATGTGTGCATTGATGTCAAATGTAATGACAAAGTGGTGATGTCATGATGATGACGAGTTTGAGCCTGAAGTTATGCAAGATAGGATTTGGATGCATATGAACTAAGTTAAGTATTGTATTAGGCTTACCATATTGTATTTATAATTTTGATGTGGTTTTAGGTCAAGGAGAGAAGACAAGCATGTGAACAGTCTATTGGCATAGGCTTGGTTGCCTAGTATATAAGCTTGGATCTTTAGTATATGCTTGGATAAGATGTTGTCAAATGTTATGGATTATGAGATCATGTTACAAGGGTCTTATCAGAGCTTAATGATGATTGGAGATTTTATGTAAGTACACAGTATTCAACTGGTTCTTCATTATGTTCATCTTGGCATAATTGGTTCTATGATAGAAAAATATGAGTAGGTAGTTTGATGACATCACCATTGCCACATGTGGATGAGTCAGGGGGCATTGGTCATATGGTTATTATAATATTAGTCCCAAGTTTATATGGTACAAAATTTAAGTCATTATATTAATTACATCAAAATTTATTAAGGTTCAAATTTGGCTTTCCTGGCAGATTACAGAGGTTCCTATTCTTAAATAGACCATCACTACACGTCATGTAAATATGTATGAACCAATATGTTTGTAAATTTATTTAAGGTATGAATAAAGTTAATAATGGTCAAATGTTTAAATGAATATGTTTTCCATATTTCCAATAAGCTAGCCTAAAAATTTGGAGACTTGAAATGTTGTCTAGCTCAAGTTATAAAGCTTCAAAGTTACTCTAGCAGACTGTGATGGGTCAAAGACCATCAATTTTAACCACGTCAAAGTTTAAAGTCATCTAGTCAGAAGATATAATGGTGAAAATTAATTCATGATATTGATCCAATGGTTTTCAAAAGATTCAACATGTCAAAGGTTACATGCATAGGTGACAAGTGTCATAATTTCACTAGTCTGGTAAAAGATCAATGGTGAGTGGTAGTTCATACTGACAAAGATCAATGGTGTGGGATAAGTCAAAGAGTCAATAATGAAAAAGAGGCATCCAATTAGGACAATTAAAATGGATTATCATTAAATTTATCATAATATATGTGAAGGTTCCAAGTGTCATAATCTTTGGATTTTTGAGCAAGATCTAATGGTGAGCTTTGCAAGATAAAGACCTTGTTAATCTATAGAGATTGATGGTGCGCATTTGATAAATACTATAAGGGTGCATGGGATGAGGTCAACATGTTTGAGGTTTAACATTTGACTAGTGGTGTAATATGAGTTAACATTCAATATACTTTTGAATAAGATCGATGGTGAAAATTGAGTGAGTTGAGTGAAGAGCATGAGATGTGTTTTAAGTGACTGAGGTTTAACTCTGACCATTTGAATTCAAATATTTGAATTTAACGAAGGAAAGACTAGTGCCTAGTTTTTGAGCCATAAGTTTTGATCTATGTATAATTTGACCATGGTGTAAAAATAAAAGTTGTAGAGGACTTCAAGATACATATGGAAATATTCATTTGAAGGTCTAAATATTTTTACATTCAATGATATTAAGCACCAAAGTTGACTATGTGTTTTTTCAAGTTCTACAAGTAACCCAAGAAGGGTAATTGAGTTGTTATTGATGATATTTAAATGTTTAGAGATGAGATAACTATTTAGGAGAATTTTAGACTCCATGAGGACCATTTATATAGATTTTAGATGTTTGACCAATCTATATTTAATATGAACAAATGCTTATAAGGTGACTATGTGTTTGTTCATGGTGGTTGTGTGCATAAAATGTTGTTTGAGTGAATTAAGCTTTAGTAGAAGGTTGTTGTGATGGGTTTTATTGCTTATAGAGGAGATATATAGTGTGTGGTATGGGTAAATGTATTTTAAAGTGTTTTTTTGTTCTTAGTTTTCTTGGAGAAGTGTCAAAAAGGTGAATGGGTCTTCATAGGGTGACTTAGGCCTATTTGAAATAAGGTTGTGCTTAAATGTGAATGATGTTAGATGCCTTAAGGGTGAAGGCATGTGTTTTGGATGACAAGGAAGGTTTTTAAAATGATAATAATCATGATCTATAAAAGGTGAAATCAAATTTGGTGATTTATATACTTGATAAAAGAGGAGTTTGTGAGAATGGAAGATCAAAGGAAAGAGGAAAGGGTGTGTGCCCATTGGATGGGTTAAAGATAAGAGAAAGTTGATGACTATGTGTATGACCTATAGGTCATATTTTTGATGTCAAGGATAGTTTTTTTTCTAGTTTGAATACAAAGGTGGTTATAAGTACTTGATCATCTTAGGGGTAGGTGTTCCTCATGAAATAGGTGTTTCACTAAAGTAGGTTAGAATGACTTGAAAAAAAAGGTGGTTAGAAGTATTTTATCAAATTAAGGGACATTTCTCCTTGTGAAATAGGTGTTTCACTAAAGTAGGTTAGAAGGAATTGATCAAAAGGTGGTAAAAAAGACTTGATCATCTTAGGGGTAGGTGTTCTTTGTGAAACAGGTTTTTCACTAAATTCTAGTCAGAAGGACTTGATTAGTCTCATGTTTGCATATTTCTTATAGGACAAATAGTCCATGTGTTTGCAGGATTGAGAGTGGGTTTTATTCCCCAAGAGGTTTTCCCACATAGATCTTATGTTGTGTGTATGATCTTGCATTATCTTCATTATTCATTGCTATAAAAATCTTATATGCTTTATGAATGGTTGTATTGAAAGCTTAAGTGTTTCAATGGTTTGGAAATTTAATTAGATTATTTTTTCACCACTGATTCATCCCCCCTCTCAATGATTTTACCTCTAATAATTGGTATCAGACTGAGTCTTTTGGTATAGGATTAATATATTTAATGAAATCCTAAGTAATACAAGATGGCTAAGCAGTTGAAGAAAGATAATCAACAGTGGAAGGCTATGATCAAGGAACTTGACGAGAAAATATGTATTTTGAAGAAATATGCCAAAGAGGATGAGATTCTTATCAATGATCTTAAGGTTTAACTAGAAGATTCCAAGGTAATTTTGAGTTCAAAATAGGAAAGTTGTTCAAAAGAAAAGGACATAATGTATGAAGAAGAAGTGTTCTATGATAGCGAGGTAGAAGAAGTAGTTCTAGGGGCTGAGATCATAAAGAGGAGTCACAATATGTGGTATGTGATCAAAGATATTGAAGCACAAGTCAATTCTCTTGAGGAAAGTTTGTTAGGCAAGACCGAGAGAGATGAGAATAAATATCAAGAGATGATCAAGTCTCTTGAAGATAAATCATGTATATTGAAGGATGACATAGATAAATAAGCCAAGAAGGATAAGGAGGTCATCAAAGATCTCAGAAGTCAATTAGAGGTTTCAAATGATAGCCTAAAATCAAGAGAAGAAAAGTATAGATATCTCAAGACTCATTTAGAAGAAGCCAATACCAAGGTGAGCTCAAATCAAGGTGAGCATGATAAGTTGAATACTAATCTTGATTCTTTTATAGTAGAGCATGAACAACTCATAGATAAGTTGGACAAGCTGGTAAAGGAGCATGTAAAGACTAAAAAAGCTAAGAAGAATGCAATTTTTGAAAGTAATGCAAGAAGGTCTGTTAGATAACCAAATGATTCAAGTTATGCTACTTTATTTCATGGTCATTATTACAAATGTAAAAAGTATTGTCATAAAGCTAAGGATGTCAGTCAAGTATGGACATTCATGGAGCTATGATGGAAGGATTTTTTGGCCAAAGATTGATCATAGTTTAAATCTATCAAAAGGTATGAATGATATTATTTGTTTAATTTATGATAAGAAAGGTCATATTGCTAGAATTTGTCCTAGTAAATTTCATAAACCCTAAATTCATATGAAAAAGGGAGAAACTCCTAGAGAGCATATCAAAAGTCAAAACATGATATAGAGACCTAAGGTAGTAAAGGCTAGTCCTATTGAGTTCAAGGATCAAACTTATAGTACTATAGAAAAATAATTAGTTTTGGAGGTGTCTCAAGAGTGCCAAGCTAGCTTGATATTAGTCCAAATGGAGAAAAAGGTGGATGATCCAAGAATAAATTTATTTATACCACTCAAGTCCAAGGAGAATCTAGAAAAAGGATCTCAATCTGATGGTTTCTTTGTTATAGTTGAATGATTTTTAGGTAAGAAGGAGTTTCATGATTGCCAAGAGTTATTGGTGTCTAATTTCAAAGAGGATAAGGTGTTAGTTGAAGATATATGCCAAGAACCTATGTTTTCATCATGCATTATCAAGGAAGCCAAAGAAGAGATGGATGCCAAGAAATTTGTTATAGTCAAGAAGAGGAAGAAGAAGAAGAAGGTTCTTCAATCTTGTGATGAGGAATAGTATGCTCCTATGTTATAGGTCCTTGTGAAGTAGAGATATCTTTGTTGTGATTCATAAAGACATTTCTTAGTTTGAAGAAACATGTGGTCTTGCAAGGGTGTTTTCAGTTTGGAGGGTCAGATTAAAGATTTCAAGGTTAAAAAGGAGGATTTTTGAGTTGTCAAGATGATATTTTTTGAATAGAAAGGATTTTTTACCTTATTCTAGCATGCTCCAGGTATTTTTGTGGTTTGAAGGTATGTTGAAGTCAGATTGAAGATTTTTGAGTGCTCTCGATTTTCTTAGTTTTGGCTTAAGGGCAATCAGGCCTAAAATGGGTTCCCAAAGGTTTGAAATGTCAAAAATTGGTCCAAAAATTTGTGATCATCATCTCCAAGTGTGAAAGAAGTTTTAGAAGTGGGTGTTGACTAGAAGGAGGTATGTTGACCCTATTTATTTTGAGATTCTAGAGTTTTAGGTTATGCTAAAAAATTAGTTTGAATTATAAGTTGAGGTATGAGGATTATTAATAGGTTTAATGGGCCAAATGGGTTGTAAAATAAATATTCAAATAGATTTTAAGGTTTATGGTTTTTAAATTATTTAATTTTTTGTCAATATGGAGGCCTAATTGGCTGGTAGGTTTATGAAAGAAGTATGTTGCATAAGATTAGCTTATTGATGTAAGTTAGTTTGATTGAGGGGGCATATGATATTGATCTAGATATGAAGTTTTAGGTATTGAATATGTGTCTACTAAAATTTGTGGGCTCTGCAAGTTCTAGGAAGGGCTACAAGGAGTCTAGACAGGCCTAGTGTGAAGAAGAGTTTTTTTTTGATCTTTTTCTATAAAAGAGCATGGTATGAGAGTTTAAATGAAATTTTTATGGTTGATTTAGAACATATTTACTATTTAGTGTGTGGATTTAATAACTATTGGTACTCTTAGAGGTGGTTTTCAAGTGAGAGTATGAAAGCAAAGTGGTGTTGTTTGAAGACCCAAAGCAGTATAGTGTTCTAAGCTTGATATTTTCACGTTGTTGAGGCCATGAAGGTGTTACCAAAAACATTTTAGGTGATTTTTTTTTATAAATATAAAGGGGGGGTCTTTTAGGTTGGCATAAGGAGGATCATGGAGTTAGGGGGAGCTAACTCAGATGGCTTGAGAAGTTTGCATGATCGAATGGGGAACTAGATTGTTCAGTTTGTCAAGTCCAAGGATAAAGAAGGATTAGATTAGAGGTGATTATTGTAGGCTTAGAGGAATGATTTTTTTTTTATTGTTCCTTGAGGTAAATTGAGAGATAAGGCTAGTAATCTTGTGTGGTGGTTCTTCATGGTGTATGGAGATATGAAGATACTTAAAATGTGCAATGGCTCAAAGATCTTAATGGGAGTCCTTCTCAATGTTCTCAAGGTAAGTTAAATCAATTTTTGGTGTTTATATGTGTTTATTACTCATTTATATAAGTACATGTTCAAAGAAGAGTGTTGTCATGGTACATGGTTGAGAAGTACAAGGTGGTATGCACAGAGTTAGGGGGAGCTAACTCAGATAGTTTGAGTGACTTGTGGATCCATGCATGATGTAAGGAGAAGATTTTGTGAGATGTTATAGTCATTGAGAAAATATTTTGAATCTTCATTCATAAGAAAAAGTAGCTTGTGAGTTTTATAGGTTAACAAGTCCAAGGATCAAAAAATCCCAAGTTTAGATTGGTGTATGTCAAAGGGGGAGAAATTATTTCATATGAGGTATGTAAGTAGCCTGAGCACTTAGAATTTTATTTGAATACATTCATGATGTTAAGAGGATCTTGGTGATTTTTTGTTCCACTTTGTCATTAATGGAAAATGGGGAGATTGAAAAGAAGAGTTTTCCATCAATGACAAAGGGGGAGATTGTTGGTAAGTGTTGCATTGATGTCAAAGGTAATGATAAAGTGGTGATGTCATGATGATGATGAATTTTTGCCTAAATTTTTGGAAGGTAGGATTTAGATTCATATGATTTAAAGTAAGTATTATTTGAGGCTTATCATATTTTATCTATTATGTTGATGTGGTTTTAGGTTAAGGAGAGAAGACAAACATGTGAACAATGTGTTGACATAGGCTTGGTAGCCTAGTAAGTAAGAATGAATCATTAGTATATGCTTGGATATGATGTTTTTGAGTGTTATGGATGATTATATCATGATTTAGGGGTCTTATCAAAGGTAAAGGATTATTATAGAGATTATGTAAGTAAATGGTGTTTATCTTGTTCTTCATTAGGTTCATCTTGGCATAATTGATTCTAAGATTAAAAAAATTTGAGTAGGCAGTTTACTGACATCACCATTACCACATGTGGATGAATCAGGAGCACTTGGTCATATGGGTGTAATCACATTAATCCCAATTTGATATGGTCAAAATTTCAAGTCATGAAATTAGGCACAGTAAAAGTTATTAAGGTTAAAATTTGGATTTCCAAGAAGATTACAAAGGTTTCCATTCTTAGCCAAGCCATCACTGCACATCATGTAGATATGTATGAACCAGTATGTTTATAAATTTATTTTAGGTAAACATAAATTCAATAATGGTAAAATTTTTACATAAATATTTTTTCCATAGTTCTAATAAGCTACCCTAAAAATTTGGAGACTTGAAGTGTTGTCTAGTTAAAGTTATAAAGCTTCAAAGTTGCTCTAGAAGACTGTGATGGATCGAAGACTGTCAAGTTTAATGACATCAAAGTCTAAATTCGTATAGTCAAAATATATAATAGTGTACTTTAATTAATAATATTTATCCAATGGTGCATTTAATATTCAATATGTCAAAGGTTACATGCATAGGTAATAATTATCATAAGCTCGTTAGTCTAGCAAAAGATCAATGGTGAGTAGTGGTTCATACTAACAAAGATAAATAGTGTGGGATAAGTCAAAGAGTTAATAATGCACACAATAATTCCAAGTGTCATAGGTGTAAGGGAATATCAGTAAAGTGCTTAAAAGGCATATGAGTGTGCCAAGTGTCATAATCTCTAGAGTTTTGAGAAAGATCTAATGATGAACACTACAAGATAAAGACCTTGTTAATCTATAGAGATCGATGGTGTGGATTTGGTCAATATTTCAATGGTGCAAAAGATGAGTTCAACATGTTCGATGTTTATTATTTGGAAAATGGCACACTATGAGTTAACATTCAACCTAATTTCAAAGAAGATCGATGGTGTGAATTGAGTGAGCTGAGCGAAGAGCATGAGATCTGTTATAAATGACTGAGGTTTAATGTGACCATTTGAATTCAAATATTTGAATTTAATGAAGGAAAGACTAGTGCTTAGTTTTTGAGCCATAACTTTTGATCTATGTAGAATTTTATCATGTTTAAAAATCAAAGTTATAGAGGACTTCAAGGTACATCTATAAATATTCATTTGAAGGTTTAAATGTTTGTACGGTCAAATATATTGAGCTATAAAGTTTACTGTGTGTTTGTTCATGATTTTCAAATAACTTAAGAAGGGTAATTGAGTTGTTCTTGATGATATTTAGATGTATAAAGATGAGATAACTATCAAGGGGTTTTGTAGACTCTATGAGGACCATCTATATGGATTTTGGAGTTTTGACCAATCCATATTCATTATGAATAAATGCTTAAAAGGTGAGTGTGTGTTCATTCATGGTGGTTGTGTCCACATAATATTTTTTTAGTGAATTGAGATTTATAAAAAGGGTGTTATGATGGTTTTTATAACTTAAGGAGGACCTATAGAGTGTGTGGCATGGTTTCATGTACTTGAAAGTGTTTTTATTTTCATAGTTTTCTTAGAGAAGTGTCAAAAAGGTGAATGGGTTTTCATAGGACCTAAAAGGTGACTTATGCCTATTTGAAAGAAGGATGTGCTTAAATGTGACCCATGTTAGATGCCTTAAGGGTGAAGGCATGTGTTTTGGCTGATAAGGAAGGTTGTGAACATGATAATAATCATGAAATATCTATAAAATTTGAAATCAAATGTGGTGATTTCTACACTTAATAAAAGAGGAGTTTATAAGAGTGGAAGAGCGAAGGAAAGAGGAAAGGGTGTGTGCTCAGTTAATGAGTTGAAGAGTAGAGAAAGTTAATGATTATGTGTATGACCTATAGGTCATATTTTTAATGTCAAGGATATTTATCTTATAGGTTTCAAGACAAAGGTGGTCAGAAGGAATTGATCATCTTAGGGGTAGGTTCTCCTTGTGAAATAGGTGTTTCACTAAAGCAGGTCAAAAGTACTTGACCAAAAGTTGGTTTGAAGGAATTGATGATCTTAGGGGTAGGTTATACTTATGAAATAGGTGTTAAAATAAAGTAGATCAAAAGGAATTGACTAAAATGTGGTCATAAGGACTTGATAATCTTAGGGGCAAGTACTCCTTGTAAAATGAGTGTTTCACTGAATTCTGGTTAGAAGGACTTGAACAGTATCATGTATGCATTCTTCTTATAGGATAAGTAGTCCATGTGTTTACATGATATAGAGTTTTTTTTATTCCCCAATAGGTTCCCAACATATAACTTATGTTGTGTGTATGATCTTGCATTATCTTCATTGTTTATTTCTATAAACATCTTGTATGCTTAATGAATTATTGTATTGAATGCTTAAGTGTTTAAAGGGTTTGTAACTTGAATTGGAATTTTTCGTCACCATTGATTCACCTTACCCCTCTTAATTATTGTACCTCTAACAATATTTAGTGGATCCTTACACAAGCCACAAAAATTTGGAGGTAGGAAAATATAAATTCATCACATATATAAAAACCACAATAATATGAATGCAAAACATATCAACAATAGCTATGGAAAAGAATATTTTTAATGTTAAATTTTTTAATGAATAACAAAAAAACATTAGTTCATAAGGGCACATCAATTAAATATAAAAATGAATTAAAAAAATGATTTGATTTGATAATAAAATAATAACATTTAGTGGCATGTTGATCTATGAATAATTTCATTATACTTACCTAGAACATGGGCAATGAAAAACTGAAGTCTAATTAAATTAATTTTAATATAACCCTTTGCTCTTCTAAATGAATAAAATTTGAATATGACACTCTATAAATCAAACATTTGTTGGTATATAATTTTTAATTTATGGAGAAATTATATCTCATCAACCAAATTTGAATTTTAAATTTTGTGGGAATAGTGGGGCTTAAAAAATGTATGAAGCTTCAATTTTTTAGGTGGACAAAATTAATGGAGGAGACCATATTTTAATGTTGCATATTATAAATCCAAATGTTAGGGATAAATATTTGAAATTTGAATATGATAGGATGTAAAAATTGTAAGTGTATCAACTTTAATATCATATAACCCTTGATATTTGAGATTGTGTCTTGTATAACATACAATCATATGTACAAAATTGACTTTTTGGAACTCATATAGTTAATAAGTTCATTTTTTCAAATTATTGGCACCTATAAATATTATAAAAAGATGTAATTTTTTTCTAAACACCCTAATTTGGTCAAGCAACCATAAGTACAATGTCGTTTGTTGCTCTTTCACATGAAGGTCTTGGTGATGAATAAAGTCTTTATTTTCATGGTCATTTTGAGTCTTTTGATCTTTATTATGTCTTACTTTCCCTATTTTTTGTACCCCTAGTGGTCCTAATTCACCTCCTCCCAATCATAGGGGGCCCTAGCCTATCTTGCTTCATCTTATCTCTATTTTGAGGCCTCAGGACACTAGCACCATTTTCATGACAATATCATTATGTGGTACTAGTGTCTAATTATGGATCTATTGTCCAATGGTCATTTTCTCTTGTGTTTGGGTCCCAACCCTATATTGAGACTTATATTATGTTTTTTATCCTTATTTTACAACTTATCATCTAGAGAAAAAATTGTTATATTCAAATCAAAGTTACTTAAATATAAATGGACTCACAAAACATTTTACATCTAGAACTTACTATTTTGGCACATAATTACATAAAATTAGTCAAAAGTACATCTCAATACTCTAAATACTACTCAATATATCACATATAAACATTGCATGCTTGATCAAATAATGAAATAAGTGAAAGTCATTCTATCATATTGTGTAATTTGATTATGCATCTTCCCTAAGGGAGAACTACATGTGATCCAAGACCCCTAGCATTGGGGTTATTGTAGGCAATAATCAGGACAACAAGTGTTCTACTCTGTATGATCATAACATCCCATAACCTAGTTTTTTCATTCCTTTTTGCATTTGATCCAATTATTTTTTTATGTGTGTAAGTACTCATTATAGTTTTGTAATATATTCAGCTAAAATAGTGACATAGATGAGCTCTTGGAAGACACGGAACCATCTACAGGACCACTAGAACCTCTTGCAACTTCCTTCAAAGTTTTAGATAGTTCCTATAGGAGGGACATTATCACCATAATTAGACACTAACACCAGTGCTACTATCTTGATATTGACACTACTATCCAGGACCACATTTTATCCACAACAAAACAAAATGTGTATGCCTATTTTAGTATCTTGGTCCATAGAAATATATATATTATTCCAAATAAGTATGTTTTATCTTTATTCTTACTATTTTGGTAAAAGTTTTTCAAATCATTTTTTTCCATTTGCATTCCAAATTATTTTTATGCTTATTCCTTTAAAAATATAGGATTTAAACCATATAAGTCCTAAAAATTTAAAACATTTGGTGAACATGATTTAATTCAAATATTACTTAAAACCCTAGTTTTGCCTAGGATTTACCATCTAATTTTATTGCATTAAATTAGGGTTACAAACTTCTATTTTTTCCTATTTTTTGGCATAACCTAGCTCTTTCAAATTAATCCAATATTAGGGTTTATTAATTTAAATTTTTCCAAAACAACCCTCATTCAAAAGCCTAGATCCACATACTACATTCTTATACACCCAAATAATAACAATTAGGGCTTCAATTACAATCCTAATTTATTTTACACTAATGGTTAAAAAAAAATTCATGGTTTCACATATACTTATGTTAGATTACTTTCTACCTCTTGTGTGGTTATTATTCAATGTTTACATTATCTTCTTTTGCAAGTTTAATACGGCATATATAAAGTCTCTTGCCCCTCACCCAATTGATGATTTTTTGAATTTTTCTCATAATTATAATAATGAATAGAAAAATTTTCAAGATTGTATAGTAGAACATGAAAATTATTTAATTTATAATGATGATGATGACTATTTTTATAATAATGGATATGAGTATTACTATGAGCATGAAAATGAAAATATAGATTATGATATATTAGATACATCTTCTCTTTCCTCTCCTTCTTCTCTTACACCTCAAAATAAAACTAATAATATAATGCCAAAAGAGCCTCTTATTGGTAGTGTTTTATTCCAATGTGATTCTATATTTTCAACCACTTTCACTACCACCTTATTCAAATTAAATCAATATAATTTTATTACACAAAATACACTTTTTCATGGTTCAAGTAAAGTAGATAAGATCAATGCATCTTCTTTACCTTTCCAAGTAAAATTCAAAAAAAGATGTACCAATTATATTACACCCTTTACCAATGCACAAACTAAGGTAGATGAAATTAGTTTATCACTTTATTATACATTTTAAGTTCAATGCAATAATTATTTACAACATATTTATAATTACAATATCTTTAACTCTTCTCCTACATGTCATACTATGCAAAAATAAAGCATGATTGCTACTTCTTCTACCCTTGAATCTAAGATTTAAAGTAATAATCATTCATGCATCCCACACATAGATAGTGAATAATTTCATTTCATTACACCTACACATAATTACACATGGAATAATAGTAAAAATTTAGCATCTTCTCCTACTCTCTCTCTTAGTAAGCATGTAGATGACACTTCTACTCTTAATTCTACAAGTGAATCAAACTCTGATCTTGATGAACCTTGGGATAATGATGATTACTATTATTATGATGAAGATGACATGGAGTATACACCTTATATTTATCCTCATACTTCACATATTTCTCTTGTTCAAAAAAATACTAGGTCATATGTAAAAAACACACAAACTTATTCTTATGTTCATAACTTACATTTATTTTATAATAAAGTACCTTCTAATCAATTGGAATGTGATATTTACAAATAAATAAAATAAGAGATATCAATGAATCTAACACAACCCCCTTACTATAGTAGAAAATATTTCTTAACCTAACCTAAATGAGGTTGATAGATCATTTCCCTCTCACCAGATCCCAACTATCACACCTCTAAAGGTTACAAAGATCAAACCAACCCTCCCTAAAAATGGTTCCCAATGCAATATACCAATGGCTAAGATAAATTAAAAAATCCAAGCATTAAATGAACCCCTTGATGATGATAATATGCATTCACAAGTGTTAATTTTTGTCTTACATGTTATGGGTGATTTCAATTAAAAAGTACACCATCTCACATTGGAGAATAAAACATACTAGTCTCATGTTGATGACAATGTTATCCATGGCAACCCTATTCCATGAAAAATATCCACTACAAGGTTTCCACCCAAATTTTAGATACTAATTTTACCTATATTTGATGGGAATGAATACCCATACTTGTTACCTTTATGATAAATCCATGGCACATATCACCAATAAGTTGACTCTACTACAATTATTTCTAAGGTCCCTAGATAGGGAACCACTAAATTTGATTTAGAATATAATACGTAGTGGGTCACTACATGCATATGAGGAGTTAGAATCAATATTTCTCAGGAACTACATACAAAAAAAGGGACCTAAAGTCACACATGAGAGGTTACCTTCCTTACACCAAGGTGAGACATAACCAACAACTAAATACATTTTAAGATTTAAATCATGTTTTACATCATTTAATTTACCAACTGATAAATTTAGAGGCACAATACATCTTTTCCAGAGGCCTATTTTTTCCTCTTAATGATAAATTATTATATCAGACATCAAAATCATTTCAACATATATGTAATGTAGTTATATCATTTTAGGTAGAATTGGGATTAATGGTTATACATTAAGAGGAAAATTTGGATTTAGGTATCTCAGAGCCTCAATCATCTAACATGGTACAAGAAACTACTCCACTTCTGATTAAAAAACTATTATAATATAAACAACTGATAAATATAATCAATAAGGGCAAATATATACTTCATAGAGCACCTCCTATAGTGAGTAGATCATAGGGCAGACACAAAAGGGTTAAATATTTTTTAGACAAGGATAGGCCTCATAACATCTTAATTGCATTATTAGATAAGTAGATTATCACACTTCCTAATAATAATAATCATCCATAACACCATTTGAATAGGGTACAAAACAATCCATATTATGATTTTCATAATATAAATAGACATTTAGACAATCATTGTTATGCACTTTGAGCCCACATAGACCAGTATGTCAATCAAGGCATTATAGCATTCACAATGGGGGAATTGATATCTCATTCTCCACATTCTCCTAGATCACACTCCTTTATGATAGAGTTATCCTAGGGCATTCCCTTTGAGGAGCCATGTGGTTTCTAGGACACCTATTTATGAGTGATCTCATGTACCATAGATTTAATAGAGATGATAGCCAATTCATAGAGATCAGGGCACAACATCAGTTTGAACACATATCAAGATATTTGGAAATAACTATAGATATCATAACATAGCATCAATTTAAAAACCTATCAATATATCTAGAAAAAAATACAAAGATCAAATCATAACATCAATTTGAACACCTATCAATATATTTAGAAATGACTATAAAGATCAAAACATAACATCAGTTGAAACACCTAGTAAGATATTTGTAAATAATCACAGGGATAAAAATACAACCTCATTTTGACCATCAATCAATATAAAATTCTACGTCAACAACACATGTATCTCATCTCTCAGCATTATAAAATTATGACCTAATGAATCAAAATAATCCTAGACTAGTAGAAACTCTAAATTGTTTTCAAGTGAACATGATCTCTCGATTGGTCAACTCATGCTTATTTTTAATTCCTAGGCGATGCTTTCAACTTATTTTTTTCTCTAATTCCTTGTCATAGTTACTCTTTAATGTTGGATGCCTCACTAACCTTCCTTAGTCATTGTGCCATGTTATAGGCCTATTGAACCATTCTTCAACTGTCTATCTCTCCTCTTTTACCTAGTGGATCTTCTTAGTGTAAACTATTGTGCACGATCTACCCTCTATTTTCCATAAAAATACAAATGTGTGTAGTTACATTTACAAAGGAGATGAAGGTCTGAAGATAAATAGTAATTTGTGAAAAAATGCACTTGAATGTTTTTTATAGCCAAATTGGCTATCTAAATTTTGTTAAAATTTAAATGTTGAATAGGTCTTAGGATCAAAACGCTTTTGCTTTGTTTTTTATTATATACAAAGTTTTTCTTAAATCCACTATCTTTTATTTTAAAGCCTAATGATTTTTCTTAGAAAAGCAAAGGCATTTTTTCTAAGTGGGAGCATATTATAAAGTGTGTCATTCCTTTTAGAAGGGATTAGTACTAATTTAATATGGGGAGATGTAATTTTAGTTGGGGAACCTTCAAAGTGTGGAATTTTTTTTAGTGGAGACAATTTTTTTTTTGTGAAGGCCTATTTTAAAGTGGGAAAATTATAAAAAAGATGAATATTATTATAAAGGGTAAAAGTATTTTTATGTATTCATCCCTCTCAATTGTCAAAGATAGAGGGTGAGGTTTAGTCTGATAGGAATTTAGACCCCCTAAAAAATAAAATAAATATGTTATTTCTCCTCCTTACCTTCATTTTTTAGAGGTCATTATTATTGAACTTGTACACTCTTGGCCAACATTGTGGTTCTTGTCATCACACTTTTCACTTGTGGATGCATTATTGGCAGACTCTAATGTCCTATTTTGAGTGCGCATTATATTTTTATGCCACTTTTGTACTCATGGATGCATTTTTTGGAAATCCTAACATCCTACATTCTTGAGTATAGTTTTGTGTCATACACTACTACCTTATTTTAGGATAAAATCTCTTATTCTTGAGGGTGTCTTCTATAAATTGATAGCATTCTAGGTTTTATGCATCATCTAGTGTTTTTAATTATATGGGACCTTTATTTTTAGTCACATTGAGAGTCATGGATATTTTTATTCATATTTATATGATCCATATTGAGCACACTAATTTTTAGTTATTGACTATCCAATCACCATTAGGGCCATCTTGTTGAGAGTTATTTATTTTGTATCTTTGACATTTTATTAACAATGTATAATATCTTTTAGATTTGTTGTGGAGATTGATATCCTTTTGAAGAGAAGATATTATGGTGAATATAGTGTCAGCATGTTAGTTTTTGAGTAGTGGATTTATTCCACTCATACATACCTTTTTTGCATCACTCCACCTAGTTAGCAGTATGAGAGGGGTATGGTGTATATCCTACTTCTTCATTTGTCATGTTACTTGCTAACCCTTATCAAATTATATATTATATTAGTAGATAAAATTTATTTGGTGAACATTTTTTGTATTATGGACACCCCTAACAGTCTCTTTTCTTAAGAGTTATTTTGGTTAATTCAAGTGTCAGTTATTTTTTGATAGAACAATGGATCTAGACCACTTGTGCTGATTTGAGTTCTACTGAAACTTTCAAGTTCACTAAGTGTATTTGTATTTGATGGCCTTCATTACATTTAGTTTACCTCTTCAACATTTTTTTGATTACTGAGACATTTTCTTTCTTGGGACACCTTTTAGCATATGTTTTTTACTCTCTCAACTTTAGTTGTTATTGGTTTCTAGGTACCTTGTGGCGATACATTTCATCTTTGGTGAATATTTTTTCCAAGTGTTTTGATATCATTATTTTTTAAAAAATTATCCTCATACAGTGTAACATTTCTTATTTGAATTGGTGGTTATAATGACTCAACATCCATGTATTCCAGTAAGATGGATTGGATATCATAGGGACACTTTGTATTTCACTACGATTTATACATGGGTACCTAATAAGGCATAGTTATCGGGACCCATTTAGTCTCTTTTATTTCTCATTTTTAATCCCTATTCTATGAGTAAGGGAGGGTTTTGGAGTAAAGTGTATAATCTTGATTCAAGAGTTGTTTTATTGTTGGATATGTTATTCTATTTTGTGCACATATTTGTTGAGTGCACAATAATAAATAAACACTCTTATTTTATAGGTTATTCATGTAACAATATTTTTTGCATGAAATAACCTAACTTAACTATTTAATAGTCCCTCTTAAGTAATTTTTACTTGTTTTTTTGTGGATACACACACAGAGATTGTGAAACAATTCAAAGACATTACTGTGCAAATTCTTTATTGTGTATAATATCTATGTTATTGAAGTTGTGATAATGATTTGAAAGAGTGATCTTGTTGGTTATGATTTCTTTATAAAATTTGAAATATAGGTGAAATAATACTTTGTAAGTGCATTATGCCACTTAATTCACCTACACAAAGCTACAATAGAGTAGGATTAAACTTTGTACCTATCTCTTATTTATATAAAATGTAAGAATTAAGGTGTTTACTATATAAATTAGAATAGGTGTAAATGAAGTTTTGGTAGCTAATAATGAAGGAATTTTGACTAATATTGGGTCTACATGGGCATCCAAAATATAAATTAATGTAGTTTGACAATTTTGTCTCTCATCATTTGTGATAATTATTGATCCTCTCTCATGGATCTATAGAGAAAATCCATTGTACAATCAAATTTTCATCAGCATGACAATGTATCCAATTACATCCACATCAACCATTATATGTTTGTTTCTTATTAAAATTATAATTTGCTTTATCATCAAATCAAGGTATTGCTAGTGAACCTAATCCAAACTAAAAATCATATATTCTATTCTCATGATTTTTTCAGTAAGCATTGCATTTACATCTTGAAAATGATATGGTGCATTGGGAAAAGAAGAAATGGAATTAGTTTTGGGATCGATGATAACAATGAATTTATTAAAATGAGGATCCTTATGTTTAAAATTCCCAAGTTTTTTATGTTGCCAAAGAAGTTGAGACTATCAGACATTTTAGTATTTAACATAATTATCAAGTGAAATTGTAGTAAAAGAAACACTAAGAACCATAAGGAAAATATTTTCATGGCCCATAAATCCTACTACTACATTGAACTTCACTAAAAACTACTTATCCATGTAATTAACATCATCATCATACCCTTTCAACATCCACACTAAATGAACCAATGAGATTTGGAAATATATGAATGAATGAACCAATAGAAAGTAGTAATATCCAAATCAATGGAAAGTGAAAATATCTAAACCATCTATACAATGAATTTATGGTGGGACTATGTCAATTACCCTATGTCATAATAACATATCGTAAAATGATAACCATATTAATATCACTTGTAATTTGTACATGAAAAATAGTCTGGGTCCAATCACAAATGTATAGTGGAGAGATAAAAATTAGAAGACACATGAGCTTTCATGTAGTCATTAATAATTATACATGTCACTAAAATATTCTTGGAACCTTTTCTATTCTAACTATTGGGTGATGATAGTTTAAGTAAATTATATATTTGCTAGAGTCTAAATATGTTTAAATAGTTTGTAACATCTAAATTCTAATGCATGGTTATGGTTAGGGTCTTCATGTTATATATTACTCATTTGTCATCATTCTATTATTTTAAAAATCTTCTTAAAATACACTTACTAAAAAAATCAACAATCCATCCATCATTTTACTATTTTGTTAAAAATCCTCATATGCATTCATAAACATACTCAAAATGAGAGTTTTAAAGCTATATAAAGTTGAATGATTTTTGGGGAAAAAATGAATATATTTTAAGATCCAAAATTGTTTGAATCACCATCTAAATTTAAAATGATTTATAAGGCATGGGATTATTTTTCAAATATAAGATATAAAATGATATATATATATATATATATATATATATATATATATATATATATATATATATATATATATATATTGAAATATTATCAATATCTGCTATCTATTGTAATTACTTCAACTGATTAATTTGGTTTGGACTAAGCTAATAGAAGTAGAGCATTTTTTAAATTAAGTAATTTTTAACATTATATTTAGATATCCATGTTATAAAAATATAAAATAAATTAATTTGTGATCTTTTTATTGGGTAAGTGCTTGAATTTGGAGAGACCAAAAAGTGGACACTATACATTTAAAATGATTTCAACATTCTTGAGTACACGGTCTTAGATCATAGGCTTGGTGATTACCAATCCTAAACCACATATATGGTTTTATTTTTTAAAACTACATACATGATACTATTATTATAATTAAGAAAAAAACATCAATACATTTTATTTGTCATCAACACAAACCATGACTAGAAAAGTAAAGAGTTCAATTTGAATTTTGGAAAAATAACCTTTTACCTCAAAATTGATAATGGTATGCAAGATGAAAGGTATGAAAACAAAAGTGAGTGAAATTACAAACAAGTTTAATGTATTTTATTGCATTTGCATTTTTGTTTGTTGAAATTATTAAAAAAAATGTTTTTATAATGCATAATAAACTTTCACATGCAGAGGGAAATGTAGAAATTACAAATTAACAACCTAACCGTCCTAACTCATAAAACCCTCCTAAACCTACTATAGATCCTAAAGGACCCAAAGGTAGTCAAAATTAATTGGAATCCCATATAATAGAGAAGAAAATTGAAATTGAGAATTTAATTAATGCAATGATGTAACCCTATTCAAGCAACTCCCACCAAACTTTTATAACAATTACATTAAAGACATTAATAAGTGAATTTGACTCATTAGTGGGTCAAATTGATAAGTAGGATAATTATAAAGATAGATTCAAGGCATAATATTCTAAAAAAGTGTTTGTGGTTATTGTGTAAGATAATAAAACACAATCAAAGTCTAAATTATTGCACTATTCAATGTTTGAAAAATTTATGCCATGCTAGATATGCCAACCAAAAGATCTACAATCCATTAATTCACCCTTGAGTTGGTCAAACCAAAATTTTAAATCCAATGGTGGATGGTATTTGATGACTCACCTTGAAACAATAATGAGGTTCGCTTGTATTTATTGAAAAAACTCTAGTGTGATTTTATCTTTAATGAAGTTCCAAATAATTTTTGTTTCTTAGATTTCTAAGGCAAAAGAAAAGGCTTTGTCTAGGATATAATAGGTACACATTATGTATCTAATCAACCTATGAGATCACCTATCCAAAAACCACATCCATGAGGCAATACCCTCTATAATCAAGGAGATTATAAATATTGATAATTTCCATGCACTTAATATGCTTACTGACACCCTTGTTCTCCATATGAGGCAATTTTATCATATTATTGTTGACAAGGGTAGACATAAAGAGACTTCATATAGCATTATTTATTGATATTACCATTGTATATCATGTGGTGCTATATTCATTAAATTCAAAGAGGATGAGGAGGATTTCATTCATCCCACTCATGGTAGTCTTTCTGAGGGCCTAGATGATATTGATCTTATTAATGTGTTTAAGTTATTTACATTTGGTTTGGGCACATTGGCTACAGCTTCCTAGATATATTATGTATTTTACATGTTGAAATTGTTAACCCTATTAAATTTAAAATATTTTCTCAATTAAAAATGTAATAATTATTTTTCATAGAAATATCAATAATGTATATCTAATTTTTTACGTTGTAGTAGAACTATGGATGTTACACAAGCACATATGTTACTTATACTATGTAGATATGTACATATATGGGGGAAATTTTTAAGGATTTATTAATTTTATGGTTCATTACATGTATGTAATTTTATATATATGCTTAAGTGACAAACAATGATAGTATTTTTTGTTTAGTTGATAACCATACTAGACACTCCACCATCAATTCAGGGGGAAGAAAATATAGGCATTGTTATTGTGATTTCATCTACACAATAACTTATCAAGGTATGAGAGTTATAATTTTTAATTATAAATATGAATTTATGTTTTGTAATTTTCCTCTGTGCTTGTACAAATAACTTATGCACAAGATAATTTTATATGCAAACTCCTCCGATGAGTCTTCTTGTCTTGTTTAAATTATTAATAGGCATGACATGGTACAATAAAATTTAAATTTTAAATTTAACTATTATATTTCAATGATTTATTAAGTTTCTTTAAAATTTTATGACATAATTTTTAATTTTTAATTTTTATTTTGTATGTATGTATGTGTGTGTATGTATGTGTGTGTGTGTGTATATATATATATATATATATATATATATATATATATATATATATATATATATATATATATATATATATATATATATATATATATATATATATATATATATGTTTGCAAAGTCCTAACCATTCCCTTATCAGGATTAAGGCACTGAATCTTGTTGGTTCTCTATTTCACACTCCTATTCATAAGCATTAACCAACCATTGACCTTATTGAGTTCCAGATGCAAATTGATTATGTCATTTTAACATTATCTTATTATTTTTTTAAGTATCTTGTTCTATTATGTAAATTTTATGATAATATTTGTATATGAACAGGTTGTGTTATAGGCAAGTTTTGAGTGGAAGAGGACCTATAGTCATTCATATTAGAGACCTCTATCTATGATCAAAGAATTCAAGGGAGAGTCTTCTATAATTAATTCAAAGAGAGTGATGTATTTTGATGACAAGGATAATGTATTATGACATTTTTTTTGTATGCCTATATGGTTTGATGTATTATTATTTGGAATTGTATGCCTATATGACATTGATATTATATATTCTATTATGTTCACATTTTATATGCACATTGATAAAATTGATATTATTCTATAATTAAATTTATTGATTTTTTTGGTGTGGGAATATCATAAATGATTATGGGTGAGGTTGTGTGGGGAATTACATACTTACACATTCATATTTCAGTGACATGGGAAAAAACCTGTCCCAAGTTTTTTGAGTATCCTTAAAAAAAATTCAATTAGAATATTGGATGTAATATATGTATTGGTTTATTTTACACATTATCCTTATTAGAACTGAAAATTTTCCTATGCTAATTTTGAGTAATGCAGTGACAATTTTAAACCTCGCAGGATTGCAGATGACTAGATTTCAAGATTGCTTGTTGAAATAAAAAAGTAATACTACAAAATAGATGACTCACTAAAATCAAATCTCTATGGCCTTGGCCTACAAAATATGTATAAGGGAATATTGACACCAATCCAAACCCCACTCTATTTCCCCCTTACCACTATGTTTTCTAAACCAAACATAATTTATAAATTTAATACATAAAAATCTTAAATTGTATCACACTTTGAATTCTCACCCAAGAATAAAAATATCTTAGATGTATATTCAACCAAATAAAGAAAATAAAAGCATTGAACTATGCATAATAAGAAATTTCCATAGAAAAATAAAATAAGATGCTTCCACTTCATCCACCAAAAAACAAATCCATCAATAATAATAGCATGCCACTAGTATGACACCATCATCACCGTCAGAAGGAAAGTCTTAAGCAATCAACTGATATTAATTGCTTAAATATACTTTAATTAGAAAGACTTTTTTATAGATAAAAAATGACCTTCCTCATTTTTATAACACTCATAGAATGAAACTAGAACTTAATTCATTTTTTTTCTAGAAAGTTAAAATTATTTGTGAAAATAACTTACCAATGCATAACTTTAGGCCTTAGGAGTATGTTAAAGATACTTTTACATTACCTAAAGCATGAGACAAGTTATTTAGCTCCCATATAAATTTATTATTTCAAGTCCTATTGAGGTGTTATCAATGATGTCTCCAATGTGGCCAAGAGTGTTCATGAGGTGTCAATTAAGCTAGTAGGTTAATGACAAAGTGTGCCTTAGTGATCATGCATGGATCTTGCAGTGTTTGCTTAGTTAGGCAATATGATGGATGTTGATGATGTGTTGACCATGTTTAATGGGTTATATGGGGTGCAATAAGTTATTGGTGTAATTTTTTAAGTGAAAACAATCCATTTTATTAGTCTTGTGAAGGTCTAGGTTATCCTAGTCATCTTGGCATAGTTTCCTAGGTAAGAAAATTAATGACATCACCATTCACATGTGCAAAGGTGTCAAAATAAATTGGTCAAATGAGTCTATTTATTTTTATGCCTAGATATTGTGTTTCAAATTTCATGCCTTGACATAATGTCTATAAAAAGCTATGATAGTGTACAGTTTCTCTCCCAGGCAGATTTCATCATTTCCATAGCCAACTTTATAGTTTTTAGTGACTGTTGGAATTCAAATATTTAAATTTTACAAAGGAAAAATAGTCTATAGTGTTTTTCTTATAAATTTTGATGATGGATGAATTTGATGATGGATTAAAATTAAAAGTGGTATATAACTTCAAGGTAAATCTAGGAAAATTGATTAGGAGGTTTGAATGGTTGTATAATTGCATTTATTATGACTCAAAGTTGACCAAGGGTTTGACCTTCATATATTAAGGACTTGAGAAGGATGTTTGTGTTTTTTTATGGTGTTTGAATGTTTCATGGTGATTTATATATTGGAAAGTGTTGTATACTCCTTGAAGATCATCTGTATGGATTTTAGAGGTGTGACCATTCCATCTTCAGTATGAACCATTGCTTGTAAGTTGACTTTTGGTTTGTTCATGGTGTTTTCATATACAAGGTAAATGATTGAAAGGTTTTGCATATGCATAGTATGTAGTGATGAATATAATAACTTGAGGGTGTCTTAGGGTTCATGTGATATGGAATTATATGCTTTGAAGTGGTCTTGTGTTTCTAGTTTTGCTCGGTGAAGTGTTAAAGGGATGAATAAGTCTCCATGGACCTAAAAAGGCTACTTAGGCCTATTTAAAAGGTGTTGTTGCTTAAGGGTGATATATCAATGCTATGGTTAACCTATGTATGTGGTGATATTGTTTTTTATAAGTGGGATATAAGCCTTATGAGTTAAGGAATATCTTTTGGATGACCAAGAATGGTTAAAGGAAGTATCTTGTATAAGAACAAGGATATTAAGCCCTTTATAGACCATTTGTGTGTGTGAAATCTCACTAAAATGATATATGTGTTTTGAAGAGTAGATGCAAGTAGTGAAATATATCAAATAAGTGATATTATTATTTTATAATTAGTTACAATACTGAGGAGTTTTATGAATGGAAATATAGGTTGAATGACCAAGTTATGAAGAGGGTGACCTAGTTGAGTGAATGAACCTAAGTGGATTGTATGAGGTCGAGAGGAAGGTTTTCAAATGTTAGATCAAGATAATTCCATCATAAAGTGTGTTAGATATTAGATCAGAGGTGGAGATCAGTTTAGAGTTGATTGAGGTGGTGTTTGATCATCTAAGGGATTGTATCTTCCTTGTTAGTTGGTGCTAGCTATAGATCTAGTGGGTGCTTGAGTAAATTGAGGGGTGGGTTCTCCTTAATAAGTTGGTGCTAGTTTAAATTTAAGTAATAAATATATAGGATAGTATTCTAAATATTACATCAGTGGATTTTTTCCCCTATGAGGGTTTCCCACATAATTCATGTGTTATATGCTTTGATCTTGCATTATTTTATTTGTTCATTGAAATGAATGGTTTATATGTTTTATGAATGCTTGTGTTAAATGGTTAAGAGTTTGAATAAATGGAATTGAAGTTGATTTATCTTACATCACTGATTCACCCCCTCCCTTTTAGTGATTGTACCTCTAACAATTTGTATAAGAGCCACACCTTCTTTTCAAGTTTAACCACTTGAAGGTGATCAAAGGTACAATTGGTAGTCATCAAATCCAAGGTGGTTTATTTAATAAGAAATAACTATTATTTAATGGATCCAACTATGATTTTGGATTGAAAATATGAAGACCTATATCATGTCTCTAGGGTTTGACATTTGGAAATCTATTATGGATGATTATTTCACACCTCCTACTCTTATAACTAGTGCAAGTAATATGAAATTGAGTGAGAACAATTCTAAAGCAATGAATTCTATCATTTGTGTCCTATTAGAGGTTGATTTCACCAAGGTGATCTATTGAAATTCTACCAAGGAAATTTGGGACAAATTGTAGATCATCTATGAAGGGGATTCAAAGGTTAAGTTGGCTAAATTACAAACCTACCAAAGACAATTTGAGGGCCTCAAAATGAAGGAATAATATACCATGGCATCCTATATTCTAAGGGTTGATGAGGTGGTGAACATGATTATAGGTCTTGGAGAGGATATTGAAGAAACTACTGTAGTATAAAAAGTATTAAGGTCTCTCACCCTCAAGTTTGATTAAAATTTTTATGTTGTATAATAAAGTCATTATCTCACCAAGACGAAGATGGATGAATTGCACGACATCCTTGCTGATTATAAGATGAGAGTAAATGAGGACAAACCACGAAAGAAGGAATCAAACTTCATAGTGATCAAGGAGACAAAAGGAAAGAAGAGCAAGTTAATTCTTGAAGACTTTATTCTTAATGAAGATCAACTTAAAGCCACGATTTAAATAAAATTGAATGTAGTATCAGGTAAAAATGAAGTGAAGATTCCTTTTAAATGTTTTTCATGTGGTAAATATGGTCATTTTGCTACTAAGTACTCAAATAGAGGCAAGTCTAATTACAAGGAATATCATGAGGATGAGCACAAGAAATATGAGGGTCCTAACAAGTACATAAAGTTCTTAAATAGGAGAAATGGTAAGAAGGATTCATACAAAGGTAGTAAGAGTCTTTACCATGAACAAGATACTAACTCATCTTTTGAATAAGGAAACACATCAGACAATGATGATTCATCTCATGATGAGAACAATGAGACACTATTCATGGATATTGAAGATGATGATGGTGAATGTTCTTTAGGTAGAAATATCTTTGATGGAGATATTTGAGAGGAAATTTGATGAGAAAGTCACTCTTGATGACAAATATCTGAATGCCTTGGAAGAATTAAATCTTTTTTGAGTCAAGAATAGAAAGCAATTATCCTTGATCAAGACCTATAAGGATCAAATTTGGCTTCTTTGAAGAAAGAATGATCAATGAAGTCAAAGAGCATGATGAGATCACTCAACATCTTGAAACTTAGGTGTGTAACCTTGTTAAAGAGGTAAAGAGTAAGGATGAAGAATGTGTCAAGTGTAAATCAGATATGGAGTCTTTACAAGTGAAACTAGATCAAGCCATGAGGAAGCTTGAAACATATCAAAAGTTTGCTACAAGCAATAAAAATCTTGATGAGATGCTTGAAAATCAAAGAGTACCTAAAGATAGGAATGGTCTTGGTTTCAATCATGATCAAGTGAAGGAAAATGTTATGAAAAGCATAGGTTTGGTGAATAATACTAAGAATAATCAAAGGTATTCAAGTGATAGGTCTTGACTTAGTTTCACTGAGAATTAAGGAACAAATAAAGGAGCCATCTTTCAAGCCAATAAGGGGGTAAATTAGATCAAAAAACACAATGCTATAAGGTGGACAAATTATTTTAATGGTCACTGTAATTATTGTCATTAGTTTGGTCATAAGATCATTAACTTAAAAATAAAAATCTCCTAGTAAGATATTTTCATAGAATTATGAGTAAGATAATGATAAGCATGAAGAATATCATCACTAAAGACAGTCAACAAGTCCACAAGGAAAGAATGACATTTTGTGTTACAAGTGTCAAGAGATTGGTCATATTTCAAGGTCTTACAATGCCTTCATTAAGAAATCAAATAATCAGGTACATGAATAGGATGATGAAACTTCAAGGAGTCATCATGTATCCCATATACAAGGTATGTACAATTAGAGAAACTTCATTTGTTTCAAATATCAAGAGAGAGGTCACATAGCAAGTTTCTAAAAGAATGTTCATAATTCTACTTCAAAGAATGTCAATCCTAACATGAAGAAAAGAAGCCGTAATGAATGGAGACCCAAGCAAGTGAATGAAAATAAGGTTCAAAATGGATTATTTGTTATAACAGAATAGGGTACAAATTCAACTATCAAAGAATAGGTCTTATCTACCCAAATGGACAAAATAATCAAGCAAGATTCCAAATTTAAAGGAAATAATGAATTTAAGGACCCATTCAAAGTCAATTTGATGATGAGGTAGGACTGCAAGTCAAATGAGAGTATGGAGATATGGGATTATTGTAAGTTTTGGGACTTATATTTTCTCTTTGACAAGTGGGTGTCTCTACCTATTCTTATTGTGAGACATATTTCATATGTAAAAGCAAGTGTGTGTGCTCTAGGTGATGTACAAGATGTTATAATGAATATAGAGGTATTTAGAGTTGTTGATTGGTCTTTAAGACCAATGCCATTATGATAGATAATTGATGATATTATGTTTCCAAGCCTTGTGTTGATAATAAAAGGTCATTGGTAAAGGGGGATCAATAAGTTCTTGATCTTGCTCCAAAGGTTTGTGATGAAAATCTTCAAGAAATCTTTTCAGGGACATTGGTCCTATAGGCAAGTTTTAGTCAATCTTTAAAGCTTGGTTTAGTTGGTCAAATCATGAAGAATGAAGGAAATATTGATTGAGAGTGTGGAGAGAAATTTTCCAATTTTATTTTACGGGTTAATATGTGCTAATTTGGTCAAAATAACCTTTCATGACCATTTGTTTAGTTTGATCATTTTTTTTAGTATTCATTGCCTAGTGAGAGCTCATCATGCAAAATAGGTGTATTTGAGATATATGAGGGTAACCAAGGGTTGAAGATAGTTGAATTTTATGTTTCTAAGATTAAAATTTTCTATAGATATGTTATAAGGCTCCCATGATCCTTTTATGATGTTTTGGCATAGTGACAGGTATATACATAAGGTCTGCATGGATAGTCATGAGTTTTCTAGGTATCAAATAAAGATTTGTAAGTTGTCAAGGTGATTTTATGGCATATAAAGGTGTGTTTACCTCATATAGGTGTTATCCAGATGGTTTTAGGATTTGAATGCCTCTTGAGGGAAAGTTGAAGATTTTTGATGGCTCTTAGGTATGCCATTCTTTGCTTAAGGGGTATTAGGCCAAAATCCATTTCATGGTTATATTAATTCACCAAGGAGTAAAATATAAATAATTGATCCAGTAGTGTGATTTGGTGACCTCTAGATGTGGAAGAAGTTTCAAGATTTGGCATTGACTGGGAGATGGTAAGTTGACCATGTCTCTTATTAATGCCCTAGTATTTTAACCCATATGGGTTAGTATCCTTCCAAAATTAGTTGATGTTTGAGGTTGATTAATAGGTTTAAATGGACAAATGGGTGCTCATAAAGTGATTTACATTCATCTATAAGTGTATGGTTTGTTCTATGGTTGAGCATTTGTACAAATAGAGGGCTAATTGGTAAGATAGTTTGTGAAGGAGCTATGGTGCATAGGAATATTTGCATGATGAAAATGGGTATGAATTAGGTGGAATATTATTATGCATTAGATATGAAATTTAAATTCATGAAGGTCTCTAAATAGAAATTTATGACCTCTATAAAATTTGTAAGGGCTACAAGGCCTCTAGGCAAGGATAATGTGAAGAAAAGTAGTTTTTGGTCATTTAATTCAAAATAAAAAGGTATGGTTGTCCCTAAATATGTTTCTAAATTGTATTTATGCATCATTTGTGTTTGAGAAAGAGATTGAATTTCCATTATTCATTTTATGAGTGTCTTGTGAGAGAGAATTTGAAGATAACTATGAAGTTTCATCATGGTTGGAGATGGTTTGAAGGTAATCAAAGGGTGAATAATTTTAGGTTACTTAGGGGGAGTCCATCTCAATTTTATTTAGGTATTTTAAAATAGTTTTTGTTACTCTTATGTTTTTCTTGTTAATATAACAATGCATGGTCAAAGAAGAAGCATTGATAATGAACAAGTTTTAGGTAGTCATGGTAATAAATGGTATGCATAGTGATAGGGGGAGTTTCTATCATATCTCAAAGGAGGTCCCTTATTGATGTTGGCTTTGAAAAATTTAAAATTCCTTAGGATTAGTAGGTAATCCCACTTTTTCATTGTGTCAAATGGGGTGAAAGTGTTTGTAGAGGGAGAAAGAGTATGTGCATAGCTTTGTGTTGGTGTTTAAAAGTGTTAACATCAATGACAAAGGGAAAAATTGTTGAGGTGTTATTAATGATGTCTCCAAGGTGTAAAATAGTGTTCATGAGGTGTCAAGTAAGATATTAGGTCAATGACAAAGTGTGCCTTAGTGATCATGCATGGATCTTGCAGTGCTTACTTGGTTAGGTAAGATGATAGATGTTGATGATGTGTTGACCATGTTTGAGGGGTTCTATGGGGTGTAAGAAGTGATTTTTATACTTGTGAAAGTGAAAATAATATATTTTAGTAGTATTTTAAAGGTATAGGTTATCCTAATCATCTTATTAGAGTTTTTTGAGTAAGTAGATTGATGATGTCATCATTTGCAGTGTGAAGGTGCTAGAAGAAAATGGTCACATGGGTCTGTTTAGTTTTGTGCCTAGAGCATGTTTTTAAAATTTCATGCCTTGACATTATGTATATAAAACTTTGTGATAGTGTAAATTCTATCTCCCAATTAGATTCCATCATTTCCATACTTATAAAAATTTGCATTGTTTAGTGACCGTTGGAATTTAAATATTTGAATTGTACAAAGGAAAACTAGTTTGCAGTGTTTTGCTTATAACTTTTGAAGATTATTGAATTTGATGATGGAGTAAAAATAAAAGTGGTATATAACTTCAAGTAAATCCATAAAAATTTATTAGGAGGTTTGAATAGTCTTAAAAGTTTATTTATTTCATCTCAAAGTTGACCAAGGGTTTGACCTTCATCTATTAAGGACCTGAGAAGAATGTTTGTGTTTTTATTGATGGTGTTTGAATGTTTAATGATGATTTATCTATTATAAAATGTTTTATAATACTTTAGGATCATAAGTATGTATTTTTTAGGTTTAATTAATCCATATTAATTATGAACCATAGCTTATAAGTTGACTTTTCATTTGTCCATGGTGTTTTCATATACAAGGCAAATGATTAAAACGTTTTGCATATGTAGAAGTATGTAGTGATGATTGTAATCACTTGAGGGTGTCTTAGGGTAATGTGTAATGGAGATATGTTCTTTAAAGTGGTATTGTGTTTCTATTTTTTCTTGATAAAGTTTTAAAGGGATGAATAGGTCTCCATGGACCTAAAAAAACTACTTAGGCCTATTTGAAAGGTGTTGTTGCTTAAGGGTGATCTATCAATGCTATGGTCAACCTATATAGGTGGTGTTGGTCTTTTATCTAAATTAGATAGAAGACTTAATAGTTAAGGAATGTATTTTATCTGACCAAGAAGGGTTAGAGGAAGTATCTTGTATAAGATCAAGGATATTAAGACCTTTATAGACTAGTTGTGTGTGAGAGAGATAAATTAAATGATATAAGTGTTTTGAAGAGTACAGATAGGTGGTGAAACATATCAAATAAGTTATATGAATATTTTATAATTAGTTATAGTGTTGATAAGGAGATCTATGCATGTAAAGCTAGGTTGAGTAACCAAGTTATAAAGAGGGTGACCTAGTTGAGTGAATGAGACTAAGTGGCTTGTATTAGGTAGAGTGGAAAGTTTATAGGTGTTAGAAAAAGAGAAGTACATAATCAGTTGTGGAAAAAATCATATCAGAGGTTCAAATAATTTTGGAGGTGATTGAGTTGGTGTTTGATCATTTAGGAGGTTGTAGTATCCTTGTTAGTTGGTGTTAGCTAAAGGTCTAGTGGGTGATTGACTAAATTGAGGGGTGGGTGCTCCTTGATTAGTTGGTTCTAGTCTAAATTTAAGTAATACCTTTATAAGATATTAGTCCAAAGATTTTTTCAATGGGTTTTCTTCCCCATGAAGGTTTCCCACATAATTCATGTGTTACATGCTTTGATCTTGCATTGTTTTCTTTGTTCATTGCAATGAATGGTTTATATGCTTCATGAATACTTATGTTAAATGGTTAAGAGTTTGAAGAATTATAATTTAAGCTAATTTTATTGCACCACTAATTCACCCCCCACCCTCTCAATGATTTTACCACTAACAATACCTTCATTTAAAACTTTGTAACTTCAAAAATATTGAGATATGAAAATTACATATATTCTCACCACCAAAATCTCTACATACATACAGATACACATATTTTTAACTAGTCTAGTGTTGATAAACTTTGAAAATAAATGTTATCAATATTCAAGACATAGTTGGATATATCCACCTCTGAGGCCTCATGGCTAAAACCTGGTGTCACCACCACATTGGTGGTTCCTTATAACCTTTACAATTGAATTATTGGCCTTGTATAATGCCTTTTTAAGAGATAAAGCGCACATTCTGACATCAATACTAAAATTAATTTCAATGATTAAGGTGGAGGAATGTCCATAATTAGGGAACCTAAATTTAAATCATGTAATATCATGAATATTTTAGTGAACGCAATGAGAGAGTGGCAAATTGAGAGTTAAAAATCAGTTACATGCAGGTAAGAATGAATAAATGCTAAATGGGGAGATAGTTAGACCATGATCTCATAGGAAATAGGATTTCAATAATGAAAAATATGTTATCCCTACACCTTTAGAAATCAAATAGTCATTTGATGGAGTCAAATAAGCATTGAAGGTTTTTTGAACTACCCTATAATAATGGAACTACTTCATGGGAGTTGAAAACAAGCTAGTTGAAGAATAAGTGAAATACTGAAGGCAAGGACATGGTAAGTTAAGATAAAAAATGAAATCAAGGAGACCACCATCCCCAAATATAGGTCAAATCATGAAGGCATTTGACCACATCAAACACTTAAAATAGAGATGATGTTAGTGTTATGCCTTCCTTCATTTAAGGCAACCTCATTTAAAGGGCAAATGCTAAGTACTTTTATCAAGCCTCTTTTAGCTTTAAGAATATTAAATTATTTACTAACAGTGCCAACCACGTGAAGATGGAAGCTTATCTAGCACCACTAACCTAAAAAGCATTGTTAGTAAGTAATTAAAAAATAAAATCATGTGTACTACCTAAAAAAAAGAATTTGGTAAAATTGATTATATCTAAATTTTAAAATTCAACATTCATGAATATTTTAATCCAATGAGCCACTAGGATCTTCTCTAACTTTGATAGTGTCAAGAATAGCTTCATGGTATTATTCCCAAACTTTCCATCATTTCCTATTTAATGGCCTCTTATGATAATTTTATAATTAAATATTCCTTGCAAGAATGAAATTTGAATAGTGCATTATCTTCCTTTGTATTTCAAACTCTTCAAAAAACCATTGATCTAAAATTTTTATAGGATATCATGGAAACCAAGTTTCTTTGACTACCACTGACCCAGTGGGATAGTTAATGTTTTATCCATCTATAGCTCAGGAATTCATTATTTTCTTTCTCTATACACACTAACACAAGTAGTAATTTATTCCCTCTTCATTGTCCTCATCTACTATAACTTAAAAAACATGTCATGTATCACAAAAAAGCATTTTTAGTGACACTATGAAGATATATAATGAGAATAAATTGTAAATAATGAAAAATATTCTACATGGTTGCACTAGATTAGATACATTATAAAAGTCATCTGATAATGTCAAATATTTATGTTGTAATGTTTTTGGAACTTGATATGTGTTGATTAGAATTAAAGGTTTAAAAATCCAATCATCCACCCACTCTTGTGACTAACACTCATTCTAGAAAGAGTCCATGCATGCATAATAAAAATATGTCAAGTGTCTCATATGAATAGTCTAAAAAATTGCATTTGAGCTACAAAATGAGTGGATCTCACTTGAACCTATTAGAGTCATATAATACTCATAATTTTTCAAGTGTTCTTCCTCCATTAATTAAAAATGTCTATGAAAAGTAGAATTTAGTTGAGCATCATGACACATGTTCTCATTACACCATTCAACCATGGTTTTTGCATCTATCAAATTAGCACCCTATTCAAATTTTAACTCATCCCTTGAAATAAATCTTTTTCCACATGCTCTAAAACCATTGTTATTAGAGGTTCTTGGGTTTCACCATAACATGATAATTATAGGGATAAGATGTGCAAAGTGGCATAAGGATATTGCAAAGGATTTAATCAAGACTTTGAGTCTATGAGTAAGGTTTATCATAGATAAATATACTTGTTTAAGGGTTCAATGCATAATAGAAACTAATTACATATATAAATATATTTATGCATCAGAGCAATATAAAAAAGGAAACATTCATAATAACATAGGAAAATATACTATTATACCAATAAATAACACAAATACTTAGAATCCATATTTAAAAGATCTAATACCAAGGATTACAAAAAGGAAAACCTCATAGATCTATGTCCAGTTTTGTAAATAGTTTATGCAAAATCTTTTTAAAAATAACATTTACCATTCTATTACTCCCATACATGTCAAAATCAACATAATCATCAACCCTTATATTACATTAATTACAAATACTTATAGGTATTAATTCACATAGTTGTAACTTCCAAATTTACCATGCTCAAAATAGATCTCCATATCAAATTTGGTGGAATCCTAACTAACATAGAGATTCCCATAACAAATCCTAATAACCCACAAGTAAAATACAACTAGAATTACCATAGGATATTTTACTAGATACAAATGATTTTACAATTACCATTTACTACTAACACTTTCCTAGACTTAAAAGGTTGTCTCATCTTGAGATAACATCCTAGAGGGAAGCAGTCTAGATACTGAGAAAGGAGATACAAATATAGAAGTGCATAGGAATAACAAAGTCCACTCAAGGTGTCGTTAAATTGGTTTTCACCCTTTGTGTACTACGTAGTTACCCTTTAAGTTTTTTAATAAGTAGTATACTAGTCTACCCACCTTACAAGATTGTAATAGAATAGATCTGCGTAGTACTAATTTTTTTTATAAATACAAAATAACTAGACCAAAATTTAAAAATGGTTAAACCTGTGCAAGCATTAGTTAGATGGTGGAGGCATCTTCCTTTGTTAGATAATTTATCTCACTTGACTACATGGAATGATCTGAGACTCAAGGTTGAGTGGTGCAATGCTTGTGTCTATGAGGGCCAAATAATCCTTGTAAGATTTATAATTAAGTAAAAATACTTGAGCACTGAGTAGAAGATCATGAAAGGGAACTTGATTAGCCATCATTTGATAAATATTGGTGTCAACCATTCTAAGCAAATAAGATTTCAACATGTAACATTTGGTGGTGATTTCACTATGGAGCTGAACCAAATTATCTACATATCATTGTGCTTAAAAACCAAAAAAAGAGCTATGTAGCATTTGGTTCTATTAGGCTTGCATATTTTGCATGATAATATCAATTACACAAAGTGAGGTTTATAGTGCACCATCCATGGCAGTAGGAGTGGCATTTGAAACTATGATATTAGTGTGTGTGAAGTTACTTGTGGTGAATTTGGGCTATATAGTAGTCCAAACTATATCCAAATACTTCTTCCAATTGATCAGCTGAAATGTAATTTGTGTAGCTTGAGTGTGAGAAGTATATGTAGTGATCTAATACTTGGATAGTAACTCATATAAGACCTCAATTTTAGATTTTATAGATTATCCCTCTTATATGATGCTTAATTCATTGAAGGTCTACCAATCAGTGGTGATCTTGTTAAGAAGAATATCAAGCTAGTCCTTATTAGGGAGTGATGGATCCATAATCAATTATGTGTATAGATTAGGATAGGAATCCTCAATAGTCTTTCATGTAATACATAATTGTACTGTGACTACAAAATTTGTATCTTCAATATCCTTAACCTATTGATCTAATACAACTTCCTTCTATGATATGGACTCTTGAAATGTAATGGGATCTTCAATATACTTTTAAAATGATAGTTGGGAAACATCGAAGGATGCTTCGATGGATGTAGGAGTCAAGGAAAGATGTGAAATAGATGTACTCATATGTACAATCCATAATGGAGTTATGGGTAGATAAAAAATAGTACACCATGTAGAAGTGGATGAAACATAACATAGCCAAATATTAGATAGGCTTGAGGAAGAAATATCATTCTATGAGGCAACAAGAGTGTCTCATGGCCATGGTTGTAGAAACTCCTGATATAGATAATCTATAGTGGAATTGGATGGAGTTGTTGTAGATTTGGCCTTCACAATAACTACTTGGGCTTCTTCAAAACTCTTCTTTAAAATATTTACTTTTGCTTGATTGGAAACATCATCTTACACCTTCTTAGCCACCTCTTCTTATGCTTTATTCAATGCGTCTTCCTTTACCTTTTTATCATCCTCTACTACCTATACCTTATGATGTTGTGCTTATTCCTTATCCTACTTCTATGATTTATCTTGTACAAGATGGTTCTTTTTCAAATCTTTGGCTACTTCATTCTATTTGTACTCCAATTCCAATTTATCATCCTTACACTTTTGATTGGCTATAACCTATTGTTGTTGAACTTGTTCAACATTTACAATTTCCTTTTGCATTATCATCTTATCTTCCTCCTCTTATTTTTTTCATAGTGCCTCAACATCCTTGGATTGATATTTAGTTTCTTCTTCCTTAACTTGGCATTCATCTTCCTCTTACTCCTATTTCATCACCTCAACCTTAGCCTTGAGCTTTTATTCTTGGTGTATGTGATGCTTAGATAATCTTTGTGCTTCCTCATGTGTGGATTTTTATTCATCAATAGTCTGAGTGTCTAGTGCAAATTATTTTGTGTCACTCATAGCCTCCTTGGATTTAAATGGAGAAGAGATAAGGATGCTCATTTTCAACTCTACTTGAGAAACCTAAACCTTATAAACTAGGTGTCTTATGGGTTTTAGTGGTGGATATTCCTACATTTATTGTTCTTCCATTGCAAGTTATCCAATGTCATGTGCAGGAATAGGTGAGGTTTTAACCCCAAATCATCAAGGGCTACATGGAGTCTACCTATGACAGAATAGTGGTATTGCGGGACTAGTTTTTGTGGCTCTAAATTATGATGGATTCATAGTGGATCCTCTTGCCTCAAATGTTTAGTGAATTTAATATAATTTATCTTATTCAACCACTATATAGATTATGATAGAGGATGATCATAGAGGTAATTATATCCAAAGATTTTTGAGCACTTTGTTTTTCACCTAGATGGTGCACACTACTTTCCAAAAAAATATTCTTTTTCTTCCTCTTTCTCATAAAGATCTCTAGCCATATTAGCTATCATCATGCTATATACCTAATTCTCATTGGTGCTTATATACAGTAAGTTATAGATATCAATAATTTTAGGAACACTCAGGTCATCCAAGTGTCAGTCTTATGCCTAAGAGGAGATAGGTATCTTATGACTTCAGGCACCTTACAATTCCTAGAATATCAGATTGGGGAATTTTGCTATTGAAGTATAGATAATTATAGTCATAAGATATGAAATAGATGGTGGTAATATCTACAAGGGGTTAGCTCTCATCATTGATATGACATTCTACTTAGACACTTTAGTTTGCACCATTTGCATGTCAATAAAGTATGTCATCGATAATAGGGCCATGTTGATAGATGAGACCCTATGCATTAATAACCCATATCTACTATATGATCATGGTCAACTATAGATGGAAAATCAATCCAAAAAAAATTATTTTTTTGGTAGTTATTTATATTAAAATAGACCCCTAGACCATATATCACCTTTTGGACCCCACTTCTATCTCTATAAGAGACAAAGATCATATACATGGATCCTTCTTTAAAAATGGTGAACCAGTCACAAGAAAGAACCTTGTAGGCCACAAAGTTGAACTACAGGTCCACATTTAGCTCTAATGGTGGAACCATTATATTCTTCATACTTGATTGTATTAGTTAGACCACTCTATGGTGTTTGAAATATATTCAATGGCATTAGGATGACCCTCTAAAACCCTATTGTCCATGGTTAAAAATAACTCCTCAAGCTCCATCAAGTATCCTAAGATTGTATTTAATCTGATTGGTTATCAAAATTTGACTGGGACCCTTGAATTTTATAACTCTTTTTTTATCTATTGATCTACCTATACATGAATTCCCATGAGCCATCAATTTTATACCAATTGAATGTGCTTGTTTCACTTGTCCTTAACTCATTATCTCTTTGGATTCACTAACCAATTTGACTCTACCTTGCTTTGTCTAATCTTTACAGTATGAATTCATGCACTTCATTGATATTCTACCAAGATCCACATGCTTTTGAGCCTTATCCTTGATTCGTTAGATCCTTGGCTGGTCCCACTTACTCCATCCTTGTCCTCACTCCATTGGATTTTTTAGGTATGAACGAGCACGAGTCCTTGGATCTATCTTTGTAATGTCAACTCTATCCTTGTAGGTGCCACTTGAAAATCCCACATTGATCCTTAGGATATTATTAGTCTACATCCTCATGCACTTATGCCATGTGGTGGTCTCTTGATCTCTCTGACTATTTGACCCATTTCATGCCATAGGATCGAGATGTATGATCGAGTGAGGACCATTATATTTTATTTGGTTTGAAAACAAACAACTATTTACCAGGTCTTAAAATTGACATCAATGAAACCATCATTTGACATCTACGTGGATGTATTTGATATCTTGTCGACCATCAAATTTAGACTCCAATGGATTTTTGTAGTGGCTTTAAATTAATTTTAGCGTTAATGTTTTATGATTTTTGGCTAACTTTGAAGTCTTGGATCTTGAAGCACAAGAATCATGGAGGCACCAAATTTGTAGGAGATATTCATGATGTCAAGAGGAATAAACCCAATTGACCCATTGGCTAGGTGAGGTTTTTGGGTGAAGATATAAAATTATCAAGCTGGCTAGTTCATTAATTCTCACATGATGTATTGGTGGCATTTTAGCTTATTTGGTTAAGTATGGAAAACTTTAAAAAAATGCTTGGGAGCCCAAATTTGAAAATGTGTAGCTTCCTTCATTCTTCAGTGGATGATTTGAAACTTATCACATAACAACATGGGACCAATTTGGATAAACCCATATGATCACTTTTTCCTAAAACTATCACACATGCAAGATAAGGCCTCTAGAAATTGCCTATTTAGACTTTTTTACTACTTCCATTGAATTCTTGGACTAAGAAAAATTTGGTACTTAGAGAAAAATTGGTCAAAATATTTGGTGACATGATTGGGAAACATGCTTGATATGCTTGAGAACTCAGACCATATACATGACTTTTGACTCATAACAAATAACACATTTATTCCATGACTGAAAAAAACTCTATATTGGCAAAGATAATGGACTCCACCAAAAATAGGGAAGAAAATAAAAGAAATCAGGGAAACTATCCTAAAAAATAAAATCTGTAAATAAAGCACTTATCTGGGACAAAATATATACAAACTAACCTAAATAACCATGATAAAACATGATCCACTTAGATCAAAAGGGAAAAACATGAATTTAGTCATTCTAAGAGAAAGTACAAGTTGCAAAGTGGGGTGTTTATTAACATGACCTTTGAAGAGGCACTCTATTTTCCAATTATTTCTCTTAACATCTCCTAAAATGAGCCATCAACATCAAACTAGTCACCAAAAGAAACAAATTCATCTTGCACTTCTGGATCCTCTTTATGCTGCTTATCAACTACAACCTTATCAATTGACATCTCATCTATGCATGATCATTGAGTGACCTTGTCCTTCTTATCAATTGATGCAATTTTATCCAACTATAAAAGGAGCTCTATATATTCAAACCAAGATACATCATGATCTTGAATAGGTGATTCTTGATCAAACTTCCCAATATCATGCTCTCCAATGTGCAACATATCTTTACAAAGTTCTTCAATCTCTTGTAGAGATTCAAAATATAACTACCAATTATATTTTCATTATTCACTGTGATCAACTTGAATAAGATCATTTTGAAAGGTATCTTGATCTTCCTCTAATGGAGAGATCTCAACATCATTTTTGACATCAACTTACATCAATTCCTCATGGATTTCTTCTATATCAAGATCTACCTTTTTATTTTGCTTGGGTATCCCTAGAGTAGCATTGTATTCTCAAAGATATAAAACATTAGTGGGATCCCCAAAGGAATATTCAACTTGCTACACTATTTTTTCATAAGGATCTATCATCTTAAGCTCTTTAATTTCACTCATTACATCATGTTACAACTACTATCAATGGTATTATTCTTTACAAATGCTCTCTAACTTAGCAAGGGTGTTGTGTGAGTTATCCTCATGGCTACTTTCTAAATAAAGATGAGCTTCTACTTGATCTATATCAGCTACCAAAATATCTTGAGAAAAATCTTGATCTTCGACAACTGATATATGATTAGTTGGTTCTTGAGAAGAAATCTCTTGATGCACATCTACAAATTTTTCCTATCGGATCTCATCTCTAACTTGCAATTTCTCCTATAGCTCATCCTCTTTGACATTATGAAACACTGAGACATGCTTACTCTTACCAAGTGGTTTCCCAATAATGATCTCCTCTTCTTGGTCACTGAAGTCATCATTATTTTCTATCTCCTTAACTTCATATTCTTGATTTTCCTTACAAAGGAGAGGCTCTTTATCCAAGAGTGGCATAACAAACCCTTGAAAATATTCTACAAGATGACAGAGGTCCAACTAAGTTACCATAGGTACCTGATTTTGATCCTAAAGTTTCCCTTTTTGGATCACTTTCACCTCCCCTTCCTATTTCTTTATCTCTTGGATGGCTCTTCATGAAGGACAGGCTCTAGGATTTTTAGGGGAAAGGTGTGGAGACTGTATGGAAGTTTGATCATGATCAGATAATTGGATATTGTGAGTAATGGAATTTTGGAGAGGATGGAAAGAGAAGCCTTTGAAAACCTCTACATTTTGTTCCTTCCATTTGGCTAATACTTCATCAAGGTCTTAAACTTTTTTTTATCATCATAGACAACTTGAGCTTGAGGGATGAGTGGTGAAAAAAGGGAACTATATGAAGGTTTAGCTTCTTGAATAGGTTTTTGATTCCAACTAGAAATCTCCATTGGCTCATAATGAACATGGTCAAGAACTTTATGAGAATAAGGAATACAATAAGATTGGTAAGGAACACAAAGGGGTCTTTGAGACAACTGATTCAAATCAATTTCTTGCCTCTCACAAGCCTCTAATTTTTATAATACAAAGCTAAAAAACTTAAGTCTCTCATCTAGATCATTAGACACATTTTGAAACCATTCCTTCACTTCTTTATAATGGGAATTTGAACATAATTTTCTTTCATATGCTCAAAGTTTAAGCTCCATTTCATCCATTCTCTCTTGGAGATAGGGTTTCTCATGTAGTAAATCATATCCATATGGTAAAGGTGAAAATTGGTCTTGAGACTAATATGGTTCATAAGGAGATAAGAGTCATGCTCTTGGTAATAAAGATCATGGGACACTTGATAAGGCTCATCATAGCTATGATAAAACTCTAGGTAAGGATGATTTGGTTCATAAAAAGTTTCATATGGATCATGATAGGAATAGTAAGAGTCATCATAAGGATGATAAGGAGATATATCATGGGTATTTCCTTCATACATATCCATGAAAATAACATTAGGCCAATGCAATGAAAATGAACTTACTTGAAAACTACTTGGACTTTCAAAAATAATTTCTTGTGCTTGAAATCACCAAATTCTTCATGAAGAAAATTAAAACAACTACAATTTCACCTAGACAAGCTCTAATGGGTCCCATCAGGAATGCCAAAACTATTGGGGTTCTAGATTGCACCCTAACTAATCAAGGGGATTGTTCAAGTCCTATGCTCAAATCTAGACCAATATGGGACTGATCTTAGGCTATGGGTATCCTAATAATGGATTAAACCTCTCGAGAAGGATAGAATCCTTCTCTATTTATCACCTAAACTAAAATTGATTGGAAAAAAGGAGAGAGAAATGGGTAACAAAGCATGAAAACATGTAAAGGAGGTGATGCACTAATAATGTGATTGTTCATCCACTTTATTAAACTTCTAACAATAACTAATGAGATTGGATCTGCAACTCCAAATGGTTGTTCATACATTAGTATTTCATGTAAAGGTTCACTCAATGATCAAAACCTAAGGGAACTGATGGAGAGGCAAAAATCAAGGCACTAACCATTAAATGTTTCCACTTTCTAGCTCTAATAAAATGACATTTTACACTAAACATGACTTGAAAAATAATATAATCTAGTAACTAGTTGATATTATTTGACAAGGGAGATAATTCTACCACATGCAAATTTAACATTAACACACTATACCAAAATCATGAAATCTAAAAAAGAGTCCTTTATTTATCTACTTAACTGCTACTAGATACGTGGCACATTTTATGGTCTTCTTGAAAGTTACAAAAGGGGACTCAGAGAGTGACAGCTAGCTGGCTCCTTGTTTTAGAAAGTGACACTTGGCAACTTTCACTTGAATTTAATACTTAGGCCAAAAATTGAAATGAAAGAAACATAAAAGGGGAAAAGGACCTATGACTAGAGGGCAACACTTGGCATCTTCCACTGCACTTTGACACTTAAGTAAAAATGAACCTGCCCTCTGCTCCAAAACTCTGTTACAATGTCCAAGGCATGCAGGAACCAAAATTGTAGTGCTCAAATCAAAACATAAATTAAATACGATGTAGAGTAAGAAATTACTCTACAGTATGATGGTGCAACTACATCCCCCTACTCTTTAATATGCTCCACCTGAATCACAACAGCTTTGGCATCTATTTTATCTTTAAACTAAGTTTAGTCCATGGAAAAACTGATATTTGGTCATAAACCTTATACAAACCAAGTGAATTTATATTTATCTTCCAAAATAAATTCTAATATGTTCATGACATCATATAACCTATGATCGTAGTCACCAACGGTCTCCCAGGGTCCTTCTCAGATCTCCTTCAAATCATGTATTATTTGGCTTGAATGTTTCTTAACCTTAAACTATGTAATGAGCCAGTTCTTATCATCATCTAGGGATGATTTAGATGTATTTTTACTAAATATTAAATCCACTACACATCCACCCAAAGCATCAATCAATTCAAATTTCTTTATATTGTCATCGATGATTATTTTAGCCTACCATTTCATGTCGTAGGTAAGTACTGTTTAGGGTTTGTAGACCCATCATAGAGAGACAGGTGTATAAAATCACCCAATTGCACTACAATAATAGGGTTTCTTATATATATTGAGATTGATTGTGTTGAAACCAACATCAAGGATGGTTATAGTTTTAGAGACTTTTGTGCACTTGGAGATGGCTCCTCATCTAGTGGAAGTTGTGATGTCTCCTCTGGTTATGTGGATGTGATGGTTATAGATATATATCCATCATTTCCTTATTCTTATTTTTCTTTTAAGATTTGAAGTTATGCAATGAAATCCTTACCCTATGCAAGGATTAGAGGATCTATCTCTATATCAAGTAATGTTGATATGATATTATTCTATTAATCTGAGAAACTCTATGCAACTTCATGATATGCATCCTTATGTACTTATATAGTTTTTATATTAACTTATTCTATAATTTTATCTTGAAAAGTGTCATCATCTAAATTCAGAGAGGAATTACTATAATTTTTTAAAAATATGGACTCAGGGGATGTGTGCTTTTTTAGGAGATGATCTTTACTCTTATGTATCTATCAAAACTTGATCTTGTATTATGCCTATGACTATAAGGTAATCCTTGATTTTATTTATAGAATAATCTTTCTCAAAACTACAAAATTTTACTCATATGTTATAATTCTATACGACTACCTCCTTTTATCGATGTTAAACCCTCATCATTTATTCTTTCTCTATATTTGCTTGGCCCAAGATCCTCACTTTGTTTCTCTTCAATGTACCATTCTCCTTGTCATATTCTCTCATCCAAATGATAAATAATAATACTAATTCTCCTTCTATTGGTATTTTTCTAAAATTCACTCTATCTATTCCATCTCCTTTGTTATCTCAACTCTCTTTCTAACTCTAGATTATTTTTATGATCTTTCTCCTCTAGATTATCCATGGTGGACTTAGTTTCAAGCTCTATATTTTCATCTTTGATTTATTCTCCCCTATCTTGCACACATCCCCATACACCTAAAGTGAATACTCCATATTAGCAGGAGTGGGCACCATGGACATTTTGATATCCAAAATTTTGATCAGTATTAGGAGTTGATGCAAAATTTTTACTTTGATTCCTATCAAAAATAGATCCTTATCTACATCAAAGGATAAATATCCTTACACTATAAACTCAGTGATTTATCTGTTAATATTGGAAGCTATCCAATGATCAATCACATGAATTTAATTATTCTCTATATTTTGTAATTATTGTATATTACACTCAATCCACACAATGGTGTCACTTAATCATGGTAGGAAATAATGATATTCAATTTGATCCAACCAATCAGCTAACAGGTTTAGTAATTCACACCAAAATATCTCATAAATTTCATCATAGGGGTGTTATTATATAATATCTCTTTAATTAAATCCAATTCCTCAACCTTATTTCTCTATGAATTTAGTAGTTTTATGGTTTAACTAGATTTACACCTCCCTTTGGGTTGGTAACCATCACAACATATCTACCCTCACTGCACCATTGTTAGCAAAGGTTACTGGGTTTTACCTAAACATGCTAATTATGGGGATAGGATGTGTGAAGTGACATAAGGATATTGAAAATGAATTTAATCAAGACTTTGAGTCTATAAACAAGTTTTATCATAGACAAATATAATTGTTTAAAGGTTTAATACATAGTAGAAATTACTTACATATATAAAAAGATTATGCATCAGAGAAATATAATGAAGGATACATTCATAATAACAGAAGAAACTCTACGATTATAATAATAAAGAAGACAAATAATAATAATAATAATAATTCATATTTAAAATATCTAATACCAGGGATTTAAATAAGGAAACCCTTATAGATATATGTTTAGTTCTATAAATTATCTATGCAAAATCTTTCTGACAATAACATTTACCATTATATTACTCACATATATGTCAAAATCAACATAATCATCAACCTTTCTATTACATTCATTAAAAATACTTATAGGTATTAATTTCTATATTTGTAACTTCTAGATTTACCATGCTAAAAATAGATCTCCATATCACATTCAGTGGAATCTTGACCAACATGGATATTCTTGTAATAACTCCTAACAACCCACAAACATAATACAACTAGAATTACTATAGGATGTTCATGCACATAAAAATGAGTTTGAATTTGCCATTTACCAATAAAAACCATCATAATCCCATTTTTCATGGCCAGCCTCAATGAGACTGCAAATATGTTCTACACTATTGGTAATGTGCATCCTTCTCAACTAATAAAACATATGTACATTTTTGAATTGCAATGTGCAATTGTCTGACTAAATGTAATGTTGATTGAAATTAATGTTCCTCTAACTCAATTGTTTATATAAATTATTAAAAAAATTGTGCACATACTCTAAACAATGTGATCAATATGATACTCCCTTCATATTTTCCATTGTTACTCTATAGTATCGGGTAGATGCATGAATATGGTGACTTGTGATGAGTTGTAATACTATGATTGAACTTCTATTTTGGGTTAAAATGTGTAATTTTAAGTGAAGTAAACTAATGAAACAATTAAACCAAGTGGGAATGTATCATTTCTTATCTTTAAATGTTCATACAACCATTTAGCCCTATGTATGTGCCTTGTATACTCATAAAACAATTTTCTCCCTAAATTTGACTAAAAATTTAGAAATAGGGCTTTTCTTATAACAAGCTCACACCTTTTAAATTCTTTGCCATATTTTAGTTGATAAGTCATTGATTTATATTTACCTAAACTAACTACTTCCTATCCAATTATACTTATACTCTCCTCATGGATACATTTTTTTAATTTTGGCAATCCAACATAAATACTGCAATTTCCATCTAAACAGGATTTGTTATAAAATAATTGTCCATTTGGTCTTTTTCAAAAACAAGTTGAAATAAATTCACTAGTTGATTTTGATGGAAATTTAAGGCCACACTTGTTTATGTTGTTAATATGCAAAGTATAATGAATATGGATAAAAACATCATAGTGCATTGAAATTTCAACATGCTACCTACAACAAGTGGTATGTGTGTGATTTATTTTTACCAAAAAAAGGTTTGGCCATCTTAAAATATCTTTGAAAAATAAAAATTTGTGGATGCTTTTCCATAAATTTAGAGTACAATTATTTTTGAGTCATATCTAATAAATGTTTCAAATGCACTTCATGGTTATGAGAACCAACTCTTCTTTTCACTACATCTCTTGCATTGGGTGAAACTCTTGTATTGTCTTTCCAAAATTAAGCAAACAACTCTTTGAGAGAATCAGATATAGATTTGTCCTTTTGTATAAGTCTACCAGAGCTCTTTGGTATTAGGTTCATTAAGACTTTCACATCTTTCAATTACTTTATTTAATATATATTTTTTATATTAAGTGTTTGGCATGTTTTTGAAAGCATTAATTTTTTACGTATTTGGCCACTTATTGCACAAGTTGTAATTATATGCTGGGTAACATTAATAACTTGGGTTCATGATTTTAGACATACAATATGATATGCATTGTGATGATAGGAATTTTATGATAGAGGGAAGGTTAGTTCAATTGTTAGTTTTCATATAAAACCAACAAAATGAAAAAAAACACTAACAAGATTAACACCTCAATGCTTGGATCATAGGGGGAGCTTAGTGAATAAACAAAAAATGCTGAAGCTCAACTAAAATGAAAAGAACTTACAAATTTTATTACCTTCATTGAATGCTCCAAATGATGTGTTCATTTGGTTTTCTTGGCTTGTGTTTGAGAAATCTATGGCAATAGAGCTTGGCTATCTTTTTCTCTCCTTGGCACCATGGTTGATTTGACTTGGACTTGATGTTTCTCAAAGTGGCTTAGATTGATGTTGTTAAAAGTGGTTTGGCTTGTGATTTTCACATTACAATTCTATAGATTTTGGTCTTGTCATAAAACTATAATTATAACATTACTATGTCCAACCTCTCTAAATGGAGAGGCAAATGCATGTATTTATAGGTTTAGCAACTACCCCCAACCCAAGGTGAGTTAGAGTGTAGTTAGAGCTTGGAATGGATTCAAACCTAACCTTTATGACTTAATTAACCCTAATAGAGTTAAAAGGTGTCAAATGGTCATGATTAGAAATGAATAATCATGTTGAGATATTTTAGGATATTTGACAACTCATAAAAAGGTAATTATGAATTCCTAGGATATTCTTTGATTTTTGAATTTTATTTTTGATAATTAATTTAATTTCTCATGGACGATTCAATTAGGCATTTGATTAAGTTTTTCATGCTAATTAATTTTTTTAGGATTTTTAGCATTTTGAAAGATTTGAATTAATTTGATGTGCGCATTTTCCTCATTTAATAGGTCTATAGGCCAAATTGCATGTTATGAAGCCAATTTTTGAGATATTTAGTGATTCTTAGGTTGGATTTTTAAAGGTTGGTAAGAATCAGTCTAAAGTCTGTATGAAGCCACTGATGGCCAATTTTAAGTGTCTATAGTTTACCCCTATTTGGGAAGGTTTTGAAATATATAAACATAGTATCATCTTATCAAAGATTTGAAAAGGTCATGTATGCTTACAAATTTAATGGTAATGGATGAAATTTAGGGTTCCCCCTCAAGGGAGTGGATGAAAAAGGGGTCAATAAATGGTCCCTCAAAAAAGGAAATGAGTGGACCAAATTAATGAAAATTATGGGGTGCAGGGGAAATGATTCACCCACAGACAATTATAATTAGTGGCATATGGAGCTACCCTATTCAGGGCATACAAATAGGATGATTTGCCCACAAGTATTTATAATAATAAAAAAGGCTTAAAGTAACAAGAGATTGATTTTACCAAAGGTGGTTATAATTATTTAAAGGGAAAATAATGATTTTCCCATAAGTGGTTATAATAATTGGCAATGTAAGTGGAACAATGTACAATGATTTGTCCATAGGTAGTTATAATCATTATACCCCAATTACGACAAATAAGTGGGATGGTATACAATATTTACCTAAATGTGATTATAAGAATTGTATCATGATTATGGAAAAAAAAATGAAATGATGATGGTAAACATGATATAGAGGATAAAGATGAATTAGGCAACCTGCTAGTAGGGAGATGCTCATCTAAACTAGCAAGGATGATAATTATTTCATTATTTAATTAAACTTTTTGGGATATGATTTGGATTAGATTGGGAATGTTACTATAGTTGGTGCTAAGGACATATCATCACTGCATTATTAGTGAGACTCTTCAAGTTTTTTTTTTAATAACATATAATAGTAGGCATCATTATAGAACACCATGAAGACTTGGCTGAAATATACATAAGGACTGACTCCCCATCTAATACTCAATGAAAAACAATGAAACAATGATAAAAACCATGATGATAATGTTAATGGATGAAGATGGATGTATTTAATAATAATATGCAAGGAATCACCCAATGAATGCACATAGACTGAATCAAGGCAAAAATATTAAAAGCAAACAAACATGCACACAAATAAACAAAATAAACAAACGAAGAAATGAAGAGAAAAAAATAAAAAAATAATGGTTAAGCAGAGTGTTAGTGAAAACAACATGACACAAACAAGATGATGCAAATTTCCCTTAGAAAATAGGTGAAAACTTAACAAACAAACAAGATGGGGGAGTAAAAGAAAAGAAAGGGGTTGACTGAGCTATCTCTAGATGTACTAGGCAAGTGGATGTAACCTACATAGTTCCATCGATGAGATAGCCAAAAAAAACTTTAGGCCAAATTTAGTTCTCCTAGGATATAGAATAAATTAATGATGAAAAGACAAACATGATTGTGTTATAAAAGAATATGAGAATGAGATCTTAAAATGACAAGAACATGGGATAAAAGGGCCAATAAGGATGGGGAAACTAAATGACTAGTGGTTTCTTGTGACTTAGTAAGGGTTCCCATAATCTTTAAGAAAATAATTGGTCAATGTTTTTGGTTTTTCTAAATTTATTTTCTAATTTTTTTAAAATTTTGGAGTATCTCAACTCGATCAATAATGATAAGATACTAAATGGTCCAATCTCACAAAATGGTGAGATCATAGAAAAGGGGTGACTAAGTTGAACTCAATAAGTATCGAGTACTTCTTACATAGTCCCAATAGGACCGCAAATCACATTAGGTCCACCTGATATCAGAGGAATCTAGATAATGTAGTAGAAAATTAAAACAAAATAGGCATAGTTAGCATAATGACACAATACAAAATAATAATGGTAACTTGGTATGTCAAGGCATAATAAAAAAGTGTTTCCCCTAATTTTCCCATAGGTGGTTATAACTAGGAAAAAATGACATAGATTAGTGATACTATTTTTCCCATAGGTGGTTATAATTAGTAGAATGACTTGTGAGACATTTATTTGATCGTAAGCAGTTTTAATCAGGCCCACACATATAAGTTATGGTATATAATAAAATAAGAAATAAAGGATGGAACTACTAAAAATTCTATCATATTGCTCTAAAATATGACCTATATTTAGAATACTTGAAATAAATATTAGAAATTATCTAAATATTCATGCTAAAAGTGGAACCAATAGATGAACCAATGTCAAACGGGCTAGGTAGGGAAGGTCAAAACAACTTGGTTGATAGAAAAGGTATGATAGAAGGGAAAGGTGCAGTGGTTGAAGTGATAAAATGGTATAATGGTATAGTACAAAGAAGAATGTTGACAATATGGTAAAAATTGAAATGGTCCTCATAGACAATATACTAAGTCACTCAAGCAAAGTAATACTTGAGGTGTATAATGTTTATCGGCTCATCAAGTTCATCCCCATCTGGTGTAGTGAGCCTATATGCTCCAACACCATAGTTTGTAACAATGATAAAAAGACCTACCTAGTTGGGTTTGAACTTTCCTTTATTCTTCTTCTTGACCATGGTATTATTTTGGTTTTATATAAGTGTAAGATCACAAAGTTCAAAGTCTCTTTATTTCATGCACTGATTGTAGTGGCCATAGAGTCGATTCTGATAAGCTTGAAGATTATTTACTACATCCATGCATTTCTCATCAAGTAACTCTAGCTCTTATAGGAATGTTACTCGATAGTCTTCATCATCTAGTAAATACTTCAAATAGATGCATAATGAAGGTAACTGAACCTTAATGGGAAGAATAGACTCAATATAAACAAGTTAGTATGGAATGGCACATGTTGGAGTGTGGTGATTGGTATGGTATGCCCAAAGGGAATGGAATATTTGGAGGTTCCAATCACAACCAACATCATTGATAACTATTTTAAGGATGTTGATAATGGTTATATTAGATGCTTAAACTTAGCCATTACCTTGTGGGTAATATGTCATAGAAAAATGTTTTTTGATCTTGTACTCAACACATAATGATTTGACATCCTTATTCCTGAATGATTTGCCATTATTAGATATAATGTCGAAAGGGATACCATAGTGGAAAATGAGATGCTTAAATATGAATTTGGAAATTTATTCTCCAATAACATAGGTGAGGGGTATAGCTTCAACCCACTTAGTGAAATATTTTGTGGCAGTAAGGATGTGTTTAAGGCCATTATATAAGGTGGGGTTTATCTTCCCAATGATATCGAGACCCCATATAGAAAATTGCCTTGGTGTCAACATTGGTTTTAGAGTCTTGGTTGGGGAATCAATCAGATTATCATGCCATTGACATTTATCACATATTTTTACATATGTAGTTGCATCCACATCCATCATTGGCTAGTAGTATCCAATATGTAATAGAGTTTTGGATAAAATTTCCTTGTTGATGTGGGCACCACAAATTCCTTCATGAACTTCTTGTAATGATAATGTATATCTGCCAAAGTTAAACAATAAAGCAAAATTCCATCAAAACTACAATAATATAGGGTTGATCCGAGTAAGATATAATGTGTGGCATTGTGAACAAAGGCTTTGGTTTGTTTTCAGGATAAGTTTGGTGGCATAATATGATCATGAAGATAGGCATATAGATCTAAATACCAAGTAGAGATGGGACCAAAAATATCACATATCATTGTGATATTTGAAGGTTCATGAGTTGGTGCTAGCTGATTTTCAATGAGAAACTGGTATTCTTTTACAGTAGGCATATAGGTCTAAATACCAAGTAGAGATGGGACCCACAATATCACAGATCATTGTGATAGTTGAAGGTTCATGAGTTGGTGTTAGATAATTTTTAAAGAGAAATTGGTATTCTTTTATTGTATTTTTATGATGAATCAAAGATCCAATGGTTGCCATGGCATCTACTATTATGTTATTTACCTTGGTATATGTTCATCTACTGCTTGGGAGTGTTAACCATGGCCTTATAAGGAACCAGCTTGTTATCTTTGGTCTGAAAATGATTTGTAACCTGATTGATGATCAATTGAGAATCACCATAAAACTTTTGATGATGTATGTTCCATTTTACTTCATATCAAAGCCCTATGATGAGTGCTTCATATTCGGCCATATGTTGATACAAGGAAATTTGATTTCAAATGACTTAGGGATTAAATTACCATATGGAACAATAAAAAAAGGCCTACCCCAGATCCATGTGCTATGAATGATCTATCAAAATACAAATTCTAGTGCTACTCTTGAAGAGGTGTTTCAATGATGGTCATAATGTATTTGTCAACAAATTGGAATGTGAGTGGATCTATATCTGCAAGGGGTACTTCAACAAGTTGATATTCAAGAATTTTCCCCTTGATGGATTTCTCATTGACATATTCTATCTCAAACTCATTGAGAAGCATGATCCCTTTGGCCATATGACCTTGTAATGCTATTTTAGATAGTTGATACTTGAGTAGATCTACCTTTGAAATGACCATGGTCTTATTGTTTAACATGTAATGTAATAGTTTTTGAGATGTGAACACCATAGCTAAATAGGATTTTTTAATAGATGTATAATTGTGCTCATACATGACCAATGTATAGATTAAATAATACATGACATGCTCTTTTCCATTTTCATAATTTTGAGCTAGAAATTCCCCCAAGGTTTTTTGTCACTAATAGGTATAGAAGGAATGGTTTTCCTGGCATAGGAGGCAATGAAACTAGTGGATTTTCAATATATTCCTTTAACTATTGAAAAGATTTATAAAATCATCATCCCAAAGAAATGTTACACCCTTATTTAGTAGTTGTGTAAATGGGTGGCACTTATTATCCAATTGAGACATGAAGTGTCTGATGGATTGGATCTTGACTTGTAAACTATGGAGCTACTTCAAATTGGTCAGTGGTGGAATTTTTGTTATGGATCATACTTTGGATGGATCAACTTCAATGCCTTAGTGTTACATAATGAAGCCAAGTAATTTTCCTGAAGCTACTCCAAAAACATATTTCTTAGGGTTGAGCTTGACTTTGTATTCATGTAGTTGCTCAAATATCCTTTTCAATGTTATTAGATGATCAACCCTAGTCTTTGATTTGCCTAGTATGTTATTGACATAGTCTTCAATAATGTCATTCATTAGATCATGAAATATGATGGTCATGGATCTTTGGTAGGTGTCCCCTACATTCTTAAGACCAAATGACATAACTTGATAAAAGGATGTTCCCCAAAGAGTGGTGAATGTTGTTTTGTGTTAGTCCTCTGGTGTGATTTAGATTTGATTGTACCCTAAGAATCCATCCATTAGTGAAAGCATCTCATAACTTAATGTGGAATAGATAAGCATGTCAATGATTGGTAGTGGAAAGTCATCCTTTAGGAATGCATTATTGATGTCTCTAATATTAGTGCAAGTCTTGATTCCTTTTGGCTTCTTGCTAATAGGTATAACATTGGAAATCCATTCAAAATAGTTGATTGGCCTAATAAATCTCACTTCCAAGAGTTTTTACAACTCTTTCTTTACTAATACAAAAATGTGTGGAAGCATCTTTTGTAATTTGTATTTCATAGGTTTGGAATCAGGATATTCCACAAGGTGGTGAAAAACCAAGGTAAGGTCCAAACATGGCATGTTAGAGTAGGCCCATGCAAATATATCAATACATTACCTCAAAAGAGATGTAAGGACTTCAAATTCATCCTCAATAATGGATGCACCTAATTTGATCCATTTTGGGTCATATAGAGTCTTGATGTTTACCTACATTATGTCTTCCACTAGATGGGTCAAACCATCTTCAATAATAGTGGGAAAATATTTGAATTATTTTACAATGTCAAAGTCCTCTATGAGGACTATATCTTTGAGTTCTCCTAGGCATGATGAATCAAAATCCCCTAAGGGTAGGGATGGCCATATAAAAAACACTACTGGGAAATCTTAAATAATGTGATCAAATGCCTGCTATTCTTCATGACTTAATTCAAACCCATATACAAGTTTATCATTGTTGGTTTCCTACATGATTCAATCAAAAGCCTCTTGTTATTCAATACTAAACTCATACCCAGAGACAAGTTCATTGTCAGTGGTATTTTGGTCTAAGTTTGAAGAAGGTTGAACAACCCTATGTAGTGGCACCTAAAATAGATTTTCACCACTAGATTGGCCTTTTTCTTTACTTTTTCCCTCTTCTAAAATTTCCTCCAAGATGTTTTCACTCTGGGATCTCAATGTTATATTTACTTGTTTTTGGCTAAGTGTGTTTACCCACTCTCCAAAATAAGCTTTAGGATCCAACTTGATTGAGAACCCTTTTTTTTGGTCTCCAAATGGAACATTGTCCCTAAGGCCTAAAAATTTCAAAAAGGCCTCATAATTTTAGAACTCATCAACTGGCACGTTAGATTCTTGTTGGCCCCAGTCTATCAGTTGGGGATAGTATAATGGGAGTGGATTATGGTGAATAATAGGTTGAAGGGTACAAATGGCATTATTGTCAAACAAATTATTATGGGCTAGGTCATCAAAAGGGATATGATTAAAATCTATTTTGATAATAGCATTATTGTCACTAGTCATTGAAGATGGAACTTGAATAAGATACATGGGGTCACCCCCAGATAATTTAAATCCAAGTCCATAGGTTCCTTTGTACTTAGTCATATAAATTGGCTCAAGTGTTACCTATTAATTTGGCCCGAGGCCTCCTCCTTCATAGTCTTGGTTCTCCATGATCTAATTAGGAATGGGTTATTTTGAATTATTTCAACAATCATCTAATTTGTCATTATATAACCATGATTCATCACCTTCGAGAGGGTCCTATTCTTGGCAAAAGGTTGGTATAAAAGTGACAGGTGCTATATTATGCATTTGGCCTTTGCCCTTTCTTTACCATTGCATGAGAGGTGGTATGGATTTTGGTCTTCCAAATGAATTGGGGTTCTATGAAATATTTATAATTTGAAAGGTATCATGGGTCAAATACTCTCCTGGGCCATTATCTGAGATGGTATAATGATTGGACATTTCAAGAGACAGTATGTGGGAAAGTGAAACAAGGGTATTAGGGTTAATGCAATTGGGCTCTGATGAATCAATAAATATTTGATTCCCCTTATCCTTATTATCAATTGGATTCATACCAAAATGGTAGTTATAGGTTTTGAACTCATCCTCTAAATGCTTACAATGCTCGTATGGATGCAAATCCCCTGGAATAGTAACCTCCATTACCGAATGGGAGAACTTGATACACTAGTGAAATGTCAATGGCATTATATGAATCTCGTGTATCCAAGGTCTATCCAAAATCATATTATATGAAAATTGAGATCTAACACATGGCATAATATATCATGGGTTAAATGCTTGATGATGACTGGTAAGCTAATGGTGCCTTATGATTCTCATTCTTCATTGTCATAGGATTTGATGGGGTTTCTTTTTTCTTGGAGATCTACTATCATGTACTCAATAAGATTGATAAGCTTTAGAGACACAATATTCAGACCTGATCTATTGTCTATGAGGACATGCTTCACTTTATGCCAAGTTATGTAAACTTTGATGTATAATCGATTATTATGAAGTATGTCAAGGGATGCCATATTGATTTTGTTGAAGGTTAATTATTGGCTTGGAGCTAGGTGTCCAACCAAATATTGAAATTTGTTAGGGGATATGTCATTAAGAACTTTGGATTGGCCAAATAATTATATAAAATTTTTTTTGTGAATAGTGAATGTACATAACAAATCTAAAATGGAGATTTGTGCAGGTATTTTTTGTAATTATTCCAAAATGTCAAACATTTTTTATTCTACAATGCGAAATGGTTTATTTTTAGACATAATGGTTGGTTGGATGATGGGTGAAGTGGAAGATGGATGTGGGCCTGGTATGGTAATGCTTGACCACCAAGTTGTGATTTCACAATCAAGATTAGGTACATGACCATTGTTACTAAAAATTTATGGTGAAGGGGGACCAAATAGAATAAGTATCGATTTCTAGTGCACATGTGCATGGTCATGGGCTAATGATGAATTATAAATATAAGGTCCAAACATGGGAATCCCTATTTATTGGGTCACCTATATGTGGACCCAGGTCAAATAAAGATTACTAACATAGGTTGGTTGATTGGGAATGATTAGTAATGGTCTTTTATGATTGGTTCTTGGTCTTGGATTGATGGAGATGGTGTTAATGTGACCACTTGAAATATGGTCTACAACTATGTTGTAGTCATGTAAAATTGCATGGTACATCTATTGGTTGTTGGCTTCATTCTAGCCTTGGTTCTATCCATTATTTTGATGTTGTTGGTTTTGCTAGTTCCATTAGTTTTGCCTTGGTTTTTGATACTATTGTTGTTGTTATTGCATTGACCACTATTATTGATTTTATTTTTGATGTTGTTGGTTGATGGGAAAATCATTTTAATAAATGTTGGGGTTATAATTAGATGTGAAAGCTCCATGATCCAATGTGATCTCTCCATTTTCCAACATATTCTCAATCACATGTTTGATTTGCACACAATGCTACAAATTATGGCCATTAACCTGATGATACTCATATGATTAATTTGGCTTGTACTAGTTTAGATAGGTAATAACCTCAAGATAACACTTTGGAATAGGCCATTCTATTAGATTAACTATGGTAATTTTTTAAAACACGGATTCAAGGGGCTCTTTAAGGTTACTAAAGACACAACAAGTAGGTATATTTCTCCTTGGAAGAGGGTTTTTCAAAGGCATATGCTATTGTGTTTATTGCATTTGATGCATTGGTCTATGTTGTTATTCTCATTATACTTGTTACATTTATTGAAGAGGTTGTTGGTTAAGATTTATGTGCATATGTAGCATAGGCTGAGTAAATGGTGTTTACACCATTTAGACATGTCGTGAATCAGTTACTCCATTACCTACAACATTCTTGTTGTGATTGAACTGCTTGTATTTGTTATAATTATTGGATTAGGCTAGTTATGACATATGCACTTGGATTTGGTTTTGATTCTGGCCATTATTCTAGTTCTAGTTCTATTTTGATTTGACAAGGTTATTTTAATGATCCCTTTGTTAATGATGGATCTTTTGATCAACAAATATTTGTCAATGATCTCTTTTAAATTATGTACACATTACAATTCCAGATTGTAAGATATATCTCTATGTAATTTTTTGGTAAAAATAATGACTAGTTGCTTGTATGGTAGACTATGGATAAATCAGCTTGCAAGGGCTCTCTATCACTGCAGATAACTCATGAAGCTTTCACTAGTTTTTTGTTTTTCTTATGTCAAATCTACTAATGAAATCTTGTGTTCAAGATTGTAAGATAAGTGTTACATGAACTGTTCCAAAATATCATCAAAGTTAGATACAAAATTCTTGTGTAATTTTTGGAACCATTTCAATGTTTGTACTTCTAGGCTTCATGGAAATAACAATAAAAGGTATATATTGATATAGGCCACCATCTAACACACAACAAAGAAATATGTCAAATAGACCTTGGGATCACCTTTACCCTTGTATTTATCAAACTTTGGTGGCTCATATCTTGGAGGAAATGGTATTTCTAAGTACTACATATTGAAAGGGTAAGAACACATATTTTCCAACTTGAAATTTTTGGTTTGTTTCTCCACTTATATGAGGGAAATTGCATCCCTCATTTGTTACAACTCTTATACAATGAAACTAGTGGGATCATTGGTCTGAGGTGGAGGCTGAGTGGTCATAAGTGGATTAATTTGATTGGGTTATGATGGAGGCATTTATTGGGGAATGTTAGATTAGCTAGGGAATGGACCAAGAATAAGCATGCCTAGATTATGGTGTGATTATTGAAATTACACATACTGTAGTGTGATATTCTGGTTGGGATTGGGTATATAGGACTAATTTTGGGAATATTATTGTTGGGATGTAGGTATATGGATGTATTGCAACTGTTGATGTTAAATAGGGACATATTGTTGACTAGTTATACCTTGTTGATTGAGGGGAACTTGTGAAATAAGACCCTGTATTTGAGCTTATGGCACATTTGGCTTGAAAGGAAATTGTTGCCTAATAGGTACTTGAGGAACATTGGAATATATTGGTTATGTGAATCCTTATTGGGAAGTGGATGCATGTTGGATATTTGAAATTTGTTGTTGACCAATATTTTTACATTATTTATTAGACATAATTTGGTTTTGGATTAGCATGTTAGTCTACTAATGAAGAGTTATGTCTATTGCTACCTAGTGAGGTGGAACATTGGTTTCCCCCTATTAAGGTGGTAATATGTTTTTCCTCTTGTTGTATGGGTATGTTAGATAATGCCTATTGTTGTGTAATATTACTTGTCACATTTTAGGGTGGAGTAATATTCACCATATTTTATTGTGGCATGGTATTAGTTGTTGGTTTACTACTTAATCCTTGATGTTGGGTGCTTAAAGAAGTAACTAGTTGAGGATTAGAGGTAGTTGTTTGAGGTTGGGAAGTATAAAATATTAGTACCTAAGTTTGGGAACCATTCATGGTGTTATTTAAAGGCACATTTTTTTGTTGACTATTTTTTTGTGTGTTAACATCACTTTGGTTTAAATTGGACATTAGTTGCATATTCTCCACTATATTCAACTCACTATTTTGTGTAGAAGAAGAAGACACTTCCTCAATGTTTGAGTTACTGAACATGTTTTCTCCCAAGGTTATTTGCATAATTGGGTCAAAAATTTGATTTTATTGACCTATCAACTCAAATAAGACTCTTGTTGAAGTAAGTGACCTAATAAGGGGTCAATTTGACATGGTCATATTATTAAAGTTACACACTAGGTTTTGATATGTCTTGAATGCTATCTATATTTGAATGAAGTGGTCCTCTATGAGGTATATTTATGTGACAAACATACACAAATCTTAATATAGCATTGGTACAATGGAATTAGGGTTGTTAGAAGAGGCATGTTATATGTTCTGATTGTAAGATATGTTGTAAGGCCCTCTTATTAGACTTGGAAAATTTTCATGCCCTACCTCTATAGCTCTATTAGGCTCATAAGATGATAGCATTATAAAGTAATACGGTTGCTATTGGATATTTTCTATAAATGAAGGTGTACTAACCAAATATTGGGTTGTCTATTATTGATCTTGTTCCATGTATAAAGGCATGATAACTAGATAATTGACCAAAGGATCTTGACTTTGTTCCCCTATTTGAATGTTTTAAGGTGGATAAGAATTTGTCTCCCAAAAAACATTATTTTCATAAGGGTTTTGAACAAAGTCCCTTTGTGTGACAATATTTCCATATCCTAGATTATACATGACTCCACTACATTTATAGTGAGACATCGTTAGATTAATGTCAAATATTTCATGACAAGATAGCTTAGAGTTATAAAAAATCTAAAAACCTATGTCTGAAAAGACAAAAGGTTTAAACTAGGCCTAACTAAGTCAAAGGGATGGAACTGTATCTATAAAAATGTATATGCAAAGACTTGGTAAAAACAATATAACTTCAAATGTCTAACATTAAATGTCTCATACAAACAAGGTCAAGTAAAATGAACTAAAAATAAGATGCCAAACTCTAAGTCCAAAGACGTTCCAAATAGGTCTAAACTAGGAAAGGTAAAAGTTTCTAGGTCTTTTGGCCAAATGCGATGTCAAAATCTTGGATCAAAAAGGCATTTACTAGGAATTTTGGCCAAACTCAGCATTAAAATCTAGACTTGAAACAAAAGGATGATTTTAATCTAACAAACTTAGAATACTTTGGCATAAACTACGTACTTGATTCCTTGACATAAATGTGATCAAATTGGTATAAGGAACTAAACAAAAGGAATTTGAAGATAGACTAATTATATAAAATAAAGACATCAACAATATAGTTTCTGAATTGTGGGTAAAAAATTAACCTAAGTTATGCAACCAAATAGAAAAATATCTATGTATCATCCCCTATGAGTCTAAATAGAAATCAATCATTATTTGGATCCAAACTTGTAAAATTTAATTAAAAAATCAATTCAATAAAACTTAGGTTTGAATGACCAAAAAGCTATGCAAATTTAAACATCATGACTACACTAAAACAAATATCCCATAAGACACATGTTTCGGTTTCAAATGTGAAACTTGGACAAAAGACAAGAAAAGTCTACTGAAATAATTTGAGTAGCATAATGGTGTTAGTGATCTAAAATGGTATAAATAATTTTTTGTTTAAAATACTTCTAGGGATCAAAATTGAATTAATTTGGGTGGCATAACGTTACCCATCTCAATCAAGTGACACACACAACATTTTTGACACATTTTTTTCTAAGTTAATTCAAAGTGTTAAATGGATGGCATAATGCCTCCTCAAATAATAGAGTAGTGTATACAAATTAGCTAATTTATGATGTGGTATAACCAAAAAAAAAAAATTAAACACAAAAAACCAAAAATTAAAGGATAAATGACAAAATACAACTAAGAATATCATCCTAAATCCTATGAAGGTGTGGTAAATGGGTTGATTAAAACTTATAAGTTAAGACCATCTAGATTGATCCCAAGTGTGGATAATACAAGAGAATAATCACATCAATTGATTTCATAATGATCAACTTATTATGAAAGAGTCTATTCCTTTTCATGATGATTCCATCTGTGGACTACTTATTGAAATCCCTTGGTTGACCGGACCTGACTCAGGCCTTCATTATGAAAGTAGAGGTTAGCCACTCAGCCCCTTGGCTTTCAAATTATGCATACCATAATTTGTATAACCCACCATGGAGTAGGGTTAAAACACTACTAGGTGATGATTCCATAGAGAACTCATGAAAGGTAATGACATCCCATTTACAAGCTAAATTGCATGAAAATATAAGATAAGTGGAAAGACTTTAGAGTTGATTTTCGATCACCTAAACCATACGATTTTTGGGAAGATCCTAGAAAAAATTATTTCCATGCCTTGAAATATACACAAATTTAATTAGAAGGCACTTCTGATCACCCATGTTCCCATAGGTATAGGGGGAGAGCATACACACGTTATTATATTTATGAAAACAAACAAACAAAAAATAGTTTCAAAAAAAATGATTGAAGTAAGTGTTGAATTTAGAAACAAAATTGAAATGTGTCAAACTTATTTAATTGGCACCTTGGCTTAAGTTCAAAAAACTTTGAAATAAATTTCACAACACAACTTAATCAAAACCACCTAGTTCATTTTAGGCCCAAAAACCCAAATGTTTAAGATTTAGTTTAAGTTCATTTTTAAACACCAAAAATTAAGTGTTCAAGACTTAAGAATTAATTTTAAGCACAAAAAATGAAGTGTTTAGAAACATTAACAATACAAACTCATTTTAAGCACCAAATATCAAATTTTCAAGATTTAACATGTTCATTTTAGTACCAAAACAAAGTGTGAATGACTTAGCTAATTCTTTTTAGGTACCAAAAATGAAGTGTTAAAACCACTTAAACTTGTAATTTTGTGTTCCAATCATGTCTATGACCTATAATGGTTAGATAGTCTCCTCTTCTTAGAAGCACTTTCAATGGTGAGAAAAAATTCGCTATCGGGTTTTTAGTTTTGAAAACATAGTGATCATGGTTGGTCAGAATAGACTGATGCTAGTTCTAAGGCAACCAATGTCAATTAGTCTCAAAGAGAACTAATGATGATAGTAAATGACTGATACCAATCAACTAAAACTAATGTCATTCACCTATGAACTCGAAGGCAAAAAAAAAGATGAAAATGTTAGGTTAGTCCAAAAGATGATAATTTTTTTTTGAAACCTACAACACAAGTATTAGACATAGAGTTTAAATGCTATTGAAACTAAGAAATAATGAAGAGGAATTTTATAAAGATTCAAAATTAAATCTTTATAAACCATGTTTTATCCTTCATATTGACCAATGATTGTCACACAGAATCAAGCTCAGTTAGGCAGAACTGAGGATGATTTGGTAGAACCAATATTGGTTATGCTTGACCGATGTTAATCTCTATGCAGATCTGAGTTAATTAAAGAATTAAAAATATGGTAATAAAAATACAAAACTATAATTTTGATGATATTCAAGCATTCTTTTGTCAAATTTTAAGTTATATCTTGATCTCCTTGGTACATGGGGTGCTAAATGTCTCATCAAGGATGCTATTTGTGATGCTAAAAACTTGATGATGGAGGGGAGGTTAGATCAAGTGTTAGTGTTCATATAAAACCAATGAAATGAAAAACAAACCAAAAATCTAAATGCTTACATGCTTAAATCATATGGGGAGCTTAATGAACAAACAATAGATGATGAAGCTCAACTAAAATGCAAATAACTTAAAAATTTCTTTGCCTTCCTTGAATTCTCTAAATGATCTGTTCATTTGGTATTCTTGGCTTGTGCTCAAGAAGTCTGTGGCAATGTAGCTTGGATATCTCATTCTCTCCTTGGCACCATGGTTGATTTGGCTTTGTCTTGATGTTGCTCAAAATGGCTTGGCTTGTGATTTTTGAATTATAACTCTATAGATTTCAATCTTTTCATAAAACTAACATTATAAAATTATTATGTCTAAGCTCTCTAAATGGAGAGACAAATGCTTTATTTATAAGTCTAGTAACCCCAACCCAAAGTGAGTTAGAGTGTAGTTAGAGTTTGGAATGGGTTCAAACCTAACCTTTATGAGTTAATTAACCCTATGAGAGTTAAAAGGTGTCAAATGGTCAATATTAGAAATGAATAGGTATGTTGAGATATTTTATGATATTTGATAACCAACAAAAGGGTAATTATGAATTCCTTGGATATTCTTTGATTTTTGAATTTCCTTTTTGATAATTCATTTAATTGCTCATGGATGATTCAATTAGGCACTTGATTAGGTTTTGCATGTTAATTAATTTTTTTAGGCTTTTTAGCATTTTCCAAGATTTGAATTAATTTGATGTTTGTATTTGCCTCATTTAATAGGTATATAGGACAAATCACATGTTATGAAGCCAAAATTTGAGACGTTTAGTGATTATTAGGTTGGATTTGTAAAGGTTGGTAAGAATCAGTCCAAAGGCTGGTATGAAGCCATTAGTGGCCAATTTTAGGTGTCTACATGCATCATGTAGATTTTCAATAATTTCATTGTTTTCATCATCCATGTTATATTTTCTTAGTCCTAATGTGTATAGTATAGGTCTCATCTTAATCAATTTTATCAATGAAATAAATAATTGACATCTTTGAGTATCATAATCCAAATAATGAAATAAACTATCCCAAATTTACTGATCCAGTATTGAATGGCAATCAAACATTTTATTATACATTGGTTCCAAAATATTTTCATTGACTTAAATTAATTACTTGTATTTTCTACGCATAATTCTTGGAGGTGTTGTTAATGGTGGAATTTGTTGAGAGGGCATTTCAAAATCAACATTACTTTCATTATTTAGAGGTGGGATGACATTTTATTCATTGTTTATTTGTTCATTTTATGTTTCCAAATTTTATTATTGATTGTTAATTTCATAATTGTTTGTTTCCATCAAATTTTATCCATTCATGGGGGGTGAAGAATCATACATAAAGTCATCATCAACAAAATAAAAAACTTGGAACTTTGAATGTAGACTTCCAACATTATCTAATTCATTATTGTCAATTTCATTATTATTCATTTCATTATGGTCAATTTCATCATTAATCAATTCATTAAGGTCAATTTCATCATTATTTAATTCATTATTGTCAATTGGCTCATTAATTATGGCATTTGGTTCATCAGCATTAGGGTTTGTACCTTATCTACCATAAAGTTTTTGCATTTCTATTTTGTGTTTCTCTCTCAAATCTTATAATTCCTCTAGTGTTTTGTTCCTCAACATCATCCTCTTCTTCGAACATGATTTATCACCCATCAAGGATAATTGACAACTTTTGAAAGGTGAGGTCAAAAGTACATAGGTCCTACATGTTCTATAGAAGTTTGCAGAGAATATTTGTGGGGACATAATTCTCTATTTGGGTTAAAAATAGATGTTAAAAAGTGAGTTTCATTTATATTAATAATATCATGATTATGTTATATAATGTGATCACATTATTCAATAATATGAGCATTTTATTCTTAATAATCAATTTGAGTTAAACATAGACTTGAGAAATGATTTTTGTCTATATTTATAATAACATGATTGCATCATTTAATAATGTGATCGTGTTATACTTAAAATATATTAAGGATTAGGGCCTTAATGCATAAGGTTTAGGGATTAAGGAATTAGGGCATAGGGATTACAATTTATGTTTGAGGGTTTAGGGATTAGGGCATAATGTTGAAGTTTAAGGGTGTATAGAATGTCTAATCTCTCTATGCCATGTGAACCTAATTATTACTAAAATATATGTTAATTGGGGCTAAATAGATTGGTATATAGGAAAATTTTATGGTTTAAATTTTAGGGAATAGTGTTTAGTGTTTATAGTTTAGGTCTTATCTTTTAATGTATATATGGTTTAGGGTGTACACAAGGTCCATTATCATTTTGGGCTCAATTAGCCCCCACATCATCACAAATTGGACCAATTAGTCTATTGGGACAATGAGTAATGCGATTCAGGCCAAATTATGTAATGTGTATTCCTAATTATTACTCTAACTGATGTTAATGAGTGCTAAATTGATTATTTTATGATTTAAAATATAAGGTACATAGGGTTACGGTTTAGGGCTTGGGGTTTAAGACATATAAGTTTTAGGTTTTAGGGTACATAAGGTCAATCAAAAAGTTAATTGAAGATAATTTGAATCACTTGGACTTATTTGTGACTATAAAATGTGTTTTTGGGTTGTCATTATACCCCATGTCATCATGAAGATTGAGTGAATTAGTAAAATAGGGCAATTAGTTATGTGATTTAGGCCAAACTGAGCCTTGTGAACTTAATTCTTAGTATAAATGATGTTAATTTAGGATAAAATGATTGGTTTAGGGTTTAAAGAGTTTATATTTATGGCTTAGAGTTTAGGGATTAGGCAATTTATGGATTAGGGCTTAGGGTATAGGTTTAGGGTATATAAGGTACAACCATGAAGACCATTGGGGCAAATTTGAGCTCCTCAAACCTAGATCTATGAGTAAAGAATGTGATTTTGGGCTCAATTAACCCCCACATCATCATAGTTTGAATGAATTAAGTCAATTGAGGTAACAAGTGATGCAATTTTTACTAAGTTGATCCCTGTGAACCTAATTATTACTATATAAAGGATGTTAATTAGGGATAAATTGATTATTTTAGGGTTTAGGGTCTAAAATTTAAAGGGTTTGGGGTTTAGGGATTATATTTTAGGGTTTAAGGTAAATGGTATAGGATTTAGTGTTTAAGATATTAGATATAGGGTCAAATCACTAAGGTAATTGAAGTAAATTTGAGCTTCTTGTTCATCTATTTGTGATAATTGCCTTCATATTTACATTTATGATAAAAGTAGGTTCAGTTAAGCCATATGTGTTGCATATATTATATAATTAATTGAGCCATAAATTTGGTTTAAGGGTTAATTTTGGCCAAATCATGCCCTTAATTGCATAAATTGACTAATTAGATAAATTAATGATAAAATCAAATCTAATTTCGCCCCAAATCATATCCTGCTCTTGAATGGGTTTAAATTGGCTTCAAATGGTTCCTCAATTACATTAATTAACTCTTCAAATGGTTAATTATATATGACATGAAAATAGGGTTAATTTCACTCCAACTCATAACATATACAATTTTAAATAGGTTCATGTGGCTCATTTTGATTCTAATTAGGGATTGGGGATTAGGGATTAGGGCATTAGAGCATAGGGCTTACAATTCATTTTTGGGGTTTAGGGATTAGGGATGAAGGCATAGGGTTTAGGTTTAAGGGTGTATAAATGGTCTAATCACTCTATGCCATGTGAACCTAATTCTTACTACAAAAGATGTTAATTGGGGCTAAATTGATTAGTAAAAAGGAAAGTTTGTGGAGTATAATTTAGAGCATAGTGTTTAGGGTTTATGATTTAGGGCTTAGGGTTTAATGTATATATAGTTTAGGTTGTACATAGGGTTCACTATGTTTTTGGGCTCAATTAGGCCCCACATCATCATAAATTGGGCCAATTAGTCAATTGGGATAATAAGTAATGTGATTTTGGACAAGTTAAGTAATGTATATACTTAATTATTACTCTAAATGATGTTATTGATTGGTTTAAGGTTTAAAATATAGGGTATAGGGTTTATGGTTTAGGTATTGGGGTTGAAGAGCTATAAGGTTTAGGGTTTAGGGTACACAAGGTCCAATCACAAAGATAATTGAGGAAAATTTGAATCACTTGGACCTATTTGTGATTATAGAATGTGTTTTTGGGTTGTAATTATAGCCTGTGTCACTACATAGATTGAGTGAATTAGTCAAATGGGGAAATTAATCATGTGATTTAGGCCAAAATAAGCCCTATGAACATAATTCTTATCCTAAATGATGTTATTTTGAGCTAAAATGATTGGTTCTAGGTTTAAAGAGTTTATATTTATGGTTTAAAGTTTAAGGATTATGAACTTTAGGGATTATGACTTAGGGTATATGTTTTGGGGTATATAAGGTACAATCGTGAAGGTAATTAGTGAAAATTTAAGATCATTAAACCTAGATCTATGAGTAAAGAATGTGATTTTGGGCTCAATGAGCCCCCACATCATCATAATTTGAGCCAACTAAGCCAATTGTTGTACGAGTGATGTGATTTTGAACAAGTTGATCCATCTGAATGTAATTATTACTATATAAAGGATGTTAATTAGGGCTAAATTGATTGGTTTAGGTTTTAGGGTCTACAATTTAAAGATTTTGGGGTTTAGAGATTATGTCTCAGGGTTGAAGATAAATGGTACAAGGTTTAGGGTTTAAGGTAAATGTTACAGGGTTTAGCATTTAAGATATCAGATATAGGGTCCAATCACTAAGGTAATTGAAGAAAATTTTAGCTGCTTGTTCACTTATTTATTACAATTTCCTTCATGTTGACATTTATGATAAAAGTAGGGTTAGTTAAGCCATACATTATACAAACATTATACAACTGATTGAGCCATAAATTTTGTTTAGAGGCTCATTTTTTTGCCAAATTAGGCCCTTAATTTCATAAACCAAATAATTGGATCATTTCATGATAGAATCAAACTTAATTTTGCCCCAAATCATATCTTGCTCTTGAAAAGGTTCAAATTTACCTCAAATGCCCCTTGATTAAATTAATCGACCCTCTGGTTGATTATATATGACATGATATTAGGGTTAATTTCACTCTAAATCACATCATATATGATTTAAAATATGTTCATGGGCTCATTTTGACCCTAGTTACCTCCATAATTAAACTAATCGACATTTACATTCATTAGCTAATGACTACAAGTTTATTGAGCTCAAAAACACATTTTATACATGTAAAACTTGCATATAAATAAATAGTGTTTCTTTGCTTCAGTTAAGCTAATGAAATTGGAGCCAATAAACCCCCAAAGATCACATTTTATAGTCATGCTATTAGGGTGAAGGGGCTTTGAATAACCCCAGTTTATTTCAAATGCATAGCTAAATTGGTACTTAAAAAGCTAAGTTTTAGCCATAGGTTTAAAAAATGTATTTTATGACTTCTCATGATAATATCAATTAATAGTAAAATGTATAATGGGTTACACCTTAAAACCAAGTATCTATAAGTAGTCAAGTCAACATATTAAAACGCCCATAAATTTTTTGAATTCTAATGTGATACAACAACACCTTAATTCATTATCCAAGGTTATGTACCTTTTTCATATCACATGAAATAACACCACTATTAAGAAGATCAAGAACATATATAAAATTTAAGATCAAGAGAAAACTTGTGTTTTAGGTGTTATGAATATATAACATGATCACATTATTAACTAACATGATTGCGCTATTAATTTGGTTAATAACATGATCATGTTAATAATGTAATCTCATTATTAATGCGATTATGATATTTAAATTTGAATTTGAAAACCAAGTATTTTGGTTTGAGAATGGCTTGGATTCTCGAGCCAAAGGCTTGGACCTATCAATCTATAGTTGAGTCTGAGAGTATTAATAAGAACCGATAAAATTAAACTTTGATCACTAAATATACTACTAATTTCAATCGTAAAATTCAAAAACTTAATACCATCACAATGAGCATGCTCTCCTACTTTTAAAAATATGCTTTTTATGATTTTTGGACTAGTTTAAGATTTAAACTATGTTAATTTCTAACTATACCTCTTTTAGGCCACTACATGCCACAAACATACATGCTTATACATGTTCATGTAATTTGTTTTAAGTTGATCCAAGTGCAAATAAGTTATATGGTCACAAACTAGGCTTAATTATACACAAATTTGTAAAAAATGATATATTTTTTTTAGGTAGTTAGGTGTGCCACATGGGTGGATATCCATTTTTTGTTATTTTTCAGATTCTATTTGCCAATAAAATTCATGAAAAAAAGTATTCATTGAAAAATATAAAAAATATATAGGTCAAAAACTAGAATATCTTAAATTTTCATGAAAGGGTTTTGAACAATATTAAATGTTGTTATCTACTCTATTTTAAAAAAAATAGGAGTTTCTTTTCAAATCTTAAATGTTTTACCTGGTTATGAATAACCATTTTTTTAAAAAAAATAGTGTTTTGGAAACTAGAATCAGAATGTTATATTCATGTTCTTACACCATCTTCAAATTTGGAGTGTAGATATCTCAAATTATCCACATAAGTTTAGATTTCTGAAAATTCAAGAAAATCATGTCCATAGGTAGGCCCCTTTTTGTCTCTCAACTTTGTGCACTTATCCTATATTGTAATATAATCTCCTTATTCCTCATTCAAGTCAACTAGGATTCTCCTAAGCTAAAAACCCTAACATGTTGCTACATTTGCTGAAATATAATCAACTTCTACTATGGAGATAGAAAATATGGGTTATTTCTTGATGCCCATGAACTAGATCCTAAACCCATATAGAACACGTCTTTATGTGTTCTTTGGGTCATCCACACTACCCATCCAATCACTATTAGTATATCCAACCAGATCAAATTCACTCGATGCAGTATATAAAATGCCATAGCTCTTGGTGCCATTGACATATCTTAAGATTCTTTTTCCTACTTACTAGTGAGTATTCATACATGTCTCCATGAGTCTAGAAATTAGACTTACTGTGTACATTGTACCACGCCTAAAAGTTTCCAAGTACATTAGATTTCTAACCACACTCTTGTATAAGGTTGGATTCACTTCAATGTTGGAATCTTCTTTACTCAACTTTAGACCTATGGTTGTTGGTGTTGGTGTAATATTATTATTCAACATTCTAAATATCTTTAAGATTTGTGTGGCATACATAGATTAAGAGATGATTATGCCATGATCCATTTGTTGTACTTCTATGACAAAGAATAATTTAACAAGCCTAAGTCTATCATTTGAAATTCACTTTTCATGGATTCTATGAATTCAATATTGAAAAGATCATTATTTCATGTAAAAATCAGATCATCTGCATATAGGACAATAATCAAAATCTTACCATGGCTTTCCTTGATGTAAAGTGTGGGCTCATTGCTACTTTTATTGAAGTCATTGTTAATGAAATATGAATCAATTCTATTATACCATGCCCTCATAACTTGCTTAAGCTCATAGAGTGATTTCTTTAGCCTATACACCTTGTCTTCTTGACCTAAGACTCCTTAGCTAGGTGGATGATCAACATATACCTCTTCTTTCAACACTCCATACAAGAAGGTGAACTTCAAATCCATTTGATAAAAATTCCACTTGTGTTGGGTAATTGTTAATAGGATATCCCACAATGGTTTCCATTCTTATAATGGGAAGATATGTCTCATCATAATATCTTCTAAGTTAATATTTGTAACCCTTAACAACCATCCTTACTTTATGCCTCTCAATCTTCCCTTATGTTTTACTTTTGATCTTATATACATGCTTAATTATGATCACTTGTTTACCCTTCCTTAATCTAGTTAGCTCACATGTTTTAATTATTTCTATTTCATCTATTTCTTCATCCATGGTATTACACCATTTCTCTTCTTTCAATACTTCTTAAAAAAATGTAGGATCACTTTGAGAAAACAAATAAAAGCTCAAATTTTCATCAAGACCATCATACCCTGCATTATCATATATCTCTCTTAATCTTATTTTATTTCTTGGCAATAGATAATCAAAGGTTAGATCTGAACTACTATTAGATTTAGTTGACTTAGAAGTATATGTTGAAACTAATGTAGATGGATGTGCTAGCAAAGGTTCCCCTTATTGATTTATGACTTGTTTATCTTGACTATTGGTAGTTCTTTTTTCATTTCCATCTTACACATCATCTATGGCTATTGTTACTAATATACCTAAGGCAGTGTCAATGGTGCCATCCCATGATTCATTCCCATTTAATTCAACATCCTTGCTAATCTCAATCTTCTTGGTAACAGGGTTATCTAGTCTATATTATTTAGACTCTTAACAAATGAAGATACACTTTTCTCCTCTGTCATAATTTTGTACCTCTTCTCTTTGGGAAAAAATGCATATGCCACATACCCAGATATTCTTTGGTGTCCCACACTATATTTATTATTTATCCATGCTTCTTATGAAGTCTTGTCTTGTACAACCTTTGTGGGACATCTATTTAGCAAGTATAATCTTGTTTCCATAACATCACCCTAATATTCATTTGGGAGTCCCTTGGCCTTCAACATACGTGTATCCATCTCTTGGATTGTTATATTCTTCCTTTTACCCACTTGATTTTGTTGTGGAGTGTGCCTAGTAGTGAATTGATTTTCAATGCCTTCATTCTTATGAAATATTAAAAAATATTTGGAGATGTACTATTCCCCTCTATCTATTTTCAAGACCTTGATGCAATGTCTAATTTGTTTCTCAACCAATGCATTGAACCACTTGAATTTCTTGAAAGTTTTTTATTTATGTTTTAAGAAATAAATCCAAATCTTCCTGTTGGAATCATCTATGAAGATCAATAAGTATTCATCCTTGGAAAGGGTGGGAGTTTTCACTGGGCCACATGAGTTTGAGTGTACTAACTCCAATGCTACTTTCCCCCTCTTAGATAACCCTAATTGAAATGGTTTCCTATGTTGTTCTCCTAAGATTCATGCCTCAAAATTTCTATCAAGTTTTCCTATTGTTGGTAGACCCCTAACCATATCTTTTTTGGATAAAAGCATTAGTCTAGAATAACTCAAGTTCTCATACATTAAATGCAAAGTCTAGATGGGTATTTGATGATATTTTTAAAGGATGCCTATTGTATTATTGTTTTAATCTTCATGTGTTTAGAAGGAGTAGCTACAAACTGCGTGAAATTAGTTTGCATCTTAAGGGGAAACATACAATTCTTTGTCATTTGAACTGTAGCTAGTTTATTCTTTCTTCCATCTTTATCAAATATTGTGCACTCTCCATTCTCTATCAAGATTCTATATCCCTTTTAGACCAGCTTTCCAACGCTCAAAAGATTGTATTTTAGATTTGGTGCATAATAGACATCCAAGATTGCTCTTCTTTCACCTTGCTTAGTGTAGATAATAATAGTCCCTCTACCTACAATAGGAACTTTTTCATTGTTTTACATCTTAATATTACATTGAATATTCTTGTCAATGGAGGCAAACAAATTTTCATTACCACTCATAGTTACTACAAGCATTGTCCTAATACCAAACTTTAGCACTGTTCTGCTCATTAATATTACACACAATGAACATATTTATAAAATTTTTAGATTCTCTTACCTTCTCATTTGGTCCATTTACACATTTCCTTGACTAGACATGTTGCTTCTTTCTACATTCACTAGCAAAATGAATATATTTGTGACAATAGTATCACTGAACATTTCTTTTATCATAACTTTGGTTTGAAGTATGACTCCTCTTCTTGTCTTGGGAGTCTAACTATGAGTTGCTTTCTCCTTCTTGGTTGTTTGAGATTACTCTCCAGAGTAGTTTCTTCCTCTTCTTCCATCTCTAAAATTTCTACGTCTGATGTCTCTTCCTCTCCCCTTGCCTCTCATATTTGTTTGAGCTTTAGCTTGTTCTAAGGAAGAAGTGACAAACCTATTTAGTTGTTGATCATGGGTTTGTAGTGAACCCATCAACTCATCCATTGTCATCTTATAAAGGTTCTTAGCCTCTTCTATTGTAATGACAATAGGGTCAAATCTTGAGGGCAAACTCCTAAGGATCTTCTGAACAATAATTTGATCTTCAGTAGCTTCTTCATTAATCCTTAATTGATTTATTAAGGTAGAAAACCTTGTATGAAAATATGAAATTGACTCACCATCCTTCATTCCAAAATTTCAAAATTTGCCCTGAATAATTGGAGTTTGACTAACCTTACCTAGTCAATTATTCTATAAGAGTTTTGAAGAATTTCTCATGCCTCATTTAAGCATTTAGCCACTACTATTCTGGGATATATGGTTTTTGTCATTGTTGTTTTAATTAAATTTAGGGCTTTGGCATCCTTCTTATTTGCCTCCTTTAGCTAAATCTTTTGGGCATTTGACAATGCATTGTAGGCAGCTAGATCAGTCACATCTATGAATCCACTGACCACTAATTCTCACAAGTCATTTGCAACCATTATGGTCTTCATCTTCTTAGTCCAAACATCATAATTTTGTCTATCAAAAGTTGGAGGATACTGCCAGCTTTTACTGTCTATTCCAACCATGCTACAACTCTGGCTCCGATACCAGATGATGGGAGTAGAGCCCAGGAGATCAACTCACAAGACAAAGGAATAAGGTGAAAGGAATAAAATATAAGACACAAAGAAAAATCAACCTGAACAAGGAAAGATTAGGAGAAGTAGAGATTGCTTAAAAATCATATATTTATACTTGAATATACCCATTCAAATAACTGTTACAAAAATAGATTACATACTGATTAAAACAAAATGCATTTATTACAGTTACTGTTGTTTTTCCTGATTATTCACAGAGCTTTTCTTATGTGCCGGTGCACATTCTTCATCTTCTCTGTTCTGTTTTATGCTTTGCCTATTCATATTCTTCTCAGATATGCCTGCTACAGCTGCTACGTCAAACATCTCTCTAACAGCTTATGTATTCTTCTTCTATTCCATTCTCTTTTCTATATTCAGCTCCTGCTGTGTATATCTTTAAAAGATTCTTTTTGTCTTTTTATATTTACTCTTTCCGCTCAGCTGAACGACTCAAAACAAACAGTTGGTTGCATTAATTTTATGTATACAGGCAGGGAGGAGGGGGGTTTCAAGAAATAGCCTATTGTAAGGGAGATCTCCGACGCTAAAAAAAATGCTGTCAAAAGTGTGTGAAGGCAAAGGTTATGATATTTAATAGTAGGTGTATATGATAGTATCAAGAAAAATAAAATAAGTGTCGTGTTGAAGTTATCCGATCTTTCCGGTTTACAGTTGATTTGGATATGTGAATATGATAGTATCAAGGAAAATAAGTGTCAATGTTTTGTCAGGTTTATTGTTGATTTAAGTATGTGGATATAATAATCTCTAGGAAAGTAAATGTCATGTTGAAGTTATTCGATCTTTCAGGATTAGTGTTGATTTAATATGATAATATCATAGAAAATAAATGTTGTAGTAAAGTTATCCGATTTTTCAATATTAATTTAATTTGTTAAAAATGTTGTAATTAATAATTTTGATGACAATATTTTTGTATGTTTAAGATGGTATCACTTTAAGATGTTTTGATCACTCCTTTTTTATCCACTGGTTTTTTTTGTCTGGACGTATTATGTTCTTAAATGCACTATTTTTTAATATAATAGTGGTTATGGTTCTTCCTTTTTGCTTTTTAATTTGTTTCCACCTCCTCTTTTCCTTTTTTTTTTGGGTGGAGAAGGGGGGACGGAGGGCAGAAAAGCGGGGTTGGGGAGGTGGAGCATGTAGGCAAGGGGAGTGGATGTATATGTTGATGGTTAAGCTTTTTTGTTTTTTTTAAATGAGTGAAATTTAAAAATATATATTTGATAAATAAGTTATATTTTTTAATATAAATAATAAATTAAGAGTAAATATTATTTTTGATTTTCAAATATAAATTTATGATAAAGTATTTTATTTATTTATTTGGTTTGTGTTAACTTATTACTATTTATATAAGGAAAATTGTTCTAAAATACAAATGTTAAATTAAGTTATTAATAATTTTTATTTTTAGAATAAATTATCTATATTAATATTATCTCATTTTTTCTTTCTAAAAATTTTGAACTTTAAATAGTAGTAAGATTTATACTTTAAATTTATATTTTCAAATTATTTAGATTGTTTTAAATAGTGTAATTTTTCTGAAGAGAGAATTCATTTTAACTTAAATAAATTAAAAATCTGTAAAATGTATAATTATATATACAATAATGATCATCATTCCAATATATTTATAAATATTAAGTCTTACATAATAAAATAAAAATATTGTAAATTTTATAAAAAGTACACAGTTGTAAACATTTTCTCCTCCCAATTATTACTACATGGAATGTGTTAATTATATATTTATGTATATATACACCTCAAATCTTACATCATTGTTGCATGTTAGAAACAATATAAGTACTGGTTAAGAATAACTAAATGATTATAAAATAAAAAGGATAAATCTATTTATTTTAAGAGAAAAATGAAATTTACATAATATTGATTAATAATAATGTAATTAAATTTTTATAATATATAATTTAGATGTATTTTATATATAAATTATTTTTTTAATATTTTTTAAAATATAAAAATTATTAATAAATTTAAATTGTAAAATATATGAATAATGTAATTGATTTTAGTTAATATGTAAAATATAATTTATTTCAAAATATTATAATATTTTATACAATGGATAAATGTGATTAAATTTATTAAAAAAATAAAATAAAATTGGTGACACATCATCACTTCCTCTTCATGGCCATGATAATGTCATCCAAATTCTTATTTTACCATTCACAACATCACCTCATCTATCACCAAAACATAGATGAGAAGGTAAGACATTCAAACCTCTTGTTTAGCCAAAACCATATAAAAGATCAATCAAAACAATAAATGAACTTGCTGAAAAATCTAATCTTTCTATAAGACATTCAAATTCATGGTTGTCTGCATCACATCCACATGCAATTTATTCTTATTATCAATTGTTGTCATAGAACAAGAAAATATTGGATTGACTAATTTGAATAAGAACAAGAAGGGATATAACCATATCAATTTTTTGTATAAAGCATCTGATTACTATTGTCATGTGGTTTCTCCATTGAATACACTATAGAAGGAAAAAAAAAGTAACAATACATTCAGATGATAAGGGGCACATAGTGTGGGAGGATTTCAAGATGCAAAGGATAATACTAAAACTTCAGGATTGTAGCATGTGGAATTGATGAAAAATAAGGGAGCATAGCTCCAAGTCCCTACGGGCAGGGTGCATTGGATAATATCAAATGCTATTTGTTCACTAGAAATGGTACAATGTCACCAAATATAAAAGAGTACATATAGAAACAAGGATTGTAGAGAAGTTATGCATGGGAAAAGACTAAAAAATCTAGAAGAGCCGAGGCATGTTCTTGCTTCATGTGTTCCATCCATCCCCTACAAAAATAAAGATTAGATTTTTTATTGCCACAACTAACAACATTAAAATAAAGTTATCATGTCACAAGTGTCATCACTGCCCATGCCACATAAAGAAGAAACATCGCCATTATCAGGATTAAAATTAGGGTATTATTAGTAAGCAGTTGTGATAGAGCAAAATGAAAGCAAGTGCCATGTGTGAGGCCTTTTGTCAAACATTCTCTTAATTAGTGGATAGTATTCACGCCATCATTTTTTCATTTCTGATGATGTTGGAGTGCATAGATCTACAAATCTATGCTAAATTCAATTCATAGTCACTCCAAAATTTAATATAATTACACCTAGCTGAGATAATTTGGTTTGGACAATAAACTAATTTACCCTAAGAATTATCATTCAAACTTATTATATCATAATAATTTTCCATGATTGAATCATATAATAAATCTCTCTTATCATTTTCCATCATTGATGGTGAAATTTATACTACAACATATTCATGCATAAAATGAGTTTTTTAATATAGAAAGAAGTTAAACATTGTGTTGGGCAGAGCCAAGAGTAGCAAAATTTTGAGATTAGTGAAAACTTATACAAGCGTGAGTTTACATAGTAAGTGTTTACTTGATATTAGAATTTAAAAGAGTTTTCTCTATTTTATTTTGTACTCATAAAACCATAAGCATTCTAAAATAAATTAGAAACAACAAACAATTTATAACTTGATTATTTAGCAACAATCCTTAACATAAAAGATGGCAAACTTACATACAACCAATAATCATAAATGATAGAAAGATAAGATCAGTCATGATAACCCACAAAATTAACTTCATCTATACTCCCTAAAAAGACAGTACATCTGCACCGGCCTAATCAAATATGCATCAGCCAACATGTAATGAAACTCATGACGGAATCGAAGAAAGTCACCTTCACGATATAATTGTTAAACTCAAAAAATAGACATGAAGCAACTCACACTCCCAAAAAGAAAGATGCTCATAGTATATATATATGGTCATGTCTAGACATGGAGATAAATGCATATTTGTAGTCTGTTGAAAGCGCAGATGAGCTTTCTGAGTCTGTTGAAATCCCTGACTAAAGTGTAATGTGGTTCTGCTTGAGTTGAAACAACTAAGATAAAAAGAATGGTGGTGGTGTTGCTCTTGGGTTGAGTTAAATAAAAGAAAATAACATAACTTGATATGTCAACCACGTTAATGATATTGGATGAATAGGCTACTTTGGGAGGTTTGAACTTTGGACGTGGTGATAATAAGGATTATGTGAAGGTAGTGAAGAAGGCAAAGATCAATGATGTGATGCAGAAGAGGCAAGCACAGAGAGGGCTTGCCGTTGTGCAACTTGAAAGGCTGAGATTGTAAGAGCAAAAAGGCAAAGAATCAATAAACCCACCATTGTAGGGGCAATGTAAATTTAAAATTGTAGAGAGTTGGACAATGGCGGTGGTGGAATAGCAAGGTGAGGAGATGACTCTGGTCCAGGAGAAGGAACATGTACCGTAGGAAAGGGAGAATCCATGGGAGACTAGATAGGTAGTGCATGTGTGATATGGCATCATTGTGGTCTGCGCTCATCTGCTGCCAGCAGATGCACCGCCTTCCCTTTCCCACCAAAAAACTATTGCCATTATGCATCGTGCAGACTGCAGGAAGACCTGCAACTCCATTAAATTTGAATTATTATGACTGTCAGCACCTAACAGTAAAACCAACAGATTGCATTGAATGACTTGAAATAGGTAATAACATCAAAAGTTTATTAACCAATCAAAATACAATAAAAACAGTATTATATTGGATAGGTTAAAGAACTTGCATGTTACTCTAATTAAAATTTCATATATTTTTGAACATAAAAATTAATGTATTCTGATTGGTCAAAAATAGAGGAAGCAATTTCGAGTTAAAGCACAATGAAGGCAATAAATCCTTTAGAAACTAATAAGATGAACTTAGAAGAAACATTTAGGAAAAATGGTTTAAATTCTTTATTCTTTACATGTTTCGTTTGAAACACAACAATAAAAAACTATAGAGTGCCATGTAAACGAGCCAATTTTGGTGGATCTATGCATAAGTACAAGAGGGAGAACAACGAAGGGAATAAAGAGCCAAACGGTGTTTAGAAAATGCGTAGGTGGCTCAACTAATCCTACGAAAGTGGTGAGAAGGAGAAGGTGAAGAATGGTTGTTGGGTTATTAAGTTGTGAATTGTGTTTTTTGGTTGTGGACTCCATATATGTTCACATGTGATATGTTGAGTTTTCGCTACGAAACATTTGATGAACATCTAATTTCATTCTGTCTAGAGACTTGGTATACTTGATTATGCATTTTTATTTTATACTTACAATGCTACTTCATTCTCGGTGCATAGTTGGCATAATATTTTGTGATTTTTTATTATTATAATTTGAGTGGAAATTGGAAACAAACGTAGTCATGTTTGTGTGAGATATTTAAATTTATTCTTCGTATATATATATCATTGGTTGGGTTATTTTGAATTTTTTAGTTTAGAAAAAAATGTATATGTACATATAGAGATGTATTTTTGGTAGTAAACCAAAATATTGAATTTTGTTTCAACTATTTTTATGATATATAATATATGAGTATTCAATTATGTTCTTGTTTATTTTGTGTGAACATTAAATTTACACGTCATAAATAAATCTTTTGTTGGATTGTTTTGAATTTTTGATATTACATATAGAGCTATGTTTTTGGTACTACACGTAAACATATAACAAAATTGTGATTGAATTGTTAAATATGATATATGCATCATAATTGAATTTCATATTTATGTTATATATGATATGCATTTTCAGTTGAGTTGTTTTTTTTTTTTTACATTACATATTATGCATCTTTTATTTGGAAGCTTGTTTATGTGCATAAAAATTAAATGTTTACTATCATGTATACATCATTAGTTGGGTTGTTTGAACGTTGAAACTTACAAAATAAAGTGTATGCACTTAAAGAGTTACAGTTTTGGTAGTATGACAAAATATATATAATGATAAGTGTATGCACATAAAGAGTCATAGTTTTGGTAGTATGACAAATTATATATAATGATTTTTTTTGAATTCTCGAATATGCTATGCATGATTTAAGCCTTTTGTTATGCTCTTTTTTACGTTATACATGATATGTATCTTCACACGAGTTCTTGTTTATATTATACATGGTATGATTATACAACTGGAATATATATACATATACATATACATATACATATACATATACATATACATATACATATACATATACATATACATATACATATATATATATATATATATATATATATATATATATATATATATATATATCTACATGGTATGATTATACAACTGGAATATATATATATATATATATATATATATATATACATATATATATATATATACATATACATATACATATACATTTTGATAGTACACTTAAACAAATAGAATACATGTATTTGAATAATTATTTAAATGTTATACATGATATGTGTCTTCAATTGAGTTCTTGATTATGTGTCAAAGCATAATATAGTGTCCTAATTTTTGGCATATATGAGACACAAAAACTACAATCTACCATGATAAAATATTCATTTTAATATTTTTAGATAAAATCATGTAATATTTTTTATATCAACATTTTGGATGACACTCTATGAAACAATCTATTCTCTTAGCCTGATGATGGTTCATGCAATGTGATATGAAACTTTGATATGAAAAATCTTATACACATTTATCAAAAAATATTGAGCAATTATTTCATGGATTGTGTAAATACTATTTCTTTGAAACTTGAGTTTAGTTGGATGAAATTAATTGAATATATATAATATTTGAAATGTTTAATATATTATAAATGATATGCATCATTAATGGAGTTATTGTTTATATTATACAAGAGTGGAGAGGCTACCCCTTATCTTTCTCCTTCTCCTCCTTCTCTTGATATGCATTTTTAGTTGAGGTCTTGTTTATGTTATACATGATATGCATCTTCATATGAACTCTTTTTTATTTGTGAACATTAAATGTAGACATCATATATACATCAATGGTTGTTGTTTTAAATGTTCAATCTTGAAAATAATGTAGATATACATAGATAATTGTCTTTTTGGTAGTACTTATGATTATGTAAAATAATTATGCTTGAATTATTTAATATACTATACATGATATGTATGTTTATCTTATTTCTTGTTTATTTAATACACGATATCCATCTTATCCCTTTCCTTAGTTTTTATTCAGTTTTACTTAGCTTTACTTCTTTACTTGGTTTTTGTCTTTCCTTTTGATATCTCTTAAGTAAGGACTGATCTATGAATATTTCTCTTGCAGGATATGCAATGGAACATGTTTCACATACTTAGATCTAGATTCAGAAGATTCACCTCTTAGATAAGTAAGTTCAAGTACACTTCTTTTTCCTTTATCCTAATCTAAAATAAAAAGAGGTAAAATGTAATAACCTAAAAGTGAAACTTGAGTTCTAAGAGTTCTAATTGAGACCACCTATCCCTACCTTATCCCTAGACCTATCCTAGAGCCTATTTTAAGAGTTATCCAGTCTTTGTGTAGGCCACATGCATCCTTAGTCATCCCTAAAAGAGTATAAAATCCTCATTCTTACATCCTATTCCTCCGTGCCTTAGGTTATACCACTTGGATACTAGCACCATAATAGGGATAGTAGTTCCACATGGTGATAGTGTCCCAATATTGACATTACTATTCTTTTCCTTTTTTTTCTACAAATGAATATCTTTTCAAATCTTAGACCTCCTAAGGTCACCCTAGACCTCTTTTAGCACCTCTAAAAGCACCAAAATAATATATATTCATGATGTTTAGCCCTTTATCCACTAAATGGAATCATATTCAAATTGCACATGCAAACTTAGAATAAATTATGCAAAATTAAGGTTATCAATCCCTATTCTTCCCTACTTATGCATACTACCATCTAAAACATTCCTAAGCTCAGATTACTTAGATTTCTAGTCTCAAGCACATTCAAAGCACTCAAGTCAACCATCATAATAACTTAAATTGCATTTACACCATCACTTACATGGGGAGAATAACATTAGGCTTGATCCCTCTTCAAAGTATTGGTATATAGGCAACTCTCATTGAAATGGGGTGCTGAGGATGTCCAACCTACCGCACTAACAAACCTACTTTTCTACTTGTATCAATTGGATTCTGTAGCAACATAGAGGATTATGATTTCTCATAAAATTAGTCAAAATAGGCCATCTATAGGGTTTAAAAACTCATTCATGATAGAATAGGGCTTACAAACCTAGACATAGGTGCATCTAGAAGCTCAAAATAGTCATGCACAGAGGACACTACCACCAAAATAGGGACATCTGTGCCACATAGTGCCACTATCCAATTAGGGTGCTACTATTTAGGAGGGTTTATGATCCTTGGATCCTATTTATGACACTCAAAAAATCCTCTACCTCATTTTTCAACCTCTAAATCATTTAATTTAGTTGTTTTCCAACTAAGTTATTATTTGTATTATTTATTACTATTTTTAGAAATGTCAAATTTAATTAGTTCTATATCAAATTAGTGGCTATATTTATTGCATATTATTATCCTAATTTACTATACTCAGATCTTTAATGACATAATATTTACATACACTATGTCCTAGAAGGTTAAAACAATTAAATTGACAACTAAAATCCATTTTAGATGATAAAGCGATCAATTTATTTCCATATTTATTTTATTCAATATTTAATGTGAATTTACCCATTAACATTTTCTTGATTACTAATTTTTACAAAACCATGACACCATTTACTTAAGACTAGAATTTATTTTTGACATGGGTATTTATTTTTATTCATGTTAATATTCATATTTTATTAGTATATAAAATGAAAATATTAAACTTTTTGTAACTAGAAGTCTACATGGATTTTTAATATCATATTCGGTAATTTATTTAGACATGATATACGATTCAAGATTTCATTATTTTTTTGAGGTGGTGGCATTAAATTAATTTCATCAAATATTTTTTAGATAAATTTCTTTGCTAATTTTGTATGTCTTTATCATGCTTGGTTGTATTGTCTTTCCCTATCTTAAATCATCTTTAAAATATTTCTAAGATTAGTTCACATTAAATTCATCTGTAAATCCACCATTATAGTAGATTTATTTTATTTAAATGTCCTTGAAACAATCTATTTCAACCGTTATATTAAACCTTATGAATAATGGTGCTGAAACAAGCATGTAAATTTATCTTGAAGGTTCACAATGAGGTATGGATTGTAACAATCCTTCTCATCATTTTTTTTTAAGTAGATGTTGTTGAAAATGTTTTAAGATGGTAATAAAATAATTTTTTCATTACTTACTATGTTGGATTCATACCCTTTGAGGATTTGCCCAATGCCTAGATTTGACACGACTAGGAACCCTTTGGGTTTCAAGTTATTAGTGTCTGTAACCTTACCAAGTGTTTTTACATATTTTCCTCTAAAGAACTATTGCAAGTGAAAGCACTTATTTCTATATCAATATGTTACTTCCTTAGGAATACCATAACTATTATGTTTCCATGGTCTCGTAAGGTCAAGTTCTTTGATACTCTTAAAGTTATATGAGATGGTCAAACACATAGGGTGTGTGTTTTGTGATGAATTAAATAAGTTTACTTCTACACTCCCCAATAAGTAAGTTCATAATGAGGATGATTTTACTAATATTTGAAAGAGTCTATTTCTACTAAAATAGGGATTGAATGCTTTTTGTTAAATTAATATGAATTAACCTTTTGATCATTATTTTTGATGCCAATCAATAAACCATATGATTCAAGACTACTACCTCATAGTTATTTGAAGGTCTTCTACCAAGCAAGGGTTTCATGAAAATAAAAATGTGTAACATGAAAAGAATGATTGATAGACCATTGTGGCTAACAAGAAAAATATCACCTAGAATAAAAACCCTAAGTCAGTTCATATTCCTTCCATTAGAAAACCACAATAAGGTGTGAAAAAGGCATATAATGTTGCTACTCCTACTATCATTACTCTTCAATCTTTCATTTTTTAGTTACCCCACAAAACTAACCATGTCAATACAATAAATTGTTGATTTTTACGCCAGTGTTAGGAAATCCTACCATATCTCTCCCATAATGTATAGATATAACACAATCCACCTTTGTTAAAACTCTCCATAGGAAAATATTGTGGCTAAACACCTCTCCATATTGCTATAAGATTTTTTATTACCACACCAATAGACCCTATTGGGTAAATTTTATGCAGAGGTGGGTTAAAGGAGGACTTAGAGGATTGATATGGATAATTTCACAGGGAGGACTCTTCTCAATTATTATTCTCTCATGGGAATTTTGAGGTCTCACAGACTCCTCTCACAAATTATCTATGTACATTGCATGGCAATAATTGGGAATTTTATAATTTATATGTTTACAATAATTTAATATTTTAGTGGTTATTATGCAAACCTCTATTATAAGGAACTACCTTGACACATCAAACTTTCCACTTCACATGAATGTGGACATAGCGGTGCTAGTATTTTGGTTTTAGCATAATTCTTCCCTTAATTATTGTGTTGGGAAAAGACCCATCACATTAAGTTATTTGGGTTATTCTTGATATTCATGGACATAATTTATGAGTTTTAAATGTTTATGCTCCTAATCATGGTCATGTTATAATATTGGTTTGGAGATAGCTCTTCAATAATCTACCTTTTTCCACCTAGATTTTATTTTTATTTTTATTTTTAATAAATTTAATATGATTGAGATCCCTAAGGATAAAGTTAGTTCCCTCCCTATGTAGTGGTGTGTATGGGAGTATCAAAATTGGTATTATTTTAAAATGTATTGGGGCTTGGTGGACCCTGTGTTTTGATGGTTTTTATCAATTAAAAAACCTTGGTTCACATGGTCTAGCTTTTAATTTGAAACTTATCAATTTCTCAAATGATTATACCATATAATTCTTTCTAAGTAACACATGTTCTCATTTTATTATTTTATGGGATATATATCATGATTAACCTAGTAGTTTTCCATTAAAACCATAATCCCATCACTTGTAGATTAGAATGGGGAAGTACCCTTCTTAAATTTCTTCACAATAAATTTGTTTTAATCTCTCACTTCTCTGCCATGAGGGAACTATCTGACTCAATGTTAGAGTGTGGTAATTCTTCATGTCTTCCATATGCTTCTAACTACATCGAGTGATGTAATAATGCAATCAACTACACTGTTCAATTCATCTTCCACCAAAAATTTGTTTCCATGAATTCAAAATAGGGTTGATGATGTAGTCTATAGGGAATACTAGGAGGTTTATTCATTACTTGAGTAAATTCTCTTTGATTATCAATTACGTGAAATGACTACCTCTGTCAAACACAATATTGATGTGGTTAAAAACCATGCCACCATATGCTATAAAATTAGAGCCCAATTGTATTAGATTAATATTGGTGACCATGCCTCTAAGGATTTACTCAAAGCCCTCAGTGTTAAACAAGAAAAGGATAAAATTAAAGCCATCAAAGACATGCATAGTCAACTCACCAACCTACCATATATATCCTTGGATTTATTTGAAACTATAAACTTGTGATCCAATCCTATAATAATATGGCAGAGAGATCATATCCATTACAATAATGTTTAGATGAGGTGCCTAATTAGTTGAGCATATGATACTTTTTCTCTTGATGAACTATTTTTGACAATGCAATGCATGTCTAATGATAAATAACTAGGGGTAAATCTATTTTCATGTCAATTTTACAAATCCACTTAGAAATTTATGGATCATTATTTACATTGAGTTTATAGAGAAGCCTTACACAATAACTATTTAAATGTTATAATCCATAAAGGCACTATTAATTTTATCCCTAAGTCTAGTGACCTTGAGTTTATTATTAGTTGGTGGCCAATCACCTTGTTGAATGTTTCTTAAAATATCATCACCAAACCCATAGTGTTCTACCTTTGACACATTCTCCTTGTAATCATCAGGATAGAGAAAACATGTTTTAATAAAAGTAGGTACATTTTGGATAATATAATTATAGTTTAGGAAGGAATAGAGTGGGCTTGTATCTCTCATCAAAGTACTATATTTATTAAGCTTGATTTTTTTTTTTAAAAAAATGATTGGATCAAAAGGCCATTTATCATCACCATGCTTAAAACTTTGTGTTTTGATAACTTTTGTCTTTCCATAGTTTAGACTTATTTTTTGAAACATTGGCTTGTCTCATCATCAATGGTCACACATCTAATATTTTTTGTCCTTTTTGTTCCATTACACAAGGTTTCCCTCTTTCCCTAGCTTTATTTTTCTTAGCTACTAAAGCGTTTGGTCATCTACTTGATCTTAGAGAAGACTATGGGCTTATCAAGGGAGCTTATCCACCCAATCACTCCTCTTAGCTCATCCATGGGAATTTTTCAAATGACTCTTTTCTAAAACTTGATGAGCAAGAAGCCCCTTTCAAAAAGGTGCTTTTCTACCCTAAAGTTTTTTTCAAATCTTCTAGGTGAACCCTGTGCAATAGGATAAAACCCAGTTTACAGATAGAGCATGATGTCCTTGCCTAAGTGGGTCCAACATTATCAATGGAAGTGGTCTCAAAAAAGGGAAACTTTCAAATCGATTAGTATTTCATTTGCATTTGATAGATCACACCCAAACTTGCTCATTTTCTCTAGTGTCTAGTTTATTAAGGTATTCATCTTGGGAAATGTCTAAATCACATTGGAATTTCTAGCTCTAAGTGCCCACCCTACTCCATTTTGAAAATTTGAAACATATATTATAGACATGTTTGAGAGTTCAGAGTGACTAGGAATGGATTCATAGTCTATTCCATACTTATCACCCAAAGCTAATCAACTGGCACATTATGTTTTATGGGGAAAAAACTCAGTGACCTCCATACATTTCCTTTATGTGGAATTTATTTAGAGTTACCATTCCATTTTAGCTAAGTATTTTGAGACATTTAGCTATTTTTAATAATGAATAGATTTCTATGCAATCCACACTTAATGATAAAGTGCACGTTATTTCATACATTTTTCTATAAATTCAAGTATAAGACGAGAAGGTGGCTCTTGAGTTTTAACATCTATAGGGTCTCCTTAACCATTTGGGGAGTGCTTTGTAGACCATGAGTTGTGTGTTGGGAAATAAATGGGAGCACACAATTGATTACCAAATACAAGCAACTTAATATGCAGAATTAACCAGAATCACAAGTAACTAGAATTCAGAAATAACACAGAATATGAGAGACAATACACAACTTGTATTAAAACTCTTTCAAAAGGAAATACAACAAACAAGGCTGCCACAGTTCTTCCTTACACACCTCTAGGGCTCCCACACCTTTAGGGCATAAACAGTAAATCTTCCCTCAAAGCTCTCTCTCTTAGGTCCCAACACACAACTCAAACACAGAGTTGGTGTTCACCTCCAACTAGCCAATATCCACTACTGCCAGTTCTCCAGTGCTCCATGCACTCCACAAGTACTCAATGTACTTCAAGTAGATCTCCCCTGAACTGCAACAACCTGCAACCCAATCTGATCTTACTTATGGAAGGAACTTCCTTGCCTTCCTCTTTGCTCTCTTTCTGAGTACACGCTGTACTCCAAGTAGATCCTGCCTGATCCTGCTCCCTGTTATGTTGATGTCCTCTCTGATCTTGCACACCTGCAAATCAATCTGGTTCTGCACACCTGTGAACCTTAGACCTTGCACACACATACACCTGCAGATCAACGATCTTACTTACCATGTAGATCTCCTAAAGTAGCCATGCTCACCTGATGACCAAGATCATACATACATGAAGAACCTTGCTGATTCTCCAATCCAGCACCCACACTTGGTACTGTGGCACTAGGAGGAACACACCATGCTCTCTTCTCTTTAAAGGAGCTTATATTTTGCTCTCTTACTATCTAACACACTTTTACAATACAGCCCATGAGTCTATTATATAGATCTCATCCAAACAATAATTAGACATCTAATTACAATAATTAGATCCACAGCTTCTAGTCTAAATTTGGCTCTTGACATGCAAACACTTGGTTCATCAACTAACTGCCCGTAACACTCACAGCTCAAACCACACAGGCGATCGACATCAGTCCCTGTCTGCCTGGAGGTGACCGACGTCGGCCGATCCTTGATCGACATCGATTGATATCCCTGTCTAATCCTGCCGACGTCGGTTGGCCTAACCGATGCCGACATCTGTGACACTCAGCAAACTCCTAGCAACCTCCATCCCTATTTGCATCAGTGAAGCTTTTAGCTCCACAACTTAACAATCTCTCGCTTGGAGATAAATAGCTGCACTGTACCTATACCTATACTCTGTCTAATCTGTTTCCTAGCTTGTATCCCTCTTCAAGATCAATTCTGAAGACCACCCACCACACAACCTGTGGTGCACCTCCTGTCATCCGAGTAACCTGCCACATCCGAACCTACAAACCCATGTAGTGAAGTCCTGACCCTGCATGTATACCTGCTGCTGGTCCCTCTCAAGTCTCTGAGAACCCACTTCCCCAATTGGCTCCTAACTCTCTGACAGCTCCCACTGCTTGGGAAAACTCAGGTCTATACCAGACCTCATGTGATTTCGGACACTGAATTGTCCATCCCTTAGTGTGCTCCAGTTCTGCATCCTGCATAATGAACCTCGCCAACACCTGATTCACATCAGCTCCTACTGGAGACAAAATCAACCTGTGATCTCCATGTCTCTCATGTCAAAGAATTTTGCTGCTCTAAATTCCTCATGACATGCCATTGAACTAACCTTACCCTTAGCTCAGCAAAACCTTATATGTACAAACCTGCTAGCTAGCATACCATCCACATACAATAACAGGATAATGTTGCAATCATCATCCACCTGGTAAAATAAACCACAGTAGTTACCCTGACATTGACTAAAGCCATGCTTTGTCATCTACCTGTCAAAACCTGTACCACTGTCCTGCAGCTTCCTCAAGACCATATGACTTGGTCTTCCATCTCATGTGTCCGTTCTCTCTATTCTTCAACTAAGGAATCCATTCGTCTCTATACTTTCATACCGGCTGGAAACCCTACCAAATCTCCCGCTTGGTTCTGCATCATATTCCTGCCACGCTCCCACTGTTTCCTGGATCCTTCCTACTCTGCAGTCAGCAACTAGTATAAAGAAGAGGAACAACAAATTTGAGGCTTACTTACCACCTTCAGTCCTCCATATGGGTGTTTGAGACTCCTTGACAGCTTGCTATCTGCCCAAAATCTGTTACAGTGACCGAATTCAGTCACTACACAGTCTGCATCCGACCAACATCAGTTCCCATGCACCTGTCTTGACTACTGACCCTACCGACTTCAGTGTCTCCTGTTGCCAATCTCAGTCCTCCTGTTGACATCGGTCTTACCATATTGCTGACATCAGTCCTCCTGATCGACGTCGGTCTTACCCTGCCTGACATCACCGGCTTCGATCTGCACATGACCGACATCGGCACCTGTCTGTTGGACGCCGGTTCCTCCTGACCGACACCGGTACCTATGTTTTCCTATGAGTGATGACTTTTTACCCGTGAGCTCCTTTGAATCAAAACCCATGTCCAAACTACCCTGCTCAAAAGTATCCAGCAGCATCCACTGGTCTCTGTCCGTCATCTCCTCCAAGAACACCAAGGCTTTCCAGTTCTTAAGCCTGTCAAATATATCTGTCTTCCGCTTAAGAACATGCATCTCCTTCTTGCTCATGTGACCAAGCCTACAAAGCCACGTCTCTGCAACAGAAGAAGAATCAATAATATAAGCAAGTAGATAAAGAGTACCTGCTTTCTTACCACCAGCTAATTCAAGTGCATCCACTGTGAGAGTTCTTGTGCATCTCTCATCACCCAATTTTTCTGAAGAAATTAGCCACATCTCCAAGCCTGAGACCTGCATGACCTCCTTCAACACCCACGTGTTGGCCGCCTGCAATTTCAGCTTCACTTCCCCTTTGTCAATTCTTTGGCAAGGCTCACCAGCTCCTTTACCTGGGGTTGCATGGAAAGAGGCAACAAAATCTATTATCTAAGATTCAACTTTATCCAAGAAACCTCCCAGAGCATCCTGTGCAACATCACCTGCAACATCTGCTTCTTCAGTTCCTTCATGCTGATCTTCAACAAACCAACAATATTCTTTTCCCTGCTCTTTCTTTCCATAGGACCGTAAGTGACCATCTGTGCTTTTCAACTCCTCCATTCTTAGCTTACTTTCATCTGCCATTGCTTTACTCTCACTCAATCAGAAACCCCTGAGAGTGACCTGTAACCAAACACAAAACCTGCTCCCTGCAACCTTAGCTCTGATACCACTTGTTGGGAAATAAACAGGAGCACACAATTGATTACCAAATACAAGCAACTTAATATTTGGAATTAACCAGAATCACAAGTAACTAGATTTCAGAAATAACATAGAATATGAGAGATAATACACAACTTGTATTAAAACTCTTTTAGAAGGAAATACAACAAAGAAGGCTGCCACAGTTCTTCTTCCTTACACACCTCTAGGGCTCCCACACCTCTAGGGCATAAACAGTAAATCTTCCCTCAAAGCTCTCTCTCTTAGGTCCCAACACACAACTCAAACACAGAGTTGGTGTTCACCTCCAACTAGCCAGTATCCACTACTGCCAGTTCTCCAGTGCTCCACGCACACCACAAGTGCTCCACGCACTTCACAAGTACTCAATGTACTTCAAGTAGATCTCCCCTGAACTACAACAACCTGCAACCCAATCTGATCTTACTTATGGAAGGAACTTCCTTGCCTTCCTCTTTGCTCTCTTTCTGAATACACGCTGTACTCTAAGTAGATCCTACATGATCTTGCTCCCTTTTGTGTTGCTGTCCTCTCTGATCTTACACACCTGCAAATCAATCTGGTTTTGCACACCTGTGAACCTTAGACCTTGCACACACATACACCTACAGATCAACGATCTTACTTACCATGTAGATCTCCTAAAGTAGCCATGCTCACCTGATGACCAATATCATACATACATGAAGAAACCTGCTGATTCTCCAATCCAGCACCCACACTTGGTACCGTGGCACTAGGAGGAACACACCATGCTCTCTTCTCTCTGGAGGAGCTTATATTTTGCTCTCTTACTCTCTAGCACACTTTTACAATATAGCCCATGAGTCTATTATATAGATCTCATCCAAACAATAATTAGACATCTAATTACAATAATTAGATCCGCAGCTTCCAGTCTAAATTTGGCTCTTGACATGCAAACACTTGGTTCGTCAACTAACTGCCCGTAACACTCGTAGCTCAGACCACACAGGCGACCGACATCGGTCCCTGTCTGCCTGGAGGTGACCGACGTCGGCCGATCCCTGACCGACGTCAATTGCTATCCCTGGCTAATCCTGCCGACGTCGGTTGGCCTGATCGACGCCGGCGTCTGTGACACTCAGCAAACTCCTAGCAACCTCCATCCCTGTTTGCATCAGTGAAGCTTTTAGCTCCACAACCTAACATTGTGTTCCTCTTGATCAACCCTTGTTTGGCACTCCTCTAGTAGAAACCAAATGTTGGTAGAGCCATTCCCATAATGACAACTGCTTCTCCACCCCTCCTCCTCAACAAAGAGGATGAATATTTCCAGCGCGTAGAAACTATTTTTTTAGCTCATCTTGGTGAAATTTTCATGTGTAAGGTCAAATACTAGTGGGGGTCTTATTTGTCTTTACTGCTTGATTAGGAAATTAGTGTCTTTAGCTATGTCTTAAGCCATTTAGGATGGGTGAGTAATCCCTTGTCCTCCTTCAATTAAATTCTTTTTATTGGTTTGCTTAGTTACTTAAAAATAATCTGCCTCCACATTTTTTTGGAACTATAGTATATACCTAGATTCCTTATTTCATGATACTTTAATGTTACTTTAAAATTACCCTTTGTAAACATCGATTTTCTTATTTTAAACCTATTTTTTATTGATATAAAAATTTAGACATAAATATCAATCATACAGCTTTTTATTATAATTATCTATATATTTTATTAATATTATTGAGATCAATTGATATGTGGATTAGTTCTAATAAAAATTGATTTAGACCCAGGGTCATGGAGAGAGTGAAATGATTACTTAGACACAATTTACGAAGCGACAATAACGTTAGTGGCTATTAAAGGATTCCCACAGTAGGCCTTATCGTCTAGAATACATTCCTAAAATGACATGTGTGGTGAAGGTTGGAGAGAAGCCCCTCCACGCAAAGAATCTCTTTTCTAAAGTTATTCTTTTTGCGATTTCAAAGGAATCTAAACCGTCGAAGCCAATTCAGGCACTTGGATTGTTTTGATTGATGAATATGTTGTCGAACTCAAATGTCAAACCATTTGCGCGTTCTATTCAAAAGCCCCGAAATATTGGTAAAGATACAATTGGGGATCTACGCATAAGTGAGACGCATACCAATTTCGTCATCAAAATTTTCTCCATCTTTGAGGTAGCCAATTGGGGATCAAAATGTTCATAATTACAGGCAAAGAGATGGGTGGAAGAATCCATGTCTGAAGGATGTATGCCTGGCTACAACGGCAGCTCTGACATATTTTCCATGTGACGGCTTCACGATGCACGATTAATCTCGTGGACTGTCAATCATCTATAATTTGATAGACGGAGGAATCGTGGCCAACAATCCCGTAAGTAATTCTGAACCCAATTTCTGCATATACTTCAAAATTTTGGTATGGATTAGTTTTGAATCTAGGGATGACTTCGTTGTTGGTTATAATAGTTTCTCCAATATGAGCAGGGAAGTACTATTGAATAATTATTTGTTGCTATCCTGTTTGAAATGCCAAAAAAAGTCGCACGGTGCTTGTATGAAAGGTTGCAATATTTCTCCTGCTAGGTGAATTATCGAATTAATATGGATAGATTATCCAGTTGGTTTGAGTCCATTTCATTAAATATGTATCAGGGGTGATCTTGTGACCTCAAGAGACTATCATTTAAGAAGTTCAAAATCTAAAATTGATCTTGTTATTGGACTCTGAGCATGCGAAAGCTTATAAAACAATTATAAACTTGTTGCCTTTGAACATTAAAGACAAAGCCCTCATTTGAACTGTGATCACTTAATAAAGCACAAGGTTTACGAGTCCTACCGCATTATATTTACAATTCATATCATATCAATATAATATATCTATATGATCACCAAACCACATAGAAAATCACTATAATTTAATTTATAAGATTGAACCATTTATATTTATTAATTAAATGGTGTGTGTTTTTGATATCTGCATGGCCATTGAATTATGCATAGGGTCTCATTATATAATCCCATATAAAGTAATACCCAATAAACGAAGTTGTCTAATTCATTATATCGCGAACACAATTCCAAAATTAAAACAAACCTTATAATATAATATACCCATGCAGTTAAGATGAGAGGCAAGCTTGATTAAATTCTTTTTTTTTTTTTTTGGAACACAATGATGTGTCTTTAAGATAACTCCACATACTAAGATTATGCATATTCTATGACTTAGAATAAATTTAAATGCATAAGTCGCATCAATGTTCAGAAAGGTCACATGATTGAATAATCACAAATTTCGAAGTTAACAGGTCACAAATCCTATGAATCTTATAGCCGTTCAAGGAGTCCGCATATTAAAATATTCAACATTACGGAGACCATACTTTAAAATAGAGTGCCTTGATTAATATTATATAATATAATTATATAATGAAAACATTGTAATTTATATATAATTAAAAATATTAATGATTGTTTTATTTATATTATATGATTTCAGTTCAATTAATTGATGTTATCATATTTTATGATTATGTAATAAAATCAAGGCAATTAATTTAGACAAATAAATATTATATAATTATTTGAAATAATTTTTATATTTATGTAATGTAATTTAGGGTATTAATTTTCATTCACATAAATTAATGTTATGAAATTATAGGTAATAATTGACATTGTATATTATTATATTTTTTATTATTATGTAAATTTGATATCAAGAAGTAGGTAATTGTTATTTTTCATCTGTTATTATATGTGTGCATAGAGCACTCGATACAAAGGAGAGTATCATCAAAGAGGAAGAGATAGATATGAATTATAGAAGTAAAGAGATAATTCCATAGAATGAAATGTAATCATGATAAATAAAAACATATGAGTCGCATGTCTTGGCATAAATAATGACCACTATTTTAATGATTCTTTGGTTTACTTAGCATTACTTTATCTTTTTGATTAGATTGTGGTTATAAATACATTAACTAAAGATTTATAGGAGTCATAATAGTAAACACAACATTGTGTGTACTCATTATTGTAATATATTATTGAAATGGCTTAAGTTTTAGTACATATTCTAAATAAATATGGATATACATGTTTGGTCAACAAGTCTTATCAGCATACTTTATCATATTTTGAGACTGAATAATATTTATATTATAGATTAGTGGGTTTATAATACAATGGATTTATATGATCCATTGTATTTGAATGATAATGATCATTTAGTTACCATGGGATTGTTTGATCTTGTCTCCAATCAAAATTATTAAGCTCAAAATTTCAGGTTGTTTTTATGATGGAAAGTCTAGTGAGTAGCTATTAATATACAATCAGTGCATGATAAAATATTAGAGTCTACCAATTATGAGTTATTTTTTTGCCACTTAACATCTTTTGAAACTATAACACTTTATAGAATCAACATCGATTTAAATATCATACCTTAGTAATTAGTAATAAGTTTAATAGTTGTATAATATTAAAAAGCGACAACAAGGAATTATGAGTTCCACTAATATAACATAATAAATGTGTTGGAACTACATGAAGATTCAAACAATATTGAAATTTTGAGAATTTAATAAACTTTAAAGCATAAATAACATTGGAAAATGAGATTGGTAGGGAATTGCATGGCATTATATGATTAAAATAATTAAAATGTGGAGCAAGTGGTATTGACAATGTATGATAATGATCAAGCATTGGTAGTGGATGGCATGCCATTCACATTGCATAAATATAATGAGAATAATTGAGAATGTGGATTGTTATTCGATTTAATTTTATATTAATATCAGATTTTAAGATATTGATAAAGGTTATGAGCTGGTCATAACCATGTTAAGTTGTTTTATAAATATTCTTAATATGCTTTTGAGGAGGGAGCCTTTACATAATAACAAATGATTTAAATATATTTTTTTTCTTCAAGATTGTAAAACCATAGTATTTTGGAAGCATTGCAAAATATCATCTTATGAATCATTGCACTCATTATTCAAGATGTACTATCAGTTGAGTCTAACATCTTTTAAGCATGCATTTACAAAATTGGGGGTGGGGGGTTGAGGGGGGGAGGGGCGAGTTAAGGGGGAAGGACAGGGCGGTGCGACAGGGGATCGGGGGGTTCACCATTTCATAGTTTAGGAGGGTGTATTGTGATTTTTTGTGTCACTCTTTACATTTTACTTACACTTGCATCTTTGTAACAACCTGAGCTTACACTACTACTACAACTCATTTCTGCACTAATAGATTCAAGTTCAATAAATACACTAACTCCTTTTAACTATCTCAAATGAAAAATTATGATGACAATCATTCTAAGGAGTAAGGTTCTGTATAGGATAACTATGGGTGATGAAATTAACCTTGAAATAGATGTAGAGATAGTTAAGTGGCATAACTGTAGTGATGAGGCCTATGGGATATTATGTCTTTTTGTAGCACCTAATCTCTTATTTCACTTAGAGCCTTCCAAATCACCCCATGATGTATGGACCATTATGGGTAAACTATTTGGAGAGTAAGATGTGATGAGAGGTTATGAGATTGAGAATAAACTCATTAGCCTAAGTCCTTGTAACTTTAATACCCTTAAGGATTTAATCACTAAGTTCAAGTCCTTGAGATTTTAGTTGAAAGAATGTGAGATAAATAAAAAATATGACCAACCTGTTCTTTCTATACTCTCTAAACTAGGACTTGACTATTGTAGGATAAAGAATGTGGGAAACAAAGAAGATGACCAACTTATTCTTTCTATACTCTCTAAGAAGGTGATAAAAATGAAATATTCTTCCCCCTTGTGCAAACTATGTTTTGTCACAGTGGTAGTGGCATAGTTTTCATCATAGATTAAGGGTGCCCTATAAAAATAGATTCTATTAAATAAATAGTAAATTTTAAAAGCAAAAATCAATGCTAATTTGAAATTAAACATTTAACACTTGTAGTTGGAAAGAGTATATCCTCCAATCTATGTGTCATATTCAAAGTGACAGGGGTGGTTTAAACTATAAGAGGCAATCATCTAATCAATAAATCTAGAATCTAAGAAACTGCACATGGAATGTTGGGGTTTGTTAAAGTTATTCAAATTCAAGGTCAATTGATTCTGAGTCAACTGAAAAATTCAATCAAATAAATAAGATAATGAAAAATTGAAATTTCATGATGCATTTATTATTAAAATTTATAAATATGAAAATTTACATGAAAAGATGATCTAGAAGAAACTCTAAGACTTTTGGAAATATGAAAGGAATGAAATGATGATTCTGTAGACTCAGAATCTCAAGAAGCCTCATGGGCATGGTGCCATTTTGATGTAGCTTATTTTCATGTCATAAATGAAAAAAATATTACCTATAATAATCAAGGAAATATTAAGCTTCAAATTTGTAACAATTTATAAACTAAACCATTCGGTGATTCATTTTAATGCTAAACAAACCTTTTTCTCATCAATAGGCATAGAATTTGTACTCATTTTTGGATGAAGCATAGTTGGAACCAATTTTTTTTAAAGGTCATTCAAGGCCTCATAGTACAAGGCCAAAATAAAATTGGAATAGAAAATTGTAGAACTTAGATTGGTACAAGAATAATTTATTTTTAATTTAATCCTAGAGGAAATAAATGTACACCAATCATAATTTAAACCTGAAAGAGTATGAAGAATGTAAAAAACATTATAAAAGGAAATGCTTATCAGTCTTCCCTGTAACACTATTCTTGCAAGGAAAGATGGAACCATTGCTTTCAAAAATAGGTCAGATATGTTATCAACATAGAGACCTCTTTTCCCACTATCTATATTAAAAGTAAAAAAAATACGAATGAGTGAAACTAATGACAAATTACAAAAAATGAATTTCAATGAATTAGTTAAACCAACAACAAATTATATAAACTTGAATTTCAAATTTTAAAAATAGATATACATCCCAGTTCAAATGATCTACAAGTTGAAAGCAAACTCCAAATATTTCTTGTCTTCATCAGTCAACATTATTTTTGGGTTACAAGGTTGGCATTATTAAAGAAAAACTTTGTCAAATTATGGATGTCGATAGCAGAGGTACTAAAGGAGATTAATCTCGAGTCGATGTTGACTTTGAACCTCATCTTGCTAGTGTGATAGTAAGACATTAGCAATTTTAGTAAGGCATTATCAGTTTCATATTATGGCATGTACACGAGGCCCCTGAGGCTACATTTGAGAATCAAATCATTGAATGTGTTTGGCTATTTTAATAGCCTCAAAATATTAAGACATAATAAATTATTAAAAAATTATTTTCATGTGGAATCCATGGTAATGGAGAAGATGAATGTGTTTGGATACTAGAGTAGGTGAATCACTATGTGTGGCTAGTATGGTAGGTTAATCGTTGTAGAAAACACAAGAGGGGATGAGAAAACAATTCTAAAAAATGGTTAAAATTAGGGCAAAGGGAGGTATTTGTAAGTGAAGGACGGTAACCAAAGCAACCAGTCACATATGCAAATGAAGGGTATCAATCTGAATGATTGCATTAGCTAGTATAATGGAAGCATGGAGCATCTAGTTGCACCAAATAACCAACATGTAGCTAAATTCTATTTATATCGATTGGCCACACCAAATGATAGCTTGAGCTTGGTAGCACCGTCAGGCAACATTGTCTGATTGCAATATTTGATAGCACCATTCAACAACACCATCCAATAGCACTGTTTGGTTATACCATCTAGCTACACCATTCAGTTGTGCCATTTGATTATGTCATTCGATAGTGTTTGCCTTATGCATCCGAATGGTTATACAGAAAAATAAAAAACCAAAATGTTTGCCTCTCCTCCCGAGGATTTGACACCATGCATATCAAATTCGACATGATTATGAAATAGTTTTACATAGATTCGCTAACAAAATCTAAGGAATTTTCTCATAAGAGCTCTTAATATTTACCCTCTAGGTGATTATATTGAATACTATATTGTAATGTCCTTTTGAGAAGTTGAAATTGTGTAACTACTCTAATTTTGTAAATATTTAAATATTGTATTCGATTATGGATATATTTTACTTTGTATGTTATTTTAAAATGGAACTACTAGACTAACAAAAGTTGAAAGCTAAATTGTCTACTTAAAAATTATTGATTTTATACTTACAATGAAATAAAAATACATTTTAGCCGTTTATTGTGAAAGTTTTTTTAACTTACAGAAATGAACACAAATTTGCATTAAGAAAATATCCTTAATTTTACACTCATAATAAAAATATTGAAATATGTTTTGATACATAGCTTGATTTTAGTACTAAGTGGATACCTTGATTATGATGAGTAAACATGTAATTGAAATTATAAGATAGAAATCAAAATAATAGTTAATATGAAAACTAATTTTTTAAATGCTTTATTAATCATTTTATATATGACAAAACTATGAAAATCATTACATTAAAATTGTAAAATAATGTTGAAATGATTGAACTAGACTATGATAAATTAGTTTATATAATTATTTACTAAATTTTTTTTACATTACTACTTGTAAAGCCCAAACTATTTCCAATTTGACACATAATAGTATCAATCAAATCTCAACCTGATTTTATACCATTATGTTTTGACCACTTCACCATGCTCAATGATAAAATGATAAATTTAAAGCGTGTATTCAATACCGACTTAAATACATACCAAAATAACTAACCATCCCACAAGAGAAAAGAAGAGTTTATTTAATAATAGACCTGCACTATTTTAAGGACAAAACTGACATAGCGGACGGCCATGATAGTTATGCCCAACAGAAGAGAATAATTGTAGCAACAGACTTTTTTCATTGCAAACAGGATAGCGCCAAATATTAATTATCCAATAGTACTTCTCTATGTGTTGCAATTAACCACGATGTAATTCTCAGAATTGAAAACTAATCCATAACAACATTTTGAGGTGTATGCAGAAATTGGGTTCAAAATTACTTACGGGATTGTTCGCCACGATTCCTCCGTCTATCAGATTATAGATAATCGACAGTTCAGCAGATTCATAGTGTATCGTGAAGGCGTGACATGGAAAATATTTCTGAAGGAGGTAGCCAGGCATTCATCCTTAAGAAATGGATTCTTCCGAGCCTCTCTTTGCATTGAGACAATTTGAGACGCAAGATACCTGAGAGCTGGAGAAAATATTGATCTTATTCAGCTTAATATCGAACGTTGGGATGACAAGATTGGTAAGCGTCTCACTTCTGTGTAGATCCCTAATTGTATTTGATGAAGCTGTTCTCTAGAATATTTCGGGCGTTTGAAAAGAGCGCGGAAATGATTTAACATTGGAAGAATTTTGCATCTGCTTCGTCAACATATTCATCAATCAAAATAATACACAGTCTGCAATTTATGATAAGAAAAGAAAACATGCATATATATAAAATGAAACATCTTACGTTGCAGGAAAAACAATTGGACTCTTCTCCAAGTACAAGTCATAGATTTCTTTGGCCGTAAAAATTGGCCGCCTTTTATAATTTGAAGATGTTAATATGGCGGCCATCAAGGCTCCTGTGCTGGTGCCAGCCATGACATCGAAATAATCTGCTATTCTCACCTCTTCACCATCTAATTTCTGTGAAAACAAACGTAAATCAATGATCATTTATTCTGCTGTTAACCCAATAAATAAAATGATTTAAAGTGCATGCATATAAATGATACCTGAAGTTGAGACTCGAAGAAGCGGAGGGCAAGAACGACAATCAGCCCACGAATTCGTCCTCCATCGATGCTCAGTATTGTGGTCTAATGATTAATTGGTAATTTAAGCGCTTATCATAAGAATGTTTATTTAAAAACTAATTAATGGGTAATTTTACATTAGTTAGTCGGGTGGAGATGATGTCAATTCTTATAAATTGCTAATATTATATAAGTTAATTGGTGGTAATGTCAATTTTTATTTTAATTAAACAAATGATTATAAATTAATGTCTGCTTCACGTTGCTATCAACATACAAGACACATAAATATAGTTAGGAGTCTTAAAAAAAAAATACCATAAAATTTAATGTTCACAATAAAAAGTTGATACCGAAGTATGATTACAATTGCACATATTCAAAAGAGATTATGATTATTAAACCAAAAAAATATAATTGTATTTGAAAAACACTTCTACAAAACCTATATATTTAAATACCAAAATGATAAAACTTATTCAATGAATCACATGGTTTAGATAAGAATTTAAAAATACACATCAAAACAAACTTGTAAAACAATATGTAGAATTTATTATTCATGTTAGTAGCCAAAATTTTCCTCTTTGGAATTGGGAATATGAAAGTATATATGGTTTGGAATGGAGATGTCTCATCCTACATGAAAAGGATGAATTTACATCTTCTAATTAAGGAACTAAGTGTCAAACCTCATGCATACCATGCATGTTTAAAATATGATCATAAATAATACTTTTTCACCAAAAATTTTAGATAAAAAAATAGCCCATCCAAAAATAGACTCAAATTACAAATTAGACATGTAATTATATTAAAGGACTTCCTATGGTGAAGATGTGGCACCATTCAAAGATGAAGCTTACATGATCGTAGTAGTCAATGTAATTAAAGTTATAATTGAATTAATTATTGTGGTCGATAGAGGGACTAGTGGAACCATAAATGTGAGTGTTGCATGAACTATGGTGGCCAATGAGCTAACTAAAGTAGTTGAGGACATTGCTGTGATAGTAAAAATAGGAAGTGGGATATAGGTGGACCCTATCAATGTTTTCACCATTGTGTACTTTGGAACCTGAAGTTGAATACCTAGGGGAAATATTGAAGATGTTCCTATTGTGAAAGGTGTTTGCTTCCCTACTTGCATTTTTAAATACAAAGTGTAATTGGCCTAAAAATACACATTGATGGTTTCATAATCAATCATAGATATTTTGTATAACTATGAAATATTATGCTTCAACATTCTATGCATAACCATTGCATCTCTAACTTCCATAGAGAATTTATATCTTTTCCACTTTGTCCATAGCAAAATTTATCAACTATATAATATATTATTTAGTCTTATGGACTGCCCCTTCAATTTCAACACAAAATCTATCAACTTTAGCTCAGACTAGGCCTTCAAAAATGGGCTTAACAACCAACTAGTCGAGAAGGGTATTCACAATAGTGACTCTCATGTATTTCAAAATAGAGATACATTATACGTCTAAAATGATAAATTGTTTTAATAAATATTGCATCTCTCTTGATGTCAGTTAAGCAAGATATATCTCTTAGTAGTCACATGATTATTAGCTCATGCAAATTTTGGTTCCATTATTAAATTTGAATGAGAATAAGCTAAAGAGCCTAAAAAATGGTTCATTATATCCATAAAATAACACCTTTGTTCTTTGCATAAAAAATAGATCTAAACGTAGTTTTTCAACCTATAGTTTATTTAGAGTAAGATAGAAAGTACATGTCATGGCTATTTATTCATAATTCATTAATATCCATTTCTAATAATTACTAGAAAAAGATGTCAATATGTGCATATACAATCCATACTAAGAAAATATGAAATATGAAGAGTAACCATTTTAAGACCAATGTTAGAGTAGTTTCAAAGTCTTCTACAGTAGCTCCTAAAGAAGATCAAGCATTTTGACCAAGCTATGGACTAGCTACAGACTAGATATGGACTAGCTATAGACTCACTTAGTCTATAACTGTGGACTACCTATGGAGCTATGGACTAGCTATGGACTCACTCAATCTATAGCTACGGGCTCATTCAATAGCTACAGACTAACCCAGTCTATAGCTATAGAAATCCATAGGCGAATTATAGACTAATACAGGTAAGCTATAGACTTACACAAAAAAGCTTCAGACTTATAAAGACAAGCTGTGAACTTCCACATGTGAGCTATGAAATTCTATAGGCAAGCAATAAATGTCTACATGTTAGCTATGGACATTGACAGACATGCTACGAACTATTACAAAACTACCATACACCCATTTGAAAAGTATTTTAATTATTCTTGGTCTATTCTAAGATGACCAAGATCATTTCTAACTATCATAAGAATGTTTTCCATTTAGAGTCTTTGTGTGTGTGTGTGTGTGTGTGTGTGTGTGTACACTTACTTTTCATTCATAGATTGTATTTAAATATAGATTTGTATACTTTAATTCCAATAAATATATTTTTCCGTATTTTTTAGAGATTGAGATTATATTTTATTCTTATAATAAATATCTCTCTCCATATTTTATAGAGATTGAGATATGCTAGAATATCTATGTTGTTTCTCCTAAATTAGGTGTTGGTTGATAGCATAAGATTATAAATGCAACCTTCTATATCTGAATGTAATCAATCAATATACTTTTCTCTCCATCATTCTAAGTAATTTATTTGAAAGCTTATGTTCTGAATAAGTTTTATAAGGAATTAGCTGGCCACTCATTCCAAGGAAGATGGATCAATGTATTTTATTATTATTTTGTTTTGTAATTATCATTTTTTTGTAAATTATTATTTTATTTATTTTTAGTTGTAACTATTCATTTTTATTGTTTGTTGTGAACCTATATTTGTTTTAATTATTTATCATTTCTTTTGAATTCAGTAATTTACTTTTTTTCAAGTGTTATTTAATTTCATACATATGTGATTTAATTTTTGTAAGAGTTCTTTTCAATTTATGCAAGTGTGGAGTATGGTAGAAAATACCATTTGCTAGAGATCTCTTTCTCTTATTGTATATTACCTTTGAACACCAACTCTGGCTTGACATTATTAATGAAAAGGATTGACAACCCTCATCATAAGACTTATGTTTTATAACTTGGTTCATGAATTTGAGGCTCGCTTCCATATCTTTCATTTTATTTTATAATTGGTATACATCCCCACACTTAAGTTGGTATTCAACCTTTGTATACCTTATTGAATCAATAATGCGATATAGGTTCTTATCTACACTTTGTATATTGTCTATAATTTTCTTAGGATCCTGAATGATATTTTTCTATTATGATCTTTGTTTAGAATGGTCATAGCTCCTAAACATCTTTTTTTTACTCCCTCGATTGTATGCATAAAAATTTAGGGGATCCTCCCTCTATTCATTTGGGTCTAAAAGATTGACCTTCTTCCTTTTAGTTAGGGAAACTATAAGTTAATTGTTAATATTATATTAGTTAATTAATGACAATGCCTATGTTTATAATAATTAATCAATAACCATGATTTTAGTTGGACAAATGATTATAAATTAATGTCTACTTCATGTTGCTATCAACATATTAGACACACAAATATAGTTAGGAGTCTAAAAAAATCAATACCATAAAATTTAATGCTCATAATCAAAAGTTGATACCAAATTATGATTACAATTTCACATATTCAAAAGAGAATAATGATTACTAAACACAAATAAATATAACTATATTAAAAAAATGCTTCTACACAACCTATATATTTAAATACCAGAATGATAAAACTTATTCAATGAATTACATGGTTTAGAGAAGAATTAAAAAATGCGCATGAAGAAAAACTTGTATAACAATCCATAGAATTTATTAATCATCTTAGTATCCAAAATTCTCCTCTTTGGAATTGGGATGATGAAGTATATATGGTTTGGGAAGGAGATGTCTCATCCTACATGGAAAGTCTAAATTTACATCTTCTAATTAAGGAACTAAGTGTCAAACCTCATACATACTATGCATTATTACAATATGATCATAAATAATACTGTTTTGCCACAAGAACTCTTAGATACAAAGAATATCCCATCCAAAAATAAACTCAAATTATAAATTAGACATGTAACTATATTAAAGGACTTCGTATGGTGATGATGTGGCACCACTCAAAGATGAAGCTTGCATGATCATAGTAGTCAATGTAATTAGAGTTACAACTGAATTAATTAATGTGATAGATGAAGGGACTAATGGAACCATAAATGTGAGTGTTGTATGAACTATGGTGGCCAATGAGCTAACTAAAGTAGTCGATGACATAGCTATGATAGTAAAAATATGAAGTGGGACATAGGTGGACCCTAGCAGTGTTTTTACCACTGTGTACTTTGGAACCTATAGTTGAGTACCTAGAGGAAGTAGTGAAGATGTTCCTACTACAAAAGGTGTTTGATTCCCTACTTCTATATTTAAATACAAAGTGTGACTGGCCTAAAAATACACATTGATGGTTTCATAATCAAGCATAGATATTTTAAATAACTATGAAATTTTATCCTTCAACATTCTATGAATAACCATTGCATCTCTAACTTTCAAAGATAATTTCTATCTTTTCCAGCTTGTCCATAGCAAAATTTATCATCTATATAATATGTTATTTAGTCTTATAGACTACCCCTTTGATTTCAACACAAAATCTATCAATTTTAGCTCAAAGTAGGCTTCAAAAATGGTATTAACAAGTAGCTACCCAAGAGGGGTATTCACAATAGTCACTATCATGTCTTTTAGAATAGAGATACATTCTACCTCTAAAATGATAAATTATTATCCTAAATATTGCATCTTTTGATGTTAGTTAAGCAAACTATCTCTCTTAGTAGTCACATGATTCTTATCCCATGCAAATTATGGTTCTATTATTAGATTTTAATGAGAATAAGCTATTGAGCCTAAAAATGGTTCATTATATCCATGAAATAACATCTTTTTTCTTGTATAAGAAATGGATCTAAATGTAGTTTTTGAACTTATAGTTTATTTAGAATAAAATAGAAAGGATATGTTGTGTTTATTTATTAATAATTTATTATTATCTATTTGTTATCTATTTCTAATATTTATCAGGAAAAATATGTCAATATGTGCATATGCAGTCCATACTAAGCTAGAAAATATGGAGTATGAAGAGTAACCATTTTAATAAAAATGTTAGAGTAGTTTCAGAGTATTCTATAGTAGATCCTAAACAAGATCAAGCATTTTGTCCAAGCTATGGACTAGATAAAAAATCACTTAGTCTATAGCTACGAACTAGCTACCAACTCACTAAGTCTATAGATATAGACTCATTTAGTAGCTATGGACTCACCTAGTCTATAGCTACGGACTTCCATAGGTGAACTATAAACTTATGAAAGTAAGATATATACTTCCATAATCAAGATAAAAACTTCTACAAGCAAGCTATACACTTCCACAAGTAAGCTACGAGCTTCTATAGGCAAGCTATAGACATGCTATAGATTATTACAAAACTACCACAAACTCATTTGAAAATTATTTTAAAGAATTATAATTATTTTTGGTCTATTATAAGATGACTAAGATCATTTATAACTATCATAAGAATGTTTTCCATTTAGATTTTTTCTATATATAGATTTCAATATATAGACTTTTCATTCATAGATTGTATTTAAATATAGATTTGTATACTTGCATTCTAATAAATAACTCTTTCCGTATTTTGTAGAGATTGAGATTATATTGTATTCTTATTATAAATATCTCTCTCCATATTTTATACAGATTGGGATATGCTAGTATATCTAAGTTGTTACTCCTAAATTAGGTATTGGTTAGAAGCATAACATTATAAATATAGCCTTCCACATCTGAATGTAATCAATTTAAATAATTTTCTCTCCATCATTTTAAGTAGTTTATTCTAAAGATTGTGTTCTGAATAAATCCTCTTTGAAGGAATGAGCTGGCCACTTGTTCCAAGGAAGATAGATCAATGTATTTTTTATTACTTTATTATTTTATTATAAATTATTATTTTATTTATTTTTGTCTATAACTATTCATTTTTATTTTTTGTTTTGAATCTATAGGTATTTTATTTATTTATCATTTATTTTGAATTTAAAAACTTAATTTGTTTCAAGTGTCATTAAATTTCATGCATGTGTGATTTAATTTTTTCAAGAGCACTTTTCAATTTATGCAAGTATGGAGTGTGGTAGAAAAGACCATTTTATAGAGATCTCTTTCTCCTATTGC
>JARHVA010008466.1:325000-385000 GCA_037957365.1 Torreya grandis
GACATTGAGTTTAGTCCATTTAGTTTTATCCCTACTTCACCCATATCTTGTGTTCAAATTTATTTCTTATCAAATTATAGTTAAAATGATAATATGTCTTTGGATAAACACAAGATAACTTATACTTATGTTCATATTTTACATTTGAATGATAATAATGTATCTACTAGTCCATTAGAAGGTGATGCTTCTTTACAAATTAAAAAAATAAGAAATATCAATGAATATACCTCACCCCACTTACTATAGTATAACCCATTTCTCATCCTAACCTCCATGAGGGTGATATCCCATTTCCATCTCACTAGGTCCAAGCTATCACCCCTACAATGTTACGGTGAGAAAACCACATCTATCTAAAAATGTTCACCAATGTAGTATACCAATAGCTAAAATTAAAAATAAGATTTGAGAATTAAATAAACCCCTTGATGATGATAATATACTTTCACAATAGGTAATCTATTTGATGCATGCCATGGGTGATTTAAAACAACAAGTACACCATATCACTTTGAAAACTATAGCATACTACTCTTGGGTTGATTCCAATTACATCCATGGAAATCCTATCTCATGTTGAATTTTCAATACAAAGTTAGCACCAAAAGTTTAGATACAACATTACCAAATTTAAATGTACATAGAGACCCATACTTTCACCTTAAATTTTATAATAAAGCTATTTTACATGTCACTCATAGTTTGATTCTCTTATAGTTATTCCCATAGATTCTAGAGGGTGAGGCATTAAATTGGTTCTATCATTCACTCCCTAGTGGTTCACTATATACATACGATAAGATAGAATAAGTCTTTCTCATGTATCATACTCATAACAAGGTACGTTGATTAATATATGAGAGGTTGTCTTCACTACACCAGGGTAAGACATAAACAATGAGCGATTACATCTTTTGATTCAAATAATGTATGTAACCATTGATCTATTGCCTAATAGATTTAGAGGTAGAATACATCTTTTCCAAAGGTTTCATCTTGAATCTTAAGTATAAATTACTATATGAGCCATCCAAATGATTTAGACACTTATGATACAAGGATATCACATTATATCAAGAGTTGGGATTAGTAGAGTCACATTCAGAAAATTCTTTTGAGGATCTACACTAATATTTAGGCTTATCATAACCATAGTAATCCAATATGGTACAATCACCTATTACACATATGAGTAAGGAAAATTTAGAATATAAATAACCAATCAAGATACTCAATATAGGTAAAGATCAACTTTAAAGATCATCTCCTACACTAGATATATCAATTGACACAAATAGTGGGTTCATACAGTTTTCAAACAGAGATATGCCTCATGATATATTATTCACATTAATAGATAGGGGGTTATCACACTTCCTGCTATTCAACATCATCCAACACATCACTTGTAGATAATAAGAAATAAACCATACCGTAACTATCTTAGAATCAATGTACATTAGGACAATGATTATTGTGTACTCAAATATTGACCAATGTGTTGACATATGCATAATAACATTCACACAAGGGGCATCAATATCTCCTTCTCCATATTCTCCTAGATTACACTCCTCTAAAAATGAGTTATCTTAGGACATTCCTTTTATGGAAGCATTGGTTACTCATCATATAAGACATTTGGTTTCTATGACACCTACTTATGTGAGATATCATGCACCATAGATTTAATAGAGATGGTAACCCATTTAAAAAGGTCAACCTACTTATAACATCATGATAGAAAAATGGAAACCAACCACTAGCTTCAGTTTGACCACTGATTAAGATATTTGGCAGAAATCAAAGAGATTAGAACATAATTTTAGTTTGACCATCTATTAATATATTTGGAAATAATCACAAAGATCAAAGCATAGTTTTAGTTAAGCCATCAATTAATATATTTAGAAATAATTGTAGACATCAGAGCATAATTTCAGTTTGACCACCAATTAATATATTTGGAAACAATAATATAAATTAGAGCGTAGTTTTAGTTCAACCATCAATTAATATATTTAAAAGACATAATACACATTACAGCATAGTTTCAGTATGATAGTTGATTAAACTCTTTTCTACAAAGTCTACACATATAACTATCAATAATGTGAGATAAGAAGTATTAGTTCTAGAGTCTACTTATACACCTACATAGCATGAGTAGTATGATCCCCTATTTACTTTTCCTTTATGGTTTATATAGTGAAATACATAGTCAAATGATCCACATTCAACTCTACTAAAATACTTCTATAAAAATTATACTAACAACTAACATTCATACACAAGTTACACATGTATACTCAAACATGTATAAACATATGAGAAAACCATTCACATACATTAGCCACACAAACACATATCTATATCAAAACATAAGAAATGAATATAATCAAGCACGCAATCCAATAAATAATGATAAAAATAAATATTGTAGATACCATATGACCATATACAAAAAGGTCCATATATATAACTCAAAACAAGTTTTAGTATAAATATACATAATCACTAAATGATTAGAGTTAGGTCATTAATACCAGTCTCACTCTCACTCTCCTATACATCAACACTAGAACTAGATTCCCTAATATCCCTTCTAGATCTTGATTTAGAATTGCATCTCTTCTTTATCTTATAGTACTACGACCTTGGCCATCATATCTATATGATCTCAATTTAAAAGATTGTATTCATCCAGGATCCTACCACCTGCCCCAAAAATAATATTGGGTGGGGACATAGCCTACCTCCACCACTCAACATTTGCCTCATCCCTATTTGTAGTTACTCATTTATATGCCATAGTGGCAATCGCTGATCGATCAAATAGATGTGTATGAATGCCTATAAATCCTTAGTGAAATGGTACAAATATACATATAAGCAAGCTAATATACTACAACCCCATGAGTATATGGTCCTATGATCCTCTATATCTTGCACTATATCATACATCATATATGAGATAGATACCCCACTCCCATCCATAAAAACAAAGGAAGCCATTATCACCACCAAAAACATATGTAACTATGAAACATTAAGTGTAATAATCAAAGAAAATAATATATCACCAAAACTCCCTCAATGGGTCCCTATATGCATAGATTTAAATTACATTACATCCCATTATATAGATCTATCTCTAGTAGCCTCCTATAATAGTACCTAGTGACCAATAATGTGTGATCTTAATTTCCTATAGATGTCCTACAACATTAAAATGACCTCCCCATTGGGAAACCAAAATTTTCAAGGATCAATGTTCCACCTATCACACAACAACATCATCATATGACAGTCCCAAGGCATTAGATTAAGTGATAGCACATAAGCCAAACTAGCTTTATTGATTAATGATCTCTAATGATATATCAAGAGAAGTCCACATAAATGATCCATCATCTAGCCACTCTAGACCCCCCTCATATGCACATCCACCTATAAAACATATCCAAATATTGCATTAGCAGCTTTGAATGGAAAATAAACATGCATTAACAATCATTAAACATAAAATAGAAGTAAAACTAAAACAAATGGATCTAATGGACACTAACATTTCACCTAGGATGGTAGTGCAATAACCTAATACACTAGTGTAATCCTAGGGACACTAGTGTGATCCTCCTAAATATGTCCCTAAACTCATCAAATTAGCCTATAAATGCCTAAAAATTAAAACATTATTTAAAAAATGGATGAAATGATAGGTTCCTTACCAAGGAAACCTCCTCCCTAGCCTGGATAAGCACCTTCACCTCCTTGTAGTGGATCACATTCATTCTTCATCTCTTTGACATATTTTTAAGCTCAGAGAAAAAATTATATTAATTTAAGTGGTTCAAATTATTTTTCCAACCAATCAACAAACCTATTTAAGCCATGTTTTAAAAATTCCACTTTACTAAGGTTGTCCTTACACATAAATTTCACCATCTACTAGTAGATTCTTCCAAACATTATATCTCAAGAATCATAGTTTTGAATTTGAAATATTTCTTATAAATAGAAATTGATCATGATATCCCCCACACCATTTTAGTGACACTACTATTCTAATCAAATTGAATACAACAAGTGACAAAATCGATGCTTCCTTAATAAACTCACTATAGGCCCCAATCATGCATTGGCCCTAGTTTCCAAAAAAAATTCTATTATAAATGTATAAATAATCAATCTCATACTCATATTATTAATGTTAACTATCACTAACATGCTTATTAGCATCACTTTTTGTTTGACACCCTTACCATAGTGTTGGCTGTCCTAGCCAAACACTATTCATACTTATTCAGACACCTAGATTTCCTAACTTAGATACCTAGATATATAATGATTCAAATTTCCATATATAAAGTGATTCAGATACCTAGATACACAAGATCAATAAAAAATTTAGACACACATATTGACTCATATAAGTATAGATTGGCTCAGATATTTAGATACATAGGATGACTCAAACATTCAGATACATAGAATGACTCAAACATTTAGACACATAGATTGACTCAAATTGGTTTAGATTGACTCATATATTTAAATAGATGGATACACTCACATATTTAAACACATAAGTTTTCTTAGATCTATAGGGTTGCATGATCTTGTCAGATATTGGTTTACATTCTCATATTTTATTAGGGTTTTGACATAGTTCTAGACTCATATTATGACTATGGGGCACATACATAGTATGATATCCCTATACAAATATAGTTTTATACATAGGGAGCACAATTATATTACTCATATATCATGTTTGGGGGCATGATGTAGAACACGTACCCTTTATCTCATAGGACTTCACTAGGTTATATAGATGGAATGACACATTATACCACTCTCTACACATAGATTATCATATTACACTCAAATTGTCACTAGGTTATCACCAAGATTTCACCAAGTTGGGTCATATATCTGAAAGTAGTGGTTATTCCATAGATTGTCACCAGACCTACATTATGAATTCAAAGAGATAGTGTAAACCTCTAAGCATATTAATTCTTATATTCAGTTCATATACCAAAATGGGGGAAAGAAGAACTTATTTTTCCATACTTTCTTATACCTCCAATGACTCAATTCACATATCAGGGTGGGGATAAAATAGGGTTTTGTTCTTTAAAATTTAGTTCATCATTCAAATATATTATTGGAGGAACCCATGTTGTGTATTTCCTCTTCACATAAACAAATCTATCTCCTATCCACTCATTTGGCTAAGAAGTGGGCCATTCCTCTAGCTCATCCATCCTCCACATAGATTGATCACACAGGTAAGTATAGATAAACATTTTATTTTTAATTTTACTTTAGTAATTATATTTCATTACATAGGGAGAATATGTACACACCCTAATTTGGTCAATCTACCAAAATTAATATGTCTTTTGTTTTTCTTTCATGGGAAGGTCTTAGCGATGAATGTGAATCTTGTTCATGTGGTCATTTTGCGTCTTTTGATATTTCATATGATTTTTTTCATATTTTTTACACCACCAGTTATTTTTTTTCATCCCATCCAAGTCACAAGGTCCCCTAGTATATTTTCCATAGTTTTTACCTAGTTTTGTATTAATAGGATACTAGCACAGTCTTAGAAACTAGCATAGTGTGCTAGTGTCCATTTCAATGCTAGTGTCTAATGGTCACTTTTTTAGTTTATTTTGGGTCCTATCCATTCATTAATCCTTTTATTATGATTTTATTTTCTTTTACATATTTTCATCCATCTAACAAGGGTATTACATCTAAATTGAAGTTCCTTTTACATAAAGAGCCTCACAAGGCATTTACATCTAGAACTTACTATTTTGGAATATAATTACATACAATCAATCAATAGTATAAATAAGAACACTAAATATTAATAAAAAATCACACCTAAATCTATATACTTGATAGAAGAGGGGCCTAATTGAAACTCATTCTAACATACCATGCATGTTGATTATGCACGTTCCCTTAGGGAGAAATATAGGAGATATGAAACCCCTATAATTAGGGTTAATATAGGTAGTGGTTACAAAAGTATGTGTTCTATATCATATTATTGTAACATCTCACAACCCACTGTTTCTATTCCTTTTGTATTTTATCCTGTTATTGTTTCATGTGTACAAATGCTCATTATGTTTTGGAGAATATTCAACAAAATAATGAGATGGATGAATTATCAAAAGATCAAAACTTGCCTGTAGGTCCCTCAACCCTCCTGTGACATCCAAAGAAGTCTTAGTTAGTTTACCCATAGAAGCACACTAGCATGGTGCCTCAGATAGTAGCATAATATGCTACTATCCTCCTGATTGTACAACTATCCAAATCCAATTTTTAACACTAATTATATAAAAATAATAATCCTAACTGATATCCAATCATATTTTAGACTTATTAACATCTAAAAATGCCTATTTCAATCCAAATAAATCAATTTTCCCATTATGTACACATCTTTGGTAAATTAGTTAAAGATATATATTTAAAATATTTATCTGAATTTAACCTCTGTACCTAGCCCATTTAATAAGCTAGTATTTATATGTCTAAGTCTTGAAAAATTAAAACATTATGTATGAGTTATATGGGTTTGAGGAAAACCTATAGTGGAAGTATAACTTCAAGTAGGTTGACTATTAGCATGGATGTAAAAATGTAATGGGCCACTACCTATAGTTTTCAAAATTGGCATTGTGGATGTATGAGGCATCCTTGGAGGACTAGAGAAATAAAAAATAAGATGATGTAAAGAATGTGTGGCTCTTATTTTTTTTAACTATAGTAGTAATATTTTTAGGAGACACTAAATAATAAATGTCTTGTGTACTTAAAATTTATTTCCATCCATCACTTGTAGTAACAATAGTAAAGGAAATTGTTGGTATAGTGGTTATTAGTATAATTTGTGCAATGTTTTATTTTGTATTAAGTCCCTATGTGTGACCGATATCTGTAACTAAAGCCACATCAATAACCATTAGTGACTCCTTTAGAATTAAATCCTTTATATGATTTTATATATAGACTGATGTGGTATCAACCATATTTTATGTTTATTATTTTAGAACTTAAGGTGGAGAGCTTTGAGGTGTTGCTCATGATGTCAGTTTTTGAGTTACAAATACTTGCCTCGATTCTACTTTTGATTACATATATTCTCATCCTTTATTATACCCTTCTAGTATTATCTTTTTTTCAATAGAGTCAGTCTTTTCTTGTTCCACTTATGAGTCTTCTTATAATTCAGTCCCTATTGACTCATTTTCTTCTTGTTTAGTTTAATCTTCTTATTATTCTTCAATTTCATCATATTCTTCCTCTAGATACCCCTCAGACTCCTTATAAAGAGGAAATTATCTAAAAAATAATCCTTCATTAGGGATTTGTTCCTCTTGTAGGACCATGGGGGACACATGAGGATAACTAGATTTCCTTTGGTATTTATTTAGTGGTGGCCTAGTAGGAGTAAGGGATAGTCATGAAGTGGATTGAATAGAACATGAAGGAGACACAATATTCAGAAGAAAAGTGGGAATGGATGTGATTATTATTGGAGTCACAATATGAATTGGTAAAAAATGAGAATAAAAAACTGTAACTTGTGAAAGAAAAGAGGCAAGGCTCACTTATTGTATTAGTGTTAAAGGATGCAAGGGCATAGAATAAAGTTGTCCTCCTGGGCTACTCAAAATTTTGGATTCTTATATATTAGCTACAAGATAGTAAATAGTAACAGTTAGAGGCATGGGAATAATTATGGAGATGTTGGATATGGATTGTGGATATGTTTCCCAAGATTATCCTACTTCTTCAATAATCTCAATCTCAATCCCCACTTCTAATTCTATTTGAGGAGGAGGCCCATGAATTGGTTTTGAAGTCTATTATTCACTATCTATTATCTTCATATCTTCCTCTATGAAAGTAGGATCATACTAGATCATTTGACCACTATCATGGACATGTCATACTTACACATTTTGATAAAAACATCACTATCATCTTCAACATTCATGAATATGGAATAATGGTTATACCACTAGTGTCCACATGAGATATTCATTTTATTATCATATTTATTTAGGTGCTCCCAAACTTACTCCTAGAATCCAATTATCTAAATTATTCCATGTTCAAGTCACAATGTGTTCTTATTTTTCCCATAGAGTTGATATGTTCCCATTTAGTATATTATACAAGGCTAATTCTACTAGGGGTTGGATGTAAGGTTCCTTGTTTAGCACCCCTTAATTCAAATTCCATTCTGTCTAATAATTATTTAGTGATTTCTTGTTTAGGCACCTTGTTTGGAATGTTATGTAGTAAGTATATGTGTTGTGTCCTAGTACTTTAAATTATAATTATAGTGCATTTTTGGTAATAATAGTAATCACCCATTTTCTCAATGCTTATCTTGATATTTTATAATATATTGTGCATGATTTTCCCATAAAAAATCCCCTATACACCATAGGATAAAATATCTCTATGATAATTTGGATTTTCCTCCTAAACTTATAGATGTGAATAATATTGTATTCACCACATACCCTATCATTTTTGTATTTTATGGAAAGTTCCTAAGGCTCTACATAAGATGGGTACACTGTATTAGTGATAACATCTACCATATATGACATCATGTAAAAATTTCCATTTGGTAGACCTGTTGGGTTGCCAACTTGGTGTATCAAATTGGAGATTATTATCTCTCCAAGGAAAACTATATTATATGAACTCAAAATAATGTCCAACAACATGAACCATATCTCACAGACATAAAAAATGTAGAATTAATTTAATAATTCCATGGTGATTAATACCCCTAGCCTGAAGGTGAATATGGGGATGGATGAAATGGGGCCTTTTGTTAAAAAATTAAATGTGTTTCCTTCCCATTACTTCAATTTTTCCTTGAATGAATTTGTGAGAAACTAAGAATTCACCATAACCTAGCCATAAGTTATTTTAGGAGCAAAAAGAATATATTACTTATACTATGTGTTCCCACTAATGTAGGCTACAAGAGTCTTGTTAAGCCTGTAGTAGAATATATTTTCTTAAAATATTCCCATTTGTAAATAAATCAAAAAGTAAGTCAATGTAGGGAAATATAACTACTTTTATGGTTACATTAAGTAAATATGCCACCTTAATCAAAACAATGTCATCTTTATATATTTAGGTGAAAATGGACATTTGGTCATTTGTTCAAAATTGTTATATAACATTTATTTCCATACATATAGTTGAATAATATATGAACCAGTGTTTCAATGCTGCTATATCAAATACTGCATCCATGAAATCAAAAATATTGACAAAATAATATGTAGGAGGAAATGTGTGAAATTATAAATCCATTAAAATTATATAAATACACTTTATTCTCTAAAAAAATGGAAGTCCTTTTTATCACCAGGGAGCTAAAATTCATAGTTTGCACATAATATTAAGAGGGTAATAAAATCAAATCACATTTTTCAAACTAAATATACCACTTAGATTTCTTGGCTTTGAAATTTAAATGCATCAAGTTGACAATTCATGCAAATTAAATGTAAAATAACAAATTTTTCTCTATTCCCTATCTACCATTTTTCTATTTAAATTTTCACTATCATATTTAGCAATTTAAATTATCATGTGATGTCCATTTACTAGTTTTGTTTGCCTCATCATCTTATTAAAATAGATTTATTAATATCACACATTTATAAATTAGTTTTTGTGTTTTAAAATTAATTTTATTAGTTAGGGACACATGGCTGCATGTCACTTTTCCACTAGGTGTCGAGTTCTATTTTTTCGCTAGAGGCTCCTGGGATGATGAACTTAAAAATATCCCAGTGACTCATGTGCTAGGACTAAAAAAATATATTTTTTACATTATGCACACTACATGTTAGTGGGATTGTAAAAGTGGAGTAATTTCTATATTCTGGAGTATCGTTAAACTTTAAATCTACACCTCACTATGTTAAAGTGTGGGTTCTCAAGATGATGACACTTGGTAGGATCTCATTGCTCCACTTGCTTGGATGAATATACAATATAAGTTTGTTTATATCATATGTAGGTTAGTAGGATCATGAAATGTGGAGCTATCTTGGTTACCTAGAAGATCATTAAACTTTTTGAACTATGAAAATATCCTTTACCTGGGATGAGTGAGATGGTGACACTTGGCGCAATCTAGGTGACTCTGAGGCCTGAAAGATTTTAGAATTTGATTATGTAATGGATAGTTATGAAAGCGTGGGATGTATAAATTTGTAATAATCCAAATGATGTGGAGGAATAAGGATTTGGTTGATCATTTGAGGCCACATATACATGAGATAATGACATGTGGCAAGATTGGATGAGCTAGGAGACATCTTAGAGATGAAATGGAAAAAATGCAATCATGAAGTAGCCTGCATAGGACCAAATACAATGATATATGTGATAAAAAATAACATCGTTAGTCTTTTTAGTCACTCAAAATGATCATTTTAAAAGTAAAATGTTTTATTAAAGAATATAACACTATTTCAATTCTTACTCTTAATAAAACAACATAGTACTCAAAATAACAAGTTAGACATAGAATTTATGAAACATATCAATATTTGGATTCTAAGGTTATATTATTGATGGAAAATGTCTTTATAATTTTTCTTGAATAAATCTTATAAGATAAGTGGGTCCCTATTTGAAATTTTCAAAATGGGGTGTGTTGTAGAACAATAATATTATGGTAGTTTTTAATTAACTTTTGAATCTAAGATTGCACAAGTTTTGGGTGGATAAAAATACACACACACACAAGGATACACACACACACAAACTCTCTCTCTCAACATTTGTTTTCTATATCTTAAAATCCCATTTCTACTAGTTTTTGCACATTAATTTCCTGGAAGGTTAAAAAATCATTCTTCCATTATTAAGATTTTTATCACAAATTTTGGCACCTTATGATTTTTTAGTATGTTTTATCTCTTTTGTAAAATTTTATCTACCTTTTATCTTGGAATCATTCGCAACACATTCCTATGATAGCTTGGCACTTTAATAATTTGTTCTTTCTCATTTTGATGACTTGTTTTAGATGTAGCAATTTTAAATTTTTTGCAAGTTGCAACACATTAAATTTTTAAATGCCTCTTTTCTAGTTTATATTCATTTTTTGGTTGTAGAAACACGTTTATACTTTGGTTGTGGTGCTATGTGGTAGTGAGCTGAGGCTATGGTGCTAAAGTGGGTCTATTTGCATCTCAAAATTTAAGTTTGAAGGAGTATGAAGTTGAACCATGAAATTAAGAGTTACATTTAAAAGTATTAAGCATCCCATATATGTGTTAGGTCATCTCTATAATGAAAAAAACTACACATATTAGATACTTATAATGAGAAAGATATTGTAGATAGCCTTGATTTACTCTAATGATGAATTAAAACCTACCATAGATATCGTAACACACTTGAAAACTGAATATAAAAAAGTCATCTAATTTTGGTATATTATTACAAAGTTTACATATGCACTAATGTCATACAATAAAATGTCACGTCTCTATTTTATTTATTGAGAACATACACACAATTGAGCTAAGGAAAATATTAAAATAAAAGAGAGCTTAATGTACTTGTGAATAATAATAGATCAATATTCTATTTGAAGGTATTTTTCCAAATGGTGATGCATTTTGGTTAACAATAGTTTCAATTATTCTATCTAGGTTGATTTTATATAGATTTACAATGCTCATACATGAAAACTTTATGAATATTTGTTTTTAACATGTAGGGAAATTGACTAAAAATGTATTCGAAGGTAGACAATAAAACTAGGAACAAAAATTCCCTATAAGAAAAATGTACATTGAGCATACCAAATGTTTTTAATCCCTTCTTCATATAACATAGTAAATTATTAAGGATCCTTGAATGGATGTATTTAATTCCCAATTATTGTATCTATCATACATATTTATCTAGGAAGTAACATCACTACATATAAAAAAATCAAATATGAATGGGATGGATACTAAATTAATAAAACATAATTTCATATAGAACTAATTATTTTTAACACAAGTTTTTTCACAACATGTAAATAATAATTCAATCAATTTTATCCCAACTAGTAATACTATGTCTAGATCAACAAATCTCATAACCATACAACAACATTGTTCATGACACCATTTTTTTACATCTTAAATTTTAAGTAAGAAAGAATTTTTATAAATTGTATTAAGTGCAACATACCATTTACATAATCTGTCTTTTGTAGTAGGGATCATAGTGAAGGGAGGTATTATGAAAGACATGTCTAGGTAAGTGTAGAAAAAAACTAAATCAAATAAAGATCCTTTGTAAATGAGAATAGTTTCATGTTTAAAAAAAAAAAATTGTGTTGAAAATCATGAACTTTGCTTTACTAAAGCTCACTTGTAAGCCTTAATTCATCTATGTAGAGATTAACTAAAGTAGGAGAATGTGGATAATCTTATTTAAGAACAATGATACTATTGATGTCCTTTATAAAACTAGTTTGAGTTAGGACCTATCCATCCACCATTTTATTAAGTGTCATCACAATTAAATTTTTTTTCCATGAATTATATAAATATCAAACTTGTTAGATTAGTAGTTTTTTTGAAATAGTATCATATGCCTTCCGTAAAAGGAAAAAATGTAAACCTTATGATTATGTGATATTGATTCTTAAATTATAACTATAAGCATCATTATATGGTCAATTGTTTAGTTGTTCCATCTAAAACATGCTTTCCATATTTCCCATATGTTATATAATGAAAAATTAAATAACACTTCATGTTACACTGTAATGGAAATTAATTTAATGTTTTATGATAATAGAAGGATGCATATCAATTTGATAAATATCATCATGCAACATCATTATTATATTAATATAATATAAATATTATTTTATAATATCTTGGATCATGTAATGGAATTTATTAGTCATTACATTATATGATTTTATTGCACTTGACTATTTGTTTAAATCTGGTCCAAATTATGTGTTATTGGCAAGTCTTGGATTTTATTCTTTTCTCCTCTTCTTTGAGTTCCATTTCTTTCTCATATCTCAAGTTATGTTTCCAAAAACATTGTTTAGAGCATATAAAATTCTTATGGGTCTCTTTGGAGTGCCCAATGCACTTTTAGGCACACATTTTGGGTCCTAATTAAGAATGGACTTTCCATTTATGCCCCAACTTTTTCACCTTTGATACATTTGATGTTAATTTATGTGCCAATAATATATTAATTTTAATTAATTTTTATCTATAAATACACAAGAATTATAATTAATTTAACTTGAAGGATACATTTAACATGTAAACATTACACATGATATTGTTAGCATTATTTTGTGCACTCACCAACATTATATATAGATTTAAAAATGATTAGAGTAATTTTTATTATCTGCAACTAATATTTTCCATGGACCCCTTTTGGAACATATCAAAGGAAATTTTATGTCACTATAATTGTTTTCAATTATGAAATTTAAATATAATTTCTATATTTTTTTATGTTTTAGGGTTTAATAATCAAACAATGCTAAAAACCCTATGTAAGATTGTGTTATCCATTCATTATTACCATGACCATATTTATTAACAAGATTGGAAGACAACATTAGTGCACTTTAGTAAGTCATTCATGCAAGAAAGCATTAATCCTTGTAAATTTCATGATGGTACTATTGTGGCATGATATTGTGCCCTTGTGAGGAGTTATTCAAGCTACTCCATTCCCAGTCACAATATGGGAACAACCCTAGGCTTTGGGTATCTTTTAATAGGGTTGAACATCTGAAGAAGGCTGACTTCCTCTTGATGGATCACCTAAACTAATGTTTCCATAGGGAAAAGGGTTAGAAAGGGGAAAGGGATCCTAAGAAGGATAAAAGGTGATGTAACAAATAAAAATGTGATACTCCCATAAGCTTGAACCTGCACTAGATCAACACAAGATAATGCTAGCTCACACAACCTCATAGACCAGCTAATTGCCTAATTGTTTCATGGACTAGTTTCAACTAGATCACTAATATAGAATTGTAAATAGATTGAAAACACCCTAGAGGAGGGCATAAAAGAGGAAAATGGATGAGAAATATTTTCTTTCACTATGCCATCATGTAGAACTCATTGAACATAGATTCAAGGCAAGAGATAGGTAAAAAAAGTATTTTATTACATCAAGAGGTAGTTCTTACAAATGTTTGATAGGGTTAAAACTAATAAAGATGAACATATTTTGAAATATCTCATAAAGTCTCCTAATATTCAAGATTAAAGAGTCCTTGTGAGAGTCTATAATCTGAGAGAGAGAGAGAGAGAGTACAAAAGGAAAGAAAGGGAGAAGAGAGAAGAGGGAGCAAGTTAACCAATAATAATGAATGAGATACCACATTTAAATGAATTCTCTACCACACTTAATCCAATTCGGACTATCCTTTCATCAGCAAGTTAACCTATATTTGTCCCAATAGCCTTCAAACTTTCTCATTCGCTGACAAATACACTAGAAGATAAGAATCTATTTTGTATATGATGAGTCATGATCCTTTCAAGGAATAAATATACTTAAGATATAAAAAGTGTTTAATGCTCCAACTACTTCTCTAACCATCATATATCTTTGCATTGATCTTCCACACCACCTTCCACTTCCTTTTATTGTTCATGAGAAGAGAATCCTCATATCTATAATTTTGATAGAGCCATGACTATATCTATTTTGAGTGGTGGAAATTACATGTTTATTGAGGTTGTGACTATATTGGAAAATGAGATACTTCTTCATAATCACATATCTATCCCAATTTTAAACCCTAACCATAGGTTTACTATAGATGATAACTAATCCAATTTATTGGTTTTCATATAATCATTATATCAATGAAAAAATTACAGGCCACATAGCTTCCTTTTTTAACTATATTAGGTTTGTAAGAACCTATTATGCCTCTAAACCTTGTGGAATATAAAGACTCACTATCTACATAGATCTTATTTAAAGAGCAATGATGATAGTCACAAAACAATACTACAAACCCAAAAAATGGGCCCTGTAAGTTCTAAATCTTTGAACTAAAGGTCAAGATTGTGCTTTAATGGGAATGAAACTTCATCATAATTATCCTTATTTTAAGACTACATATTTTGCTTAAGGATGCTCGACCAAGCTCTAATGGTGATGTATCCCTTTGAAACATTACTCTAGTTTGACCTAGGTCACATGTTCAATCTCTACTTGATGTCTCATGTCTTAAAATTTTAATATTGATGATCGATATTGATCTGAGCTTCTCAATCATGTGACATTTATCAATGATGCATCCCTTCTCAAGATACTACTTTCAATATATCTACTTCTACTCTTACACCACATGGTGGCCTTGACTTTAATCTGAGATCCCTAACTTTTTGATCTTATACACACCATTGATTTGATTTTGCATGGCTTAAAAATGTACTATTGAGTTACCTAAAAATTACCATAGGCATGACACTTGGAAATTATGCATTTACCTTCAATATTCACTGACTGATTGACCTATCACTCATCATTGATCCACCTTTGCATAATGGATTAGACATAATTGATCTACTTTTGCATGGAAATAACATGTACCATTGATTTATCTAGTAGTTACCATGGTCATGACACTTGGAAAATTTAATTTTCCTTTGAGATTCATTGGCTTATTAACCTCTTAGTTACTATTAATTTGCTTTGGTATGATTAAATGTGCTCTATTGATCTATTTCAGCCCAATGGCCTTGTCAATTGATGGGTATCATTAGATATTAATTAAAGCAACTGATATCTTGACACTTTTTAGCTCCACATCATCTGTAGGAAGATTTGAATTCAAATGACTACTTGTCATATCTTTAATTTTATGTCTTTGTGCCCATCTTAGAATGCTAGTTCATTTTTGAAGACATATATATTGAGATAACAAGCTCATCAAGATACAAATTTTTTAGATAATTATTTAGGCATGAAGGACTTCATGTCCATGTCATCCTTTGGATCTAAGAGGCTTATTAAGTGAACTTGTGAAGTGTGAAACCAGATTGACTTATCCATTTTTTCATGATATTTGATGATGGTCTAGTCAATCTTCTTCACTTGCTTTTGCCATCTTTTGATCATTTATGGGTCAATAAATCTAATCATATTCTCTATACAGGTAAAATATTGGTATATGGGCTAAAATTATCCAACATCTTTGGTGACTCATAGGTTTCACATGCTCACTATGCAATAGATTGATTATATTGACTTATCCATTGGGAATGGAGTCACAAGCTGATCTAAAATTGAGTAAGGTTATACCTTTGGTAAAATTTGTCTTGAAATAATAAAGACCAAAAGGAAACAAAACAATAATTTTACCCAAGAAACTTATTAAAGGGAACACAAAACAAAAAGGAAATGTGCACAAGGCACTTAGAGGAAACATAAAATCTACCTACCCTAAACTAACTAATCAAAATGAAACCTATAAAAAACCATTGATTTTTTATACAAAATATCTTCCCTTTTTCACCAATCTAATATGCTTTACATACTTGAGGGCATCCAACAAAATATGGATAAGGAGTGGATATTTAACATATTGGTGATACACTTATCCAAGAATAATAATGAAAATAAACTTACCTACCTAATTTGATTGATTGGACAAATAAGTATCTTGAATTGGATAGGTGAGCTAATATTTATCTTTTTAATGATAAACTTTGTTCTTTGAATTAATCACAACCTATGATAGCTCCTCCTTGTCATCTTCCAACCGAGATAGGCACCTGATAGGACATCCTCTTGTTAATACAAACATTGAGAAATCACATTTTGCCTCACTCCTACACTTTATTGCTCCATCATTATGCTCCTTAGGAATAATTAGATCATAGTATCCTTGGAGCACATGATCATATTGAAAGCTTTGTTCACCCTCAAGGTCCTCCTCCATCACACAAAGTGTTAGTTCATCAAACTGCATTACTTGAGCACTTGAGATGTCTTCGTCATCAACCTCACTCAATATTTTATCTTGTTTTTCAACTACAAATGAGGGTTGATTTGACCAACCAAGGTCTAGAACATCACACATGTCTTGATAAAGGTTTGATTATTGACCCTATTTTTCATTTATGTCAAATGGACCTATAGTATTCCATTCAAAGTCTACTTTATTTTCAACTTGAGGATTGTCCTAATCATGATCTAGTTCATTAGTGTCAAAACCATGCTAATAAGGCTTGTCCAAATTCGATTCTTCCCCTTGTAAATGAATTTGAATGCCTATCATAATATCTTAATAATAAAAACATGAATTTTCCTCTCCAGGTTCACTTATGATTGTAATATCCTCCTCTATCCTTTATATAACAATTTCTATCTCAAATAGGGAGATGGTGGGAGGGTGAAATATTTCACCTTGCTTATAGCTTATGATATTATCCTTCTACCTAGAGACTTTGAATGGATTATTTTATGGCTCTTGAATTCATGCTTGGACCTTCACAACCAACACCTCATCCTTCTTTATGCCCTTCTGAACTGATTTCCATGATGGAAATGAGTATGAAATAGACACTTTTGCTTTTTTTTGAATGTTTATAGAAGATAGTGGTATCACAATTGAGGGCATGAAATAGTAAGGGTTGAATGTGTTGGAAAATATCCATGATCTAATGACTTCATGCTCTTGAGTGGGAATGGGTGTAGGGGTAGGATAGGAAAAACTGATTAGATCAGCTTTGACATACTCTTTCCCCACTGCTCAAACACTTTCTCAATGGATAATACCCACCCTTTCAATTCTTGCTTCTCAACATGTGGGTAGTCAAATTATTTAGTGGATGCCCACACATTCCAAAACTCATGTAATAAGATCTTTATCCCCTCCATGGCATTAATGGGGAACTTTTATCCAATTTCAACCCCCTCATTGATCTTCTTGATTATTCCACCCTGGTCTAGTATTACCTCTCTATGTTTTGACAAGGAATGACTTTGACAAGGTTGACTAAAGGGCTAATCAGGGACTCTTGAAGGTTGAACTTGAGGTTCTTAGAGGGGAGAGGTCACATAAGACTTATCCAAATGAGTATGATTCTCTTCACAAGATATCAACACACTATCTAAGTTCTAGATCATGCTTCTCATCATTGTTATGTACTCACTCCTACAAGATGACCATTGTTCACCGTCACAAACTAACCATCTATTCCTAAAAAATTAAAGATCACTCCTTGCCTCTTTTAGAACATGGATAGGGATGACTAGACAAAACTCCAAACCCTTACCAATCTCCCTTATCAACTAAATATAAATTGATAATGCTTGTTTGACTCATGATAAGGATGTAATAAGATAAGCTTGGTCTTGATAAGGGGAATTAGAGGACTAATTTTAATGCAAAGGAGGCTAACCTTTGTCATATGCAGGGGTGGGAGGAGGGTGAAGGCCATGATAGGGTTGATAGGTTGTTTGAGGGCCACATGGGGGGAATACATAAAGATTATTTGCTTGATAAGTGTGATGTTGAGGTAAAGAATAAACATATTGATAAAAAAATGATTTAGTTCTCATACTAGATTACAATGATTAGGCACTTAGGCTTCTTAAAACAACTAATATATGCTCAAATTTGCCATTGATGTTTGAACACTTGCATCTAAAGGTTGATTGGACAAAGAGAACATCAAAACTCTTTAGTAATAAACAATGTAGTAAGTCCCATCGGGCATGCTAGAAACTATTGTGGCATGAGATTTCACCCTTGTGGAGGATTTATTTAGGATTCATCACTCTTATTCACAATATGGGGAAAACCCTAGGTTGTGGGTATCCTATAACAGGGTTGAACCTCCATAGAAGGCTAACTTCCTCTTGATGGATCACCTAAACTAATGTTGTCATAGGTAAAAGGGTTAGAAATGGGAAAAAGGATCCTAATAAGGTTAAAAGGTGATTCATCAAATAAAATTAGAAACTCCAATAGGCTTGAAACCACACTAGATCAACATAAGACAATGCTAGCTCACATAGCCTCATAGACTAGCTAATTGCATAAGTGTTTCATAGACTAGGTTTAGGTAGAACACTAACCCAAACCTGTAAATCACTTGAAAACACCCTAAAGGAGGTTAGAAATGAGGAAAATGGATTAGGAAGATTCTCATTTACTATGTCGTCATGCATAAGTAGCTCAACATAGATCCATGGAAAGATATAGGTAAAGAATGTCTTTTATTATATTAAGAGGTAGCTCTTACAAATGCTTGACAAGGTTTAACCTAATCAAGATGAGAATATTTTGTAAAATATACGAGAGTGCCCTACTCTTCAAGATCAAAGAGTCCTTGTGAGAGTCTAGAATGCAAGAGAGAGTTTAAAAATAGAAAGAATGGGTGATATAGTAGAAAGGGAGAAGAGAGAAGAGGGATCACATTAACAAAGAACAATTAATGAGATACCACCTTTTAATGAATGCTCCACCACACTTAATCTAATCTGGACTAGCCCTTCATCAATAAGTTAACTTGCATTTGTCCTAATAGCCTTCAAGATTTCTCATTAGCTGAGAAATACACTAGAAGACAAGAATCTATTATGTAGATGATAAGTCATTATCCTTTAAAGGAAGAAAGATACTTAAGATTTGAATGGCACTAAATTCTCCAACTACTTCTCTAACCACCAAATCTCTTTGGTTTGATCTTCCACACCACCTTCCACTTGATTTCACTACTCATGAGAAGAGAATACTCATATCTATAATTATGATAGATCCATGAATATATCTACTTTGATTGGTGGTAAGTAACTTTTTTTTAGGCTATGATTATATTAGAAGATGAGACACTCCTCCATAATCACATATCTTCCCAAATTTTAAACACTGAGCATATGTTTATTATAGATAAAAACCAATCCAATTTATTGGTTTTCATATAGTCTCTATATAAATGGAAAACTTACAAGCCACAAAGCTTCCTTTTTGAACTATATTAGGTTTGAACAAACTTATTGTACCTCTAAACCTTGTGGAATTCAAGGATTCTCTATTTTCATAGATCTTCTTTAAAGAGTAATGATGACATTGATGAAACAATACTGCAACCCCAGAAAATGGGCCCCATAAGTTCTAAATCTTTGAATCATAGGTCAAAACTATGCTAAAATGGTAATGAAACTTCATCATAACCATATTAACTATGTGACTACATCTTATGCTTAAATATGATTTAATGAGATCTAATGGTGACACATCCCTTTGAAACATTTCTTTAGTTTGACCTAGGCCATATATTTGACCCCTACTCAAAGTCTCAAGTCATCAACTTTTAATATTGATCATCGATCTTGATCTAGGTTTTTCGATTATGTGTCATCTACTAATGACACATCCCTTATAAATATCCTATTTTTAGTCTATCTATTTCCATGCTTGCACGTTATGGTGGCCAAATGTTTAATCTAAACTCCTTGAATTTTTAACCTTATGCAAATCATTGATTTAGTTTTAGATGGCTTGAACGTGTATCATTGATTTACTTGGTAGTTACCATGATCATGACACTTGACAATTGTGTATTTATCTTTAAGATTCACTGAATTTTTGGCTTCTTGATCTTTGTTGATACACCTTTGCATAATAGATTGTGTATCATCGATCATCTTTTGCATGGCTTAAATGTGTACCATTGATTTACCCAATAGTTACTATGGTCATAACACTTGGAAACTATGCATTTGTATTCAATATTCATTGACTTGATTACCTCTCACTCATTATATATCTAATTTGATATGATTAAACATGCTCCATTAATATTTTTGGGCCCACTAGCATTATCAGTTGACATGCACTATTAAATCTTCATTTGGGATCTTGAGATCTTGACACTTTTAAACTTTGTGTTCATCCTTAGGAACTTTTGAATTTTAATAGCTACTTATTTATATTTAATTTTATGTCTTCACACCCATGCCAAACTATTAGTTTATATTTAAAGACCTATATCTTGAGATAAAAATTTCATCAATATACAAAAATTATAGAGCATGATTTAGGCATGAATAATTTCATGTCCATGTGATCCTTTGGCTCTGAGAAGCCTCTTAAGTGAACTTATGAAGTGTGAAACTAGACTGAACTATCCATTTTTGCATGACATTTGATGATGGTCTAGTCCATCTTCTTCACTTTCTTTTTCCTTATTTTGATCATTTATGGGTTAAGAAATATGATCAGCTTTTCTATCCAAGCATAAGCTTGGTATGTGGGCCAAAATAAGCCAATAGGTACATGACAAGTTGAAAATTTAAAATGAATTCTTGAACATTGAATCAAAGTTTTATGTAAACACTCAAAATTTTATCTTCAATAAATATTAGAATGTTTATTTAAATTCGTGGCTCCTATTATTTTATTCCATGTCCTATATGATCTAATCCACCTTGTTATGCATAGACTTCTCAAATTTTAAAATAATACCCTATTAGTGTGGAAGGAAACATGCAATGTATAATAAAGTCCAAATAAAAAGGAGCATAAGGCATGAGATGGAAAAAGTTGTTATAAGGGACTAAAAAAATAGACTAGAACGTAGTGGAATAATCTTAATAGACTAAAACCATGTCATAATATTTTTTGAAAACAAATATTAAAATAATAGGAAACATAACAAAGAGAGAGAGAGAACCATGGAATACATAAGAGTTCGAGTAACATCAAAAAAATAGAGTGGAAAACATGCCGTTAAGATCCTAATATGAACTAATAGTTGATAAACACATAATTAACCTAGAAATGTGTAATTTCGAAACCAAGGTTACACTTCGACCAAATTTAGTTGTCTATATAATGCCCCACTTTGATGTGTGCATGTGTATATATCATATTAAATTAAATCAAAGAGGATTTTTCATATGGTTCATATACAATTCCTTGATTGCCAAAATATGTAAGAATTCTCAAATTCAATATAGGGAAAATGATGAACACAATTTCAAAAGGAAATAGAGGGTAAGTGCATAGAATTGGGGAACTGAAATGAGTTCTTAAGTGGATAATATTTACTTAAAAATGAGAAACTAAAATTTAAATACATTATTTGAGATGATGACTTTCAAAAAATTTAGATGTTTTAAGAAAAATAATTGTATCATTTTGAGTCTTGTTTTTTAACTACTATTTTGTTTAACAAATGGTGAAGTATAAGCTAGTTAAATAATTAAAATTTAAAAAGGTGCCTTTTTTTTATAAAACATAGCAGATAGCCACTTGTTCCCCTACTTTCTTTGTATAGTGTTATTTAGTATTTTAGGAGTACACATTTCACATACATTAAATATTTAATATAAAAAAGCATATGATGAATCTAAATAGTCTAAACTAAGTATTGGGTGCCTATTAGGAAAAGAAGATAATTTGATTACTTATCTGAATTTAGTACTCATTTTTAGCACCTAAATCCATGATTTTTTGATTGATAAAATGTATACTGATGCAAGTAATGGGTGCCTATTAGGAAAAGAAGATAATTTGATTACTTATCTAAATTTAGTACTCATTTTTAACACCCAAATCCATGAGTTTTGGATTGATAAAATTTATAGTGATGCAAGTTTAACACAAGCTCAAAAAAATGATGGGTATTACATCTCTCATTTTAAGATTGGCAATTACTTAATACAAGATCATGAGTTTGAAGGGTTCATTCTCAAAATTAGTTTATTAGTGGAATATATAGGGAGCATGTGATCTATAAAATATTTTTAGGTTGTGTTTTATAAAAAAATTATAAATAGGAGATACTAAATACTAATTAGATAAAATAAACTAAGGTAAATAATAATGTAAAATATATGCATAAATTAAGCAATCACTGATTTATATTTTATTATTTTTGGAAATATGCTAAAATGGGAAAATATAAGAATGAAATAAGTTAGATAAAAAAATAGGGATATAAGACTAAGATTGAGACTGTAGATATAAATGTATGACTATATTAAATGAGTATGAATCACAATTAGGTATTCTCCTTATCTCATCATAAGGATTGTAGAATTAGATAAGGGTTCAGGGTGATGGTGTTATAAGTGAGTTCAAACATATATTATGGCATTAAAAATATGTGAGGATGTGTGTTTTTGTTATCTATTATAGATGCCATTATGTACCTTCTTTTTCACCTAAAACCCTAGATCAATAGGTTATGTTGACAAAACATAATGAAGTGGAAAAGATGGTTAGATTTTGAATTTGTGCTCAACCTCAACACCTCTTGTAGTGATCACTGATTATATACCAATACTATGAAGAGGGATATAACTCCTAGTAATACTATGTTGTGTGTGTGTGTGTGTGTGTGTGTGTGTGTGTGTGTGTGTGTGTGTGTGTGTGTGTAATACTGGTGTAAAATACTAAATGCTATCACAATTCTAGTATGATTACATGCTTAAAAATGTTACCTATGACCTTGGAAGTGTATTCAAACATAACTCAGGGATACTATGGTTGTGTCAAATTTGAATTTAAAAAAGCAAATACTATTCTCTCAATGTGCACTTAGATATTCTAGTTCTTTTCAATCATATTAGCCTCTAGTGGATAATGTCTTCAAAATGTGGCTTTATAGTGATCATTTTATAATTCCATCAAATGGGGATTATGAAACATATGGGATGAAATTTTGGTGAATTTTAATATCATCAAATTTAAATTATTTGGTTGGAGAATGTGGCTAGTAGAATTGGATAATATTATGAAGTGGGATAGTCCATATAAGATGACATTATCCTAAGATTAGAGATAGCTAAATTGAAAGTATGGATAAGTATAAAAGTAAAATTAAGCCACTTAAGATATTAAATAAGGATATTTAGAATCATAATTTAATTAAAAGCTATGAGTCATCGATAAAAAAAGTGAGGGGTTGTCAAATACTATGTGAATAGGCATGAGACAAGTGTGTATGTGGAGTGGTCACAAGTGAATGTTTATAGACATAAATTCTGCCACTCCACTCTACCCCCACCCCCCATTGTTATATTTGTGTATAAAATTTAAAGTACCAGATTAAAACTAAAATATATACCTAAATTTACCTATTTATAATGGTCTTTGAATGTAGGCCAAAATGTCGAACTATGATTCATTGAAATCAAAAATAAATAAATCATTCCTAACTTAAGATGAAAATCTTTTAGTAAAAAAATAAACTTATATATCTAATAATAAGGAAAAAATACTCTTGATTGGGTACTATAGTCATATAAAATTTCCAAACTGGTAGTTTGAGTGTGGCCTGCGACACCTCATCCATATGTCCTTTTTTCATGCTCTTACGACCCTTATAGACACCTTTTTTCTCATTTCCAGTCATCCAAAACCTTCTAAATGGTCATTCCACCTCAACCAAATAGTATTCCTTGTGCCAATCTCATTCCCCTAATTCTTAAGCCTATAGGATAGAAGCACCTCATTTGGACTATATCACCCCATAGAGAAGTTTCCCATTTTCAATGGTCCTATCCATTTTCACTTTGAGCCCCAATGTTCATTTTTATCTAGTCCTTATCCTTAATTAAGTCAGCCTAGCATGAATACATCTGACCCATGACCAATTGTTCCATATAAAATCCTACTCAAAGCTCACTTACAAAGGCGAGGTGACCAAACTTATAAAACAAGAAAGAATACAAATAAATCACTAACAAAAAATTCCTTATTATTTTCACACATTCAAATAAACACAACAACAAACCTAATCAAATTATCATACTAGTCCTTAGCCACCTCGAACACTATCAATTTTACATTTGCATCCACATCACACTATTGCAAAAAACACACTAGGTGGGAAAACTACATATGGCTTGATCCCTCTTTAGAGTATTAGTATGTAGGCAACGTACCCACATAAGGGGTGTAGATTACACATTTAGTACATCTTTCACACTAATTCCCCTCTTTCTCAAGGAACTCAAATGTTTTTTATCAAGCATGATGGAAGATTAGGGTTTGAAGATAAAATCTGCTCCGCAACAAGTTATGTTGATGACCAACGCTGGATTTTTCATAGGCATGCTTGCACATGCACAATGAAACTACCCAAAATTTTTTAGGTCTCTATGATCAGTTTGGATAAAAGTGACAAGAATAAATAATAGTGTCAGATGCCAAAGCATCTATGATTTAGCGCTCATGTCCTTTTTCCCAACAAAATCTAGATTTATGTTTACAACACCTTCGTAGTCTTGTAAAGCCATTTTTAACTTTTGTATCCACCATCTCAATCTATTTTCTAGCTACATTATATTTCTTCTTATTTATTTCTATTTTTAGAAAGGTGAAAAAGACAAAAAAAAATGTACAAATTAGGACTATATTTATTGCTATATTTTTTACTAATTTATTAATCCAAACCCTCCACTAAAATATGAATAAAAATCCATTATTACCAAATAAGTTAGATCATTTGGTGAACTTGAATTACTTCGTTTATGAAATAAAAGCCTAAAAATTGTAAGGAAAATTGTTTGTTGATTTTAATAGTACTTTTTTTATTTTTCCAAAATATATAAATTATAATTTCACATTAAATTTTCAAAATTCACTATAGTAATTTCAAAAATCATTTCTTTCAAACCTTGGTTGAATATACTAGGTCCTTATGCATTTGAGGTATCACCTTACATGTTAGTGAGTTTCATATCCTTTTTATACATATTGTAGTTTATTGTTTTTAGGACTTTACATTTATTTTATTCAGTACTTTCCTTTCATCACATTTTTCTTATTACAACTTATTGGAAAACAATCAATCCACTTTCACTTTTTTTTCCACTTTAATAATGGCCCAATATACCACTTTAATGAAACTCATAATAGGGAACTTCAAGACCTTTTAACTAAAAATATTGATATGCAAGATGATATGCTTAAAATACTACAAGAATACTAACAAAAAGCAAACAATGGCTAATTATCTCAAACCATATAACAACCAATTGCAAATGACATTACGAGGCAACTAAGTCTCAACAACCCCCTATAATATCAAAACCTTCATATGTGGCACCACTAGTTATAGCTAGCAAATCTTTGCCTCTTGATGTGGTTGCCCTTGTGCAAGAGATCAAATCTCTTCAATCCAAGGTGATACATCTTGAACAAGGTGTATCTAGACTAACAATAGATTTCGACACTTTTTGTCTAATTCATACACCATTGGCATGCCATATTGCTTATACACCCTTTCCAACAAGTTTTATTCAACCCAAGATCGCTTTATATAATGGTAAGGGTGATCCAGAGATACACTTGAGAGTTTTTCATGCAGCATGCTTGGACTATGCATCAAATGACTAGTTATTAACCAAGCTATTTCCATAGAGTTTAAAGGATTATAATCTATAGTCTACCAAATCAGTTAGTCAAAGAATTAAATGTTCTAGTTGACATGTTCCTAGCTCATTTCAACATTAAGTTATGTGAAAAGGTTTTTTATGCCCATGTTTCACAATAGAAACAAAGTTTAAATGAGAATCTCACATATCATGTTCTTATATATAAACCTATCTTGGCTAAAATTATTAGCCCTATGGTCAATCAAGAATTACAAGATCTCTTCAAACAGAGTCTTCTACCAAATTTTCATGAGTCAATAATGTTAAAAAAAATTATTCCTTCACTGAGTTATGTCATACGCTAAAGGAAAGGGAAGTCAAATTAATTTCAATGGGAAAACTCAAGTACATAAGCATATCATAAACAACAAATAAGATTAACAGTAAAGTCCCATATAAAGTAAAGGTTAATGACAACAAAAATTAAAATCAACCTATAGTTATGCAACTTTAGAAGTTCCCTCAGTGATTGGTTTTAGTAGCACCTCCTTGGTGAGACTTTACTAATCTACCAATATCTCTAGCTAGAGACTTATAATAGCTATTGGAATACAATGTCCTATCTCTCCCTCCTCTTTGGGAAGTTGATACGATAAAGCCTCTTCTATGTAGATATGATCAGAATGTATTCTACAATTTCCATAGGGTACTAAGCCACATAATGAATAGATGCATCTATTTATGACACAAGATACAAGACTTGATAGAAGGTAATCGTATTGATATTGTCACTCTAGTTGAGCCTCCTCAAGCTAAAAAAACATAGGACAAGGCTCTAAAAATTTTCTCATATCCTTTTCCATAACATTCTAAATAGGAGACAAGGATACATCAGGTGTTCACCATGCATATCATGCACACCCTCTACCAATTATACACCAGGCACCTTTAGTTGAGTCACATCCTTTGAGAAACATGATTGGTTTGTATAATTCTAGCATTCTAGTTAGACCTTCGATCTCCTTCTTAGAGTAAGAGATAGTTGAGGATGATTCAAATTACTATGTACTCTTTATCAGAGTCTATGTTGATCATCACCCCATTCATAATGTTCTTGTAGACGATGGATCTAGTGTGAACATGTGTATTATGGCATTACTTCAGTATTTGGGATATTCAAAGTAGGAAATCACCCTAATAGACATAGTTATTAGAGGATTCAGTGAACACATATAGAGTTCACTAGGTGAGATTGCATTTCCTCTACAAGTTGGTCTAGTACATTTGGCCACACTATTTACTATTATTCTTAGTTTAAGCGTCTTTGACATGTTTCTTGGTCGACCATAGATCCAAAAACTTCATGTAGTACCTTCTATATTTCATAGATGCATGAAATACATTCATGCTAATCAGGTTGTTATAGTTGGTAGAGTTCCATATAAGTTACCACTCCCCACTTTAGATCCATCTCCTACTTTGTAGTCATCAATTTTAGATCCTCCACTAGTTATATTTCTTCTTTTAGTTGATATTTAGACATATTCGAGGCCTCCCTGGCCAACAAAAAGAGTTCATACAATTACACGGAGGACTATCTTAGATTGAACACTATATTATTGATAGTTCTAGGACTCTAGACAATTTATAGCTATAATATTCACACCCAAGGTAGTATCATTGAGGTCTCATGCCTTTACAAATTAAAGCACATTCTTAGATATATTATTTTACTACAAGATGGGTCCTTAAGCACTCCACAATTGCATCCACTTCTTAGAGTTATAGGGGGATCACACAATCAGTTTCCACTATAGATATTTCAAAGAACTTATAACATACACAATTTCTAGAGTCACAGTCTTAGCCCTTCCATCATTCTTAATGATCATGCACAATCCCTCTCCTTGATATATGACACCATGACAAGGAGTGTCTTATGAGACTCATCAATTAGTATCATTTTTATTTAGTCTTTCTTGTACATAATTTCTTAGCTTTCTTGTAAATAGTTTATTTTAACTTTCTTGTACATAGGTTACTTATGATTACTTGTACATAGCTTATTTAAAAATACCAAAAATAATACAATATTTCAAAATACAAAAAATAATATAACATGTCAAAACACAAAAGCATTCAAATAACTCAAAACACCCAAAACATTTCAACTGTATGCATTATCCATGATTTACATTTATACTACCATGCTAGACTTACATTTTGTTGTAATATGTTACTGTTTGTTGATTTATCTACATTACCATGCTTCACTTGATCTTGTTTGAGTGTGTGAAGTGACACCCATATCCTTGATTGCTTCACTCTACCCATTGAGGGGGCATCCTACTTTTACATTTAAGACATACATTAAAATATCTACCCACCAGAGGCATCTTCTACATGACTAAACCATCCAAGATATGCCATTCCTACACCAAACACTCTAGTTATCATGTTGTTGTACACTACTTACTAACTTACATAGATTATTCTATCAACACTCTCTAGTATATAGTACTTATGTATTTCTTAGCGTCTACTTAGCCTTATACTACATGTTTTACATACTTTCACTTCTTGATTTGATTAGTTAGATGTGGTAGTATTTATAGAATTTACATGCCTTTATTTATTTCTTTGAGTGTCTAAATGTGATTGCATTTATCAGTTCCAATTTTTTTACTTGTGTGTGCCTTAGGACATTTTCCAATATCCTTTGCTTGTACTCTTGTATGTGCATGTGGTCCTCATGCCAGTATTTCTTATTATAATTGTATTTGTATATTGGAATTTGAACATGAATTGTATGCTTTATTTCCCAGTTTGAGTGACATGTGCCCATGTCCCTTATTTTCTTGCCCTTTAGCTTCCTTTGTATGCTTCTTGCCTTGATTGCTTATTTTTATTATTTCCTTCTTAGTTGTTTTCAATGCCATTATCCACATCATGCATTACTTTTCCTTCTTAAATTTCATGATTAACATCAAGATCCAACCATCCTTGATAACTAACCAGATTTCTAGTTTCAATTCAGTATACTACACATGTTATTACATTATTACATCTATCTAGGCATACCCCTATTGATTTAACAATCTCCAACATAAAATATGTTATATCTTCAGATATATTTTTGATCATCATTGCTATATCATGTATGTTGCATCATAACACACTTGCAAGGCTCATTCCTTTGAGGGAAGTCATTATAGGGTCTTCATTACTATCCTCATAAGAGGGGGAAATAAATAGGTATTTTGTCATAAAGATCAGATCCCTCTGCTGATCAAAATCAATTTTCAAAACACTCAAAATAACAACTAAAATTTAAAACATGAAAAATAGACCCAAAAAATATGGATGAACATAGAACAACCGTAAACAATAATAAAGGACAAAAGCACCCCATTTAGACTATAGTGCCCTACAACAAATGTCCACTTTTTTATGTTCCTATCCAAATAGCCAAAAACATATAATTTTTATAAATAGATAGAAAGGTAAGGTCAATTATAGTTTTTATCTATAGTGTACTTAAAATTGGGTAGTTTTTGTATAGTTTTACTTATATTATCTAGATATAGGGGGAATTATGTGTGGCATGATGGCTCTCATTTCTAGTTTTAGAGTGAGAAGTTGGTACAACTTCCATATTAGAATCTATGTTATAGACACCAGTGATTGGGGTCAATGTGTACGACACATTTACTTTCGTTTCTTTCTAGTTCATTGTATTACCTAGGTATTCTTGGTAGTTGCATGCCTTATTCCATCTACAGGTGGTTGTCATCATTTTAGAGTGGCTTTCATATAAGCCTAATTCTCAATTTCAGAGTGGCTTTTATCCAAGACTAATCTTCTCCTTTCATAGTAGATAAAATTGGCCTAGTTCTTAGTACACATTTGACTATCTGCACCATATTATTATATTGTAGAGCATTCATGGGATTCATGATTCATCTCATATGACACACATTCATACTAGTATTAGTTCATATTTCAAACTTAGTGGGAAATAATGGAGGAAAAGGACTAACTAGCCTTTGTATTCTTGAGTGACCTACTTAGAAGGATTGGACACATATTCAAAACATTGATTAATAGACATAGATCACATAGATTCACTACATAATGGGTGATGATGGAGCCAAAGGGATAACCTTTGTATTCTTAATCCACCCTCAAGAAATTGAGTAGTCAACTATGTTTAGGATATTACTCTTGGTATAACACATACCCAACATCACTCAAAATCACTCAACATAAAAATAGGTTTTGTATTGGTTCACATACCCAGTAATGAGTATTCATTCTTTTATCTTCCTCTCTCTTTTACCTAGCCTTTGTACATTCTTATTTTAGACATAGCATGTCTAGTAAGAACTGATCTACTCCTTATTTTCACTTGTATATTTACGCTTCATGTTTTGCTCTCTCCATGCACACTCAGAATCACACATATTCATGGGCGTTACCCTTGCAAGTAAGGGTAGGTATGATTTCTAATTTTCCTTTATCATAGTATTTCACTTTACTTCATCAATGAAATAAAGGGGGGCAAATGCTGTCATATAAAATGTCCAAATTGGTAGTTTGAGTGTGGATTGCGACACACCATCCATAAGTCCTTTTTGCATGCTTTTAAGACCCTTTTAAACACTTTTTTTCTCATCACCAGTCATCTAAAAACTTAAAAATAGCCATTCCACCTCAGCTAGATAATATTTCCAATGTCAATCCTATGCCCCTAGGTCCCAAGCCTATAGGACAAGAGCACCTTATTTGGACTTTAGTGCCCCATAGAGAAGTGTCCCATTTTTGGTGGTCCTATCCATTTTCACTTTGAACCCCAATAATAATTTTTATCTAATATTTATCCTTAACTAGGTTGGCCTAGTGTAAATGCATCTGACTCATGACTAATTGTTCCCTATAAAATCCCACTCAAAGCTCATTTACAAAGGTGAGGTGACCAAACTTATAAATCAAGCAAGAATAAAAATAAAGCACTAAGGAAAACTTCCATATTATTTGTATATAGTAATAGAGACATACCTACAAACCTACTCAAATCCTCATACTAGTCCCTAGCCACCTCAAACACTATCAATTTGGTAGTTGCATCTACATCACACTATTGCACAAAGCATACTAGGTGGGAGAAATACATATGGCTTGATCCCTCTTCAGAGGATTGGTATGTAGACAGTGTGCCCACACAAGGGGTGTGGATTACACATTTAGTATATGTTTCATACTAACCCCCTTCTTTGTTAGGTGACTCAAATGTTAGTTTATCAAGCATGATGGAGAGTTAGGGTTTGAAGACAAAATCAGCTCCACAATGAGTTGTGTCAATGATCAACACTCGATTTTTCATAAGCACAATGCAACTACCTAAAATGTTTTAGGTCTATGTAACTAGTTTGGATAAAAGTGGCAGGAACATACAACAATGTCAAAAACTAAAGCTTCTTATTTTTTGTGTTCCTATCCTTTCACCCAAAGAAATCTAGATTCAGGTGTATGACAACTTCCTAGATTTTTGCAACCATTTTCAACCTCTGTATCAGCCTTCTCAGTCTATTTTCAAGCTAAGTTATATATATTTTTACTTATTACTATTTTGAGAAAGGTGAAAAAGACAAATAGTTCCACAAATTAGGATTGTATTTATTTATATATTTTTTACTGATTTATTAATCCAGATCCTTAACTAAAATATGAATAAAAATCCATTATTCCCAAATAAGTTAAATTAGGTACATAATCTATTGTGGTTTTTGATCTAAAATTTGTTACTGTAGAGGGTAGAACCCTTAGTTTTCTTCTTCATTGAAACACTTTGATTGGACTATGTGTGGTCTAATCTTCATTGATAAGAGAGTGTACTTGAGAAATTAAGGTGTGCTTGACTCCATCATTTTATACCCAAATTACTAGAGTATCTTAGATTCCTTGGATGGATTCCAAGAGATCATTCTAGTGAAAAACTAGTGCAAAAAGGTGAATCAAACACTATAGATGGAATAATATTAATGTTTGGTGCAAAAATATTATAATTTCAGTTTGGTATATATAATATAGGGAATGACAAGTATCGACATTCCATCTTCATAACTAGTGTACAAGTGAGTAAGGAGGTGGTTAGTTTATGCACATGTTCCCCTAATATAATGTCTATTTAAGATGGGGACCCTATACATAATTATAATGTTAGCAAATTTCAATATCAATTTTAAATATTCATGTGTAGACCTTAGGTGTCTATTTAATATGGGATGCTATATGCATTTACAATGTTAACTACTTTCAATGACAATTTGAAATACTAATGTTTGAACCTTATGTGTCTATTTAAGATGGGATATATACATATTTGTAATGTTGATGACTTTCAATGGTAGCTTAAATTATTCATGGGTGAACCATATGGAATTTTTTAAGATGGGGACCCTATATGTATTTATATTGTTAATGACTTACATTGGCTATTTTAAATATGATGTGACTACTCCTTAACCTCTATCATTCATGTGTAATTTAACTCATCATCTAACATATCATCACTTAATTTCCTCCACTAAAATAGTGTCATACTGAAGTGTAGTCTAGATGATAGCAGAAGGTACTTTAGTAAGGTTTGACTATGTATTTACGTATATTATATTAGCGTGATGACAAATAGAAATGGTCCCACATTATCTAATATATTATTTAAAAAATATATTTTTTTGTAAATATAAGGAATATTCTCATATCTCATTCAATAATAATATATTTGGTGGCACCCTTGACATCGAATCCATCAATAAAGGATCCAAGTGTATTGACCATTCATTGTGATCGAACTACCATAAAATTTCATATTTTTGACAAGTGGACATTAAAACCTCAAATAATTATAAATTATGAATATTATCATGAAAAATGTTAAGCTAGTCATGGGATCAAATCATTTCAAGCTTTAGCTAGTGCATTTATCAAGATTTTGAGTGTTGAGATCAATTAGGTCCATTTACTGATAGTAATTGCAAGGTAATAGTTTGAAACCCAAATTCACATTCTATTGATATGAGATGTGTCTTTCATGCATTTGATTTATAGAATGATATTATTTCACTTTTCATTAGCTATAGAGTCTCTATATGTGTATTCAATACAAAAATGGTATGGTATAGTGAAGAAGTGAAAGAAGGGTTAATATTTTTGTAACAAAAATACATAAGTGTCTGTAATTAAGCATGGTAGAGTACTATAAAGAGTAAGGTTAGAGGTAATAATGTGAATTTAAATGAGATGTCATAAGTGAATAAGTTATTAAATCAGTTAATTAATTTTGATTTTATCGAGGAGGTCATCGATAAGATGGAGGAATTCTACAGATGGCCTTATCTTTACAATCTTGACAAATAAGGTGAGAATATAAAATGCTTGTTTACATTTATAATATAAAATTACACTAAAATTTGAAAGGTATTATTGCATGATTTATAATATGTTTATGACCATAAAAAATCAACTCAATGTAGGATTTATTGATTATTGACTTTAATTTTAAATTTTGGTAGTCAATAATTTTCTTTCTAAATAAATTTTTATTTTATTTAATAAAAATTTCATTTAAGTCATCAATCACATAAAATGAATAACTCCATTTGAATTTTAGAATAAAAATGGGGATAGTCATAGAAAAATTTATTAGGGGCCTTCCAAAACTTTAAAAAGAGTGATGATATATGTGGAAACTCTAAATGTGGCAATGATCTAATAGGGTGTTATAAAAAAATTTGGTGAGTTTCCCACCATGAAAATGCCTCTAGTGTAATAAGTAAAATTAATTAGATGTCAAATACAAGCTTGGAAATATTTTATGATGGTGAAATGGAAATTAAGTATAAGATTAAAAATCATTTATGATGATCAAAAGGATGTCAAATTTAAATTCAACCATTAATTGTTAACATTGCACGGACATCAAATTTAATGCATAAACTATTTTATGATGTGAAATGGACATCAAGTACTTCAAGATTGAAAAACATTTATGATGATTAAACAGATGTAAAATTTATGTTTGACCATTAGTTACTAACAACTCAAGAACATTATAGTCTACACCATCCCTATTATGAATGTAGGATGTCTATCATTATAGTTACAAGCTTAAATAACATAAAAAATGTTGAGGGGTTATTTTTTATTAGTTATATTTTTTTTAAAGTTTTTAATCTTTTATAAAACTAGAATCCATTCAAGTTCTCAAATATGAACTATTGTAATATGTTGTAAACCAATCTGAGGACATGGATTGGTATGTACTAAAGGTCTTGAAGGTGCAACTATAGAAATATCAACTCTAGGAGGTAACGTTATTCATAATAATTTTATGGGAACCATAGCTGATGGTGGTCAAAATAAAAAATATACCATGTGTTTTTAATGATTTGTTCTTTGGGAATCACTCTAGATGATCACACATGTGGTTCAAGGTTGGATAGGTACCTTATAATTTTTGACACAAATGGTATGTAATTTGTTATTATTCACAAACTTGATACAATGATTTAGTGTGAAGGGTATTACTCTCATCTAAATAATCCATGTACATACAATACATTTGTTATAACCACCAATATCCTACACCAAGTAGAACTAAACTAATGGAGCCCAAGGACCTACTAAAAATGGTAAAGTAATACCACCTAGTCATGTACATGAAATGTTGTCACAGATCATAAGTACCATAGTCATATCAAGTAAATATCACTAATTAGTGTATCCTCATAGATGGGAATAACATATTAATTACAATTATCTATATTTTTTTTTATCAATCATAATGTCAATAGTGATTAAAAAATGATAATAAATGAAATCATGTATGTAAAGAGTACCATTGTTTGAATAATTATGTGGTACCTTGTTGTCATATAATGTAATACATGGTTATTTCCTATGATATCTCTATACCATGCCAATAATATAATCAAATCCATGTTCATGTACATAATAGTTGAATGTTGTAATATATATGTTGTCATTATTTGAATGATTTATTACTTCTTAGTGATATGATTTGAAATTTAAATATTCAATATTTTCAAGTGTCAATTAAAATAATTAAAAAATATTATTTTAAGCTATAATTATGACCTTAAATTCACATGATGTTATTATAGATTAAATATTGAATCTTATGTCATAGTTTTTAACATCAACTAGTAGAATGTCCTAAAGTTCCATGGTAATGTAAATATTGATTTACATCATATATTGAAGGCAAGGATCAAGTTATATCCAATTGAAATTACTCAAGCAGATTAATCATGTTACACTCAAGCAAGTTTTTAAGTACCTTGTGAGTCATGTTAGATAACCTTTTAAATTTTCATTTTATTTTATAATGTGTAAGGACTAGCCCATCAATTAGTTTTGAAACTATATTTATGGTTTTTGCTTCATTCATAGCTTGACAGGTAATTTCATCATTAGTATTTAATTTAGATGTTGTTTGTCCAAGTAGATATAGAGGTAGTAATATAATGGTAAAAGACATACTTAAAAATGTTGAACTCTATAATTATAATCTGAATATTTGAAATAATGTGACAAATTTCATCAATATATTTCTTAGTTGTAAACATAACTCTAAATTTAAGTGGTACAAGAAAACTTTTTGATAAAATAATTTGGAGCTCACTCTTAAGGATTTGATATGACATTTTTAATAAGCATATATTTGATTCTAAGCACATAATCATTTTTTATCAACATACTTTCTACATAATCATTTGATTTGAATTTTTAAAAAAATTGTGACAATTTGACTAATCTTAATATAAAAATGATCTAAGAGCATATCAACCAAATTGTTAATTTGACACACATAGCCCTTAGGAAGTACATAAAAAAAATCTAATAGATACTCTAGTATACTAATGTGAAATAGATTGGTCATAAAAAAATCATCATGAAAATAATGAAAACATGATGTAAAATAGGCCTAAATAAGAAGCAAAGTATCACCATTGCCACTGTATAAATCAAGTTTAGGCACAAAAAAAAAGGTGACAAGGGATGAACTGGTACCTTAGTAGCTAAGGGGTTTTTTAGTATATCATGAGATGAAACTATAAGAATAGGTTGTTGATTTTTTTAAGATAGTTATGTAATTCTTAATTTCATATCACCAATTTCTTTTGAATCAATGGTTTTGGAGATGCACCACTAGGTATGTGTGTGTTACATCTGTGTGTGCATCTATGCATCTGTGTGTGTATGTGTGTGTGTGTGTGTGTGTGTGTGTGTGTGTGTGTGTGTGTGTGTGTGTGTGTGTGTGTGTGTGTGTGTGTGTGTGTGTGTGTGTGTGTGTGTGTGTGTGTGTGTGTGTGTGTGTGTGTGTGTGTGTGTAGGCATTGTTAGAATTTTTACATGTGCATTGAAATAAATGCATTTTAAAGACTAACATTGGTAGTAATGGAGACATGATTGGTGTTTTGACTATGTCCAAGACCAATAAGTGATTTATAAGAACACATTAATCAGTGGATTAATATTAGGAGGAAAATTAGAATCATGAGGGTATATAGGAATATGAGGATTAACTTAATGAGGTAAAACATATTGGAGGCAAAGAAGTATTTATTAGGATAACTAGGAATAATAACGTCATCACACAATGTAGATGTAGAGCCTCCAATATGTAGATTAGAAACATTCAAAGGGTAAATAAGAGTAGTCTCAGGCGAATGTTAGAAACTAACCCACAATGATGCCACAAACATGATACTTATTTTTATTTATTCAACATAATGTGGATGTGTTATCAACATCACATATAAAATGGGAAAATACACTAAATAATATGTAGAAAGATATAAATGGTAAAAGACAAGATATGTGTGGTCCCAATGCTTTAATATGAATTTTATTAAGATATACACTTACTGTATGAAAACACCAAATAATATTATTTATTGATAAGGAATCACTCCACTATGGTAACCCTCTTTGAGTGGATATCCCACTTATTAGAGAATACACTTCAATTACAATAAGATAATAGAGGGAGTAGTGGAATAGATAGGGTGAGTGTATTTAGGTGTATACATCTCCCCCACTTTTAAAGGGAATTATGAGTGGATAGAGTGGAAGGATTAATGGTGTTTCAAATAAAAACCATTTCTTGCATGAATGTTAGTAAATGATATTAATGGATATGATTCCACCTCAAGGGGATATGTGGGGAAGAATGAGATGGATGGCCACTCGAAAGAGGAAATGAAAGGAAGGATGTGATGAATAGACAAGGGGATGGGATGAAAGATATGAGATAGGTGATGAAGAAAATAAAATTGCCCTGAGTAATGAGCTACAAATGGATTATGACCCTAGTAAAGATATATGTATAGGGAGTGGAGATGATTGTGTCATAGTTGTCAGCACATCCCAAAAGGGAATCAACTGTAACATGATGAATATAAGATAAAAGGCCACAAGATTTTGACATATCCCAAATAAAGATACATGCAAGAGAGAGTTATAGGCTAGGATAAGACATTAATTTGATGAGTGTAGCTCAAAATATGAAGTTAGGAAATATGATAAAGGATGTGATAGAGAGTAAATTATATGATCAAGTGACCAAAATATAATTAAAAGGACTGAAATGCATTGAATTAGTAAGCCACAATGTGATTGATAGTGATGATGCCCCTAAAAAGGACACATCCAAGGGAGTAAGAGATGATAATAAAATTATGGTCTTGGGTATGCCCCATTCAAGTGAGGAAATTGTAATATTTTAATGGTGTATTGATCAATCAATGATAATGAGTGATTGATGAAATAAGATATGTATGCCATGATTTTTTAGGCTGAATTGATAGGTATAGGTGATTGATGATATAGTTAGGGAGATGATTGCAAGGATGGTGATTTATCAATAGACTGAGTGATTAATGATTGATATTATAACACAAGGATTGGATTGATGAATGATGTGAGGATGATGAATGAAAAGGGAGATGCGATGGAGAATGATAGTGAAAGTGGAGAGAGTGGTCAAGTTAACCTCAGGAATACCATGTGATTGAGTGATGCCTAAATAGTTTGAAAATAACATAGGCCAATGTAGTTCAAGCTAGATTAGAGGATGATAATTATGGATTAAAATATTAGGATGATGACTATTGTTAGACATGTTATCTTCCCAAAAGTAAAAGGAGAAATTATTGGATATTGGATAAGTAGAATAAGAGGATCAATTTTGATGATGGGATAAAGATGATGATTTGAAAATTAGGTAGGTGACAGAGGATAGGAGAAATTATGAGTCTGTATATGATCAAGCCATCATTGATATAATAAGGATCATCATAATCTAAGCAATCTGATAAATATAGTACTTAGTAAAATTCCCCATGATATAAGTATGACCAAGAGGAAAATATGCCAAAGTACCTAAAATGGGGTAAATATTAAACGCTACATCATTAAGGGCACCTAAAAGCATTATTATAACTTTTTGTGTCATCATAGAATCCTTGTTCATTTCCCAATAAGAAAAAGAGACATGATTCTAGACTAAAAATAAACAAATGAAAGGCAACCAGATATGTACATGATAAAATACATACAAAAAAATTAAACAATAGACAAGTAACACACACAAGTATATGCATGCAATGTTATTATGTCTTGTCTAATGATCCTAATTAGATTTGATGCTATGATTGATCAGGTGATGAGTTAGACTAAGTTGATCATGATAATGTTAATTTGGATTAAAGTTATAGAATTTGGACAAGGGTATGGATTTGGATTAGACAAAGGCATGGGATTAGGATAAGGTTGATGAAGACATAGGAGAAGATGACTAGGATGTTGGGTCAAGTTAAGATGAGAAGATGATAAGACCATTAGGACATAAGATAAGGTAGGATGACAATTATATGGTCAATCTTATGCCATAGGATAAGATGACTAGGATATTCAAGACATGATACAAATTTATTTATGTTGATTATAAGCACCCAAAAAAATGAAAGAAAAAGACAAAGAAAGAAATATATATTTAAGATTTTACACTTATTTTTATTTGTAAAATTTATAATAATATGTCATTTTATTTTAAATTTTAATATAAATGGATATTAAATAGTTAAATAAAAAAAATTAATAAAATTTTCATCGAGTTCCATAATTTGATTTTGAATAATTACCATATCCTAACCAACCACCAAGCTTGATTTCATTGTTATTCAAAATTTATACATTAAAATATGATAATGTTACAAAGAGATATAATTTTAATAAAATATGATTTCCAAAATATTCATAATTCATTTTATTAAATTATATATATTAAAGTTTTTATATAGGGGTCCCATGTTAGGAGCTATTACTTTTATAATTTTGGGCAGAGCAGTCATATACATCATCATAAGGTTAAAAATATTTACAACATATCTAAACCTTAAAATAAGTAATAAATATGTTATATGAAGAATATTTATAGGGATGATAAACACTAGAGGGTTTAATATTTGCATGGGTGCTACTATTTGTTTTGCTAGCCAACTCTACATTTGTATCTAATCAAATTTATTCATTTTTATTCTAACAATTTTTTAATAAAATGGTACTACTTTTTCTCAACATGTATTGCATAAAATTTGAAGAATAATAAGAATACTAATAGTTACTCTGATGTATATTTTTCCTACCCTACTTCAATGATTTTAAAAATTTGTTTCTATATTAATTTTTATTCTAGCTAGGCTGGATCAACTTACTTTGGGATCATTATGTTTTTAATTCCAATTTTGGATTTTGCAGGATTATGCCATATTTTTTGGGGGATTTATTTTCTTCCATGTTGTAGTCTCTTCTCAACATCGATCTTTTTTTTGTGTTTGATTCTTTTTGACAGATTTGTTATGGCCTTGGTATTAACTATTATATTTTTCATTGTTCTTCTTTGTATTTAGGTGAGTGTTGTTTCTCTTTCATTTATTATGCTATGCTGAGAGTTGGATTACAATAATATTAGGTAGGTTTGCATTAAAGAAGATGAGATTATGCTATAGCATACAAAAATCAATTTCTATTTATTGATATCTCAAAGCTTACAACTCCTATTTAAATAGAGGAATTTGAACATTCTAGACTAAATACCTAATCAGGGACGTGGGTGGTGGGAGAACATTTTGGATGGAGAACATGAGGAAAAAGATTCAAAGTGAAAGTTGTCAAATAAATAGTTTCATCCATAAATTTGTATGGTGATGGAATGTAAATAGGTGGATAGCATGACCAAGAAATAGTGGAAATTTAATGCACTCCAACACTCCCCCCTATTTTTTACCACTAACTACTTTGACATCAATAATACCCAAATTTCGACATAGATATTTAAATTTATCCTTTGGTAATGATTTATAGAAAATGTATATGAATTTATCTTTGGATCTAAAGAACTCAAGATAGATTTCTCCATTTTTATCCAATTCCCAAAAGAAGTGGTACCTCATATCAACGTCCTTACTCCTCTTGTGAAGGACATGATTCTATGACAATGCAATTATTGACTTATTAGATCACAAAGTATTGGTTTTAATTCCTCCTAATTATGTAATAAATATGATAAAATTAGTTGCATCCATATTACTTGACATTTTGCAGAAGTTGTGGTTACATATTCTACTTTGCCTAATGAAATTATCACTATAGGTTACTTATTCTATGCCCATGACATAATCCCTAATCCAAAATAAAAGACATGTCTAGAAGTGATCTTCCTATCATCTACGCTACTTTTAAAATCACTATTAATATAACCAATAAAAAAATCATTATTTTTTTAATATAAAGTTCCATATTTGGTTGTTCCTGCAACATATCTCAATATTATTTTTTCAACTTGCTAGTGAGAATATCAAGATGAATCAAGGAACCTTGAAATTATAATAACACCATACATAATATCTAGTCTATTGGTTTTGAGATACATTATACTTTCAACAAGTCTTTAAAACATAGTTGGATCAACAATTGAGCCCTTATCCTCTTTGCTAAGTTTTGTTCATGTCAAAACTAGTGTTAATATTAGATAAATGTTCAACATTTTGAATCTTCTCAATACATCCTTGACGTACTTGGATTGACAAATGAAGATACCTTTATCAGATTGAATAACTTCAATGCTTAATAAGCATCTCATCAATATTAAATATGTCATTTCAAATTCTTTCATCATGGCTAACTTGAACATGTCTCCTGATAAATTTCTATTGAAAATAAAATCATCAACATATAGACAGACAATAAAAATTTGACCTTGTTCATTGGTCTTTATTTACAATGTGGGCTCAATAATAGTTCTATTGAATTCATTGCTTATCAAATATGAATCAATCCTACTATACTAAGCCCTAGGTCCCTGTTTGAAACCATAAAGTGCCTTTTTCAATTTACAAACTTTATTTTTATGCCAAAATACCTCATAACCTAGCAATTGTTAAACATAAAATACTTCATCAAGAAAACCATTAAAGAATGCTGATTTCACATCTATTTGATAGACCTTCTGATTTTTATGTGCATCTATAGCTAAAATAGTTCTAATTATATCAAGTATAGAAACTCAAGCAAATGTTCAATTATAATCAATCTCATATTATTGTGAAAATCCTCTTGAAAATAATCTTGGTTTATGTTTTATAATTTTTCCTTCAACATTAAATTTAGTCTTATAAACCCATTTGACTCCTATACAATCTTTACCTTCAGGTAGATCCACTAATTCCCATGCTTGATTTCTTTCAATAGATTCCATTTCATCATCCATTCTCTTGATCTAATTACCTTCTTTCAGTACTTCAAAATATATAAGATCATAAGAGCATAAATCAAACTTTGAATAAAAATATAAGTTCTCTTCTCCTTGAATATATATCTCTTTTAAACTATTTGTTTTCTTACCTCTATACCTTGGTCTTAATGAGGAAAGTGTTGGGTTTGACTCGTCACTTACATTTCAATTGGGATTAGGATCATCTAGATGGTCTGATGGTGTTCCCTGCACAACATTTATTAATGGATTAGTTGGTGCTATTTTATTTGATTGACCACATTTTTCTTCTGGTTCTTCTTCACTATGAGATATTGGTGCTCCATTTGTGACTACTTTATCAAGATTTCCATCCCATGATTCTTCTTCCTTAAATTCAACATCTATACTAATAATTGATTTCTTTGAGATGAGATTATACAATCAATACTATTTTGATTGTTCATTATAACCAAAAAAAATACATTTCTTACTATTATCATCCAATTTTATTCTCAATTTAGATGGTATCAGTGAATAAGTAACACATAAAAAAATTATAAAATGAGATACACATTGTTTCTTACCATTCCATGCTTCCTATATAGTTTTGTCCCTAATATTTTTTGTAAGAATCATGTTAGAATGTATATTTCACATGTTATTACATCTTCCCATAAATCATTGGATACATTCTTGGCCTTCATCATGCTCCTAGGCATCTCCATTATGTTTCTATTATTCCTATTTGCTACACTATTCTTTTATAGTGTGTACCTTATTGTAATCTATTTTTTCATTCCATGATATATATAAAATTATATAAATTCATTAGAAATGAAATCACTACCCATATAAAATTTGAGTAAATTGATGTATAGGCCACTTTGTTTTTCCACCAAAGCTTTAAACTCCTAAAATCTATTGAAGGATTCACACTTCTAATTGAAAAAGTATATCCATGTCTTTATGCTAAAATCATCAATAAATGCTATGAAATATATGTTTCCACCTAAATATGGACTCTACATTTGCCCACATATATCAATGTGAATTAATTATAATGGTGTCCTTACTTTGTATGAACTTTTAATTGAAAAACTTTCTCTATATTATTTTGACAATATACAAATTTCACATGAACTAGCTGGATGCTCTATGACTCGTAATCCTTTCACCACATTTTTCTTCTATAATAAACTCAAACCTTGAAAATGAAGATGACAATACCTCAAATGCCAGAGCCATGTCTATTCTAACTACATTATATTGAAGTTGATTTATTTTATTCCTTAGATGTAGTGAATCTTTGGGGGGGGGGGGGAAGACATTCAGTTCCTCCTCATTTTGACCCTTATAATTAACCTCTCACTAGTATTTCTATATAAAATTATGCATACATCACGGTCAATGATAAATTTGTATCTTTTTACACTAATTGACCAACACTCAACAAACTGTGTTTTAAACTAGGTACAAAGAAAACATTAAGAATATATCCATTTTCTTCATTCCTAGTCATAATGTTTATAACACCTTTCCTAATTGTAGGATTACTTTTCTATCATTTTCCAATTTTAATTCAGATTTTAGAGAGTTATCCAAGCTAGAAAATAACTCTATATTTCTTGTCATGTGATTTCTACATCTAGTATCTAAAAACCATATGTCACTATAAATTTCTTAAGCAACATTACAAGTTATAAGTAAAATTCTAGAGTTATTATCAGATACATTTGAGTAATTTTCATCCTATTTATCCACCTCTACATGTTTATGTCTACATTCATTTGTAATATGACCAAATTTCTTACAATAATAACATTGCAAGTGGGACTTATCAAACCTTGATGATTTTTGTTTATTTCATCCATAACATTTATTGTTAAAACTTTGATTGGGATGATTGGTGATTTCTCCTTGATTTGGGCTCATGTGTCCACCTCTACTTCTTCCTCCTCCTCTAAAGTTTGATCTACCTCTTCTTCTATCAAATGATACCTATGATCTAAAATAATTATTCAAGGAAGAATTGTTATTCCTATTCATCTTGGTTTCAAAGGATAATGAAGATCCCATCAAATAATCTATTAACAATTGAGATAAGTCTTTTGATTCTTCAACTGAAAATACTATTACATCAAATTTGTTAGGATGGCTTGTAATAAACTTTTCTACCACTTTTTTATTAGACACCTTCTCTCCATGCAACCTTAATTGATTTGCAACATTAATTACATTACTAAAGAATTGATCTACATATTATGATACATTCATTTGAAGATCTTCAAATTCCTTCTAAGTGTTTATAATTTTCCAACTTTTACTTTAGTTGTCCCTTGGTATGAAGCTTCTAAGATTTCCTAAGTTTGTTTAAACCTGTTCACTATGGAAATCATAAGAAATATAGAACCATCCATATCTTGTTGAATTAAAAATAGTGCTTTAGCATCTTTATTTTTCTTAAATTCATTTTTTTCTATTTGAGTTGAAGTTATCAAATCTTGAGGTTCTACAAAGCCATTTTCTAAAAAATCCCAAACATCTTGAGAATAAAATAAGGTTTTCATCTTAACTACCCAATCCTCATAATTCTTAGTAGTAAAAAGAGAAATTAATGTTAGTGTATACTATTACTAGATGTTATGATTGTGATGAGCTTAACCAACATGCACTAACCACTGACATGTTGGAGTCATCTCATCGATCTTCATTGGTTATCATTGGCTTTCCAAATGCTAGGATAAGACCATAATTATGGAAAGTAGGACACCCACTGCTAAGTTTTGAAGATCACAAATGGTACCATATGCCACTAATCACCATCACAATAACACAATCATCGTCACTATCACATCCCACCAACTGTGGCATCACTAGCTTGAGAAAAGAGGGGGAGAATCAAGCAATTTTAAAATTTACACCATTAAGTTCAAATCATCCCATTTCCCCTAATTTATCCCCTAATTTCTCTTGTAAGACATCTAAGAGGGAGAGATACAACTAACATCTAATAAGGATGAGTGGTAACCAGCATCTGGGGAGGGGCAATGACAACCAACTCTCTTTTTCCTCCATGGTCCATCATGAGTCTAGGTTCCTCCATCATTTTTATGAAGTCAAAACAAACCTTACTTTCTCAAGTTTTTAGTCATTATCAATATTGTAAAGAACATACATCTATGCTAAAGACTAATTCTAATCCTATCCCATGTGGGCTTTGGGATCCCACAATTCAAATAAAATGTTCTTTTAAATGATTTATTACAATATTCACTAATTTTATTTGAATTTTCATCTAAATAATTTATGCAAAGGAGGCTTATGAACACACTGTGAATGTTCTTATCTGAATTGTGTTCCTTTTTTACCCATACCTATTTTTTATTCATATGTTTTATATTTTGTCTATGTTAGTAAGTTATGGATTCATTTTTTTCACATTTATAAAAAGCTTTAGAATTTATTTCCTTGTTCATCTTATTTAATGTCTACTTGGCCTTCTTTGATCACAAATATGAATGACTATGTCATAAATAAGTTAGGGATTTTGTTTTATATAGGGTCATAGGCACATTTTAATAAGGTAACATTGAGATTTACTTTATTTTATCCTTGAAAATGACTATATGTTAAGGGATATTTTGCATTTGAATAATACAACTCTATTTCCTATGAAATGGAGGACTGAGTATGTGTTTCTTGTGAGAATAAGAACTTGTAAACTATGATATTGGTTTTGGATGTATTGAATCTAGATAGGCCTACATAGGAGTGATTAAGATATCCTCATATGGAAAAATAAATAATAAGAATTAACTTTGTCCTCATCCCTTATTTCATTTATGATAGTCAATTCGAAAGAGGAAGGTTATTTCTCACAAAGTAGTGTATGGATTAGATGAAATGAATTATGTATATACTAAGAGTGGTCATTTAAGGAGTAAATAAGTATCAAACATCAAGGCATGTCCAATAATAATACAAGGTAGAAATACTAATTTACATTGTTTAATGATGTCAAAAAAAACCTTACCTTGTTGGGTTTGTAGTCCTAATCAATACTATAAGGAACATACATCTATGCTAAATACTAATTCTAAGCCCAACCCATGTGGGATTTGGGATCGTAAAATTCAAAAGAAGTTTTCACATGTTTAATACTAATTTAAAATGGAAGTGAAACCTTGATCATGACTAGAAGTCTACACCGAGCATGGAAAAGACTCTTTCAGGGTTTGAATCCTAAAATGCATTGAGGATCCTATGAAACCAAGACTTAGTTCCAATAGGGAAATTGGATCTAACTAACACTACTTTCACCCACTAACACTTTCCTTTCACCCACTGCTAAAATTTATGGTCTGTGACTAATTAATATCTCTAAGGATGTTTTTAATATATGTTCCCATTAAGGGTCAGTTTAATACCATGATCAAAAAGTTCATTTCTAGAGTGTTGTAGTACTCCAAACACTTCAGATTAATAGAACCTCTTCCATCTATAACATTACAACACCCAGTTAGTTTATGAATTACAAGATAATTTATATTTGCACTTTTTTATATCATATGGGGAATAATTTTCAAGTACCATGTATTAGTCCAAACCATGAGATGGAAAATTTATATGCATCTAGCCCCATATCATACATGAGGCAAACATCCCCCTACAATAAAATATATCATAAATAGGATTATTGAATTTTAACATGATAGTAGATATAGATAGATATCCAACACAATGAATGAATTGGGTCTACTTTATAATTATTATATTGATCTATAGTGACATCCATAGTGGTTCCATCACCCATTTTCCCTATCAGTGCAAATTACCTCGACACCTATAACTACTTTTTTGGGACAGTTTGTGAAGTGTGGATGAAAACATTAGTCATATACTAAAATATTTGTACATTTTTTAAATTTTAAAGTTCTTAACTTATTATCATATCTTGATTCTTAAGAGATGGGAGGGATAACCTGCAAGTGTAAAGGTGTCCTAAACACTATGTTTTTGGCCATCAAGTGTTGATGCACCTTTAACCTGTAGTGGGCACCCCAAAGATAAATAATTATTATTATGGGTACTTTTTCCAATATATTTTAGCTACAATACTTTGTCTTAAAATAGCTCTTTATCCCAATCAGTTGCAATAGGATCAATATGACATGTTTTTAGGGAATGTTTATGAATTTTTATTTAGATAAACATAGTTTTCCCATTGAATGATAAATCTTGTAGGAATATTTTTTATTCCATAAAAAATATTCATATCTTAGACTTCATAACAAAAGACATGATAAGTATAAAATAAAGAGGGATTTGCACAATAATAGGTGAAAGAATTTTCTATCTATGAAAATTCATAATGATAATTCAATAATGCTAATTTTGGACCAATTATATATACATTGAAAAAAGTGCATAATGTATAAATTAATGAAAAATAATTTGGACCAATAATCCATATATAAGTATTTTTGACTCTCTATAAGATATCACTTTTTATTTAAAAAATACTAATTATAATTTTTTTTCCAGTTAATTTTATTGGGAGTTTGATATACTCTTTCCTCCACTTATCTACTATTTGTGGGCAATAAAATAATATTTTTATAAATTATCTTAATTCCATAGTTCAATGTCTTTCCATTTAGTTTCCCCTCCAAATATGTCTTGTTTAGACTATGAAATTAGGGACTCACAACTCTATTCATCTTCAACATTTTTTTGTAGACGTCATCATCAGACACATTTTTCACTTAAATTATTGTCTATATCATTGTAATAATCATAATTTATCATACTAAACCCAATTTTATAGTCATGAGTTATATTTTCATTCCTTATTTTCACAGTCTTGTCTCCAAAAATCACCATTTGATGAAGAAGGGGGTGATCGTAGTAAAATAATGCTTTTGTCAAAAATTATTTGATGTTAAAAATCTATACTTTTTACTTGTTATCCATACCTTTACTAACATGCACATCTTCATACTCCAATTTTGTATATGTAATATTCTCAATATTTACAATGTAATCCTAGATTGAAGGGGAGAGTATGATATTTTAGTAAAATTAGATCCAAAAAATATTTTTATTTAATTAATATATTAAATTTTTATTTGAATTCTCATTACCTTATTCAAATATTTATCAATAAATTTTACAACAATCCATGGTGAATCACATTAAAATTTGAATAATTTATGAAGTGTAGTTTTTTAGAAATAGATGATTAAGGATTTTCAATGAAATATTTGAGAGGTCAATCCTCAAAATTTCAGTAAGAAAGTTGAGGAAAGGGTATAAAAATTAAATCAGATTTAAATTATCTAATATTCATAACCCAAAATAGCCTTTATTTCCCACTTAAACTTCATGTTAAAGTACACCCTTGATGTGTAGGTACATGGCCAAGTCTTTAATTTTATAAAGGCATCCACTAAAATTGGAATAGTACCTCTGTTGATGTACATATTTGATTTTATGAAGGATTTCATCCATCCTTCCACAATTTATATAAGTTGAAATGGCTTTGTGTCTAAAAATAATATTGTTATACCTAGAGATTCATATACATTATATAAATTTAAAAATGTTTGGTAATCTAGAAATGAGATGGCTTGCAAGCTTAGATGATACCAAAATGGTATCTTCTTTCAGTTAGCTTGAAATTTACATATATATATATTTTCTATTTTTGGGTATAAGTGTAAAATAAAAATCTCCAAACTTAACCAATATTTTCAAAGGAAATGAGAGGCATGTTATGGCTCCATCTCAATATGGAGGCCCATAAAATACATGTAAAGTAATAGTGTTGAATGCTAATCTGATATTTGTCATATTGGCTTCTTATATTTGTATGACACCATTTTAGATTATGATGTTTATGTTAGATGTGTTTCTACATTGAATAAGATCCTCTTGCCTATGTAGTCTATATGGAAATCTTACTCCACTTTTATAAAAATAATTGATATATATTTCAAAACTACATTCTTATAAGTACACTTATAAAGTTAATTTTTTACAATTAAATGATTGAATATTTTAACAATCTATATTTTAAATTAATTAGGTGTTTGATAATCACTTTATTATGTAGGATGTAGTGGATGATGCATATAATTTGTTTTCTATGGTTTGTGTGTTTGTTTGTAGTATGCCAATATTTTCAAAACCCTTCTCTAGTTGGAAATTCAATCAATTATAGAATTCCATAATTCAACTTAGAGATGTAACAATAAGAGACTTTGATCAAGTTTCAATTAAATTTAATGAAATTTTATGTTGGCCATCACCTAATTGTTCTACTCATACAAATCATGTTGCCAATATTAGGTGGAATACTAATAATGCTTTTACTTTGGAGCTATTAAAAGGAAATTGGTAATGCCAACAAATAGAAATTATGGATATAATTTTTTAATATTAATCTCTTAGCATAATTAATTATTCCATAGCAAGGAATATCTTTGAATCTCATGATGAAAAGTTGCTTTGATAGATACTTTGATAGAACTAGCTATGCAACATTCTTGCCAGAAAGATTATTTTGTACATATCACCTTATGATTAGATTTAAACTTTCAACATTGGATGGTCTTCATGATAATTGTGTACAATTATGTAATTGTCTTGATTCAAATCCTGAATTATATCCTAAACACATGTTGGATGAGCTTACATACCAAGAAACAATGTGTTAAAGATGTCATTTTCCAACACCATCAGAAGAATATGAGGATGATAGAAATGCCCATGATCATGATGGGAACTACTTAGATTAGTTGTAAATAAATGACATTGGATAGTGGTATAAAACTAGTTTAATACATCTGTCTACCATTTAGTCTATTCTATTTCTAAAATTTTAGATAATGGCACTTACTATAGTTAGTGGCAATCAACTTTTGTAAGTGGAATGTTGACTCATCATTTGGATCCTTGAACATATTTCGTATGTTATGTGGGATAGAGACGACATTTTTTTTTACATGTAATGAAGAAGAAGCTTGCATTTAGTTTCATAATTGTGTTTTGTCGTCTCATGGGCCTTCCTAAATTTAGTGGCCAAAAATTATGGTTCGGTAGTTGGGAAGTATGGTAGTAGTGGTCTATGAGAAAATAATTTTAAATACATTTGGTGGACTATTTTTATACACTAAATATCTACTAACTCAATATGGTTTATGCTCTAACTTTATTGTAGGTGACAAGGCAATGTACCATTACAATTAAATGGGATAAATTTCATCCCATATGCACTCATACATTTTTTAATGCACATATGTCGTGCAATTTTTTCTTGTGTCACCTACTAGCATTTCAATTCATGCAATGTCCATAAATGCCATTATGTACATGCCTATAATTCAATATGTCAAATGATTAGTTGATGGACAACCACAATATTACAGGGGATTTTTAGCAATTTCACTTTTTTACCCTTTCCTAATTCTATGGGCTTCATAGAAAATTCACTGTTTTTAAAACCATGTCTTCATTTTATGGGATTCCTAGAAATTTATCTTTTTCAAACCTTTCATAAAGCTATGAGATTCATATAAAAATCACATTCCTATGGCCCATCAATGCAATTAGTGTGTTTCACTTAAGATCATTGATAAATCTAACTACCTCGTACATGGACTACTCTATCCATTTCTATGTTTTGATGCATTAATTTTCATATGCTTTATGAAGGGTTTTATATTTATTTAAATGAGGTTTTTTAAATTCTTATAACCTTTTTGTTCATAGTTTCTATCATATTTTTCTCATGTGATTTGAATTTTCATATTTTAATTTCTATGTGAAGTTCATGGATTCTATTTGCAGTATGTTTGATCAATAAGTGTGTTTATTGGTTATGTATGAGTGGAAAGGAAGACATATTTATGTTAAAATCATGTTATTTTATCCTAAAAATTAAATCATATGGTAATATGCCACTTTTCTATTCAATGAAGTGTCTTTACATTGTGCCTCCTAGATTATTTTAATAGATGGGATAGGATTATGTTTATATTTGTGCAATCAAATATGTGTGTGTATGGACATCAATTCTAAAGATTTTTATCATGAAATTATATGAGATAGGGATGTTCCTCTATGTATAATCATTACGATACATGCTAGTGTGACTTTAATATATGGGTTGTTTCTAGATATTCACATTTGTTATAAAAATAGATGTCTTCAAAAAGTATCATCAGGGCAATAAAAAAATGAAATGTGAAAAATCACTATGGATGCATTTTCAATGCATAATTTATAAGACATTCCTATGGATGAATTTTTTGATACTTTTACCATTTTTATGTTGGTCAACATATTTTTTGATGGAGACATGCATCGATTCTCATTTACTCATTGTGTAATGTTCACTTTTGTAGCTGTCATACTATTCTCTATTCTCTTCCCCTACTTGGTGTAATATTCAAAGGAAGTCATGAAAAAGGATTTTGTATATATATATATATATATATATATATATATATATATATATATATATATTTCACTTCTCTCGATAATTTAAAACAAATATTTATAAAAACTTTATTTTAAGTCTTTATATGGTTTCAAGAACTTCCTAATGTTTTACATTCAACACAATCTAAAATAGATTTATAGCTTGAACAACCCAATATGAGTTAAATGTAATAGTATATTCAAAAAAACATATTTGAATGAGAGGTACAATAAATGTAGCCAAAAAGGGAATTCTCTTCTTTGTTGATGCATATGAGTTTGACAACCCATTTCAATAGGGTGAACATTTCTTAATGTTGTCTGGACCAAATTGTGATTATATTATATAAATTATTCAATCATTGTCCTATGTACATTAAAATATATGATATATAGCATTCAATCAAAAAAGAAAAGTCTAATGCAATACATGGAAACTGGCATTCACTCAATACCAAAATTCCATTTCTAATTCATTTAAGGAATTGTTCTCCTTGTAGGCTGTAATAGATGGAAAAAAGGTGGGAATAAATAATGCACCGTAAATTGCAAAATACATTCGAAGGTCTATTTGATTTTTTTTGTATCAAGTGGGCCAATTTTACTAAATTCAATGAGGAATACTTATGGGTTACCTGGGTTGAGTCGGACATACTTGATGACTTCATCAAAGGAGAATCACAAAGGGCATTACTCCCTACAAATTTTCATGTTTCGCATCATAAGATAAATTTATATTTTACTAGAAAGGATAGAGAGATCATCACCACCTCTAAATATGTCATATAAGTCACCTAACACTATAGATTGCAAGCTAGTGTCTATTCAAATGTTATACATTTTTTTTTAAATTTTTTCATGACTATTTAGTTTTTCACCACAATCATGTAGCTACTAGTGTTCATATGGCCCCAATGACATTTTGGAAATTTGTTCCATTACAAAAGATAAGTATTTAATGACCAAGTACATAAATGGTATTATGCCAATGTTTGTAAGAGTAATTGATAATATTAGTTGTTTTCATGTTTATTATAATCATAGTTATTCCAATGTTTTTATTTTTTCTTGTTCATTTCTAATTATACACATCATTAGCATTTGATTCCAAACATGATGGTGTGCCCATTTCATGGGTCATTATGTCTCAGTCATGTAATTTTAACATAAGCTAATGGATGCAAATTCTTCTTCAATGAGTGCATTTGAAAGACACTAAATGGATAATTAGTGATGTCATGGTTGTTGATGTTGGTATAGAGATAAAATTTATTAGGCACATCATCGTTAGTCCTACACACATAATGGACTTCATATTTGTATGTTTATCTTCAATGTTTTAGAGGGTTTATGAAATTTTGGGGTTGTTTTTTTTTGAAAAAAAATATCAAAATTATAAGGGTCATTTTTTTGAAAATCCATTGATTCTATTGTTTCTTGCAAAGGAGGATTAATCTTGGCTATCGTAGACCAGAAAATATTGTTTTCTATGTTAGATATGAGTATTTGAAGAGATTTTCTATGTGGATTCTTTTTTCTTGGCATCATTCTCTAAAAGGTGGCCCTTTTGCTCTTAGATCTGACCACTACTCTAGAAAGAAGCATTGGATTTTGTTTTGCAAAAGCATTGGGTGAAAAAGTGGCATTTCATTTTTTTTTATCTACCTAAATAATTATTTAGGTCTAAGATATGATCTATTGCATCAAACATTGTGCTTGACAGGCTGACATTTTTGTCTATACACTGAAACAAAGCATTAGAATAATGCTACATTGATATTTTGGTTGGAAGGTATTATAATAGAAACATTAAAAAATCTAGAGATTGGCATCCTCTCTAATTATTTGAGATATGCCTTAAGATCACTTTGGCTTTCCTCTTATCTACTTGGGAGATATTTCTACCTAAGCATTGAAGTTTTTAGATCTAAGGTAGAGCACACATCAAAGGCGTTGGATCAACAACTCTGTGGTGTAGGTGGTGGTGCCCAAAGTTTTTTTCCAAACATGTGTGCATATTTAATAGACCTATGTTTAGTTATAAGAGGGCTATGTGTTACTTCATGGTCTTATAAGGTCTTTCACACATTCCCATGACCTCTCCAAACCCTCCTAGCTAATTAGAGTTCCTCCATTGGTGAATCAAATACCATCTTGGCATGATTAGATCTCCTCACCTATCATAATGGTGGTCGTGGTCTCTTCCTCTCTTTACAAAAGTGAAAGTGCCTAATTTTCTCATATATTTAGTAGAAAAACATAAAATTTTGTGCTAAATGTTTTTAAAAATAGCTATTTTTAATTATTTTTTAAGTGGCTATTATATTTTACTTTAAGTGAGTTATTTTTCACTTAAGTAGACATAGGGGAAAGAATAAGGGGTATTATTGATATTTGATGATGTGAGGATATCCATGTTTTTGTGTCGATTCCAATAAGTAGTTGGAATGAATATTTTACCTCACCCAAGGGTACGTTTTTTATGTTTCAAGTGCAATTTTTAGTAAATAGGCCTATGTATGGGAAATTATATTGTTAATATATTTCAAATAGTAACTTGAGATTGAGTACCATATTTTGCAAAAGTTTTTATTTTTTTATTTCCCATGTATTGGGCCAATTCGCCTTACAAAATTTACTACTTTATAAAGTGACAAAATTTAATAGGGGTGACCTACTGATTATCTCAGGGAAGTTGTTATGGGCCCTACTATTTTATGTATCATACTTCATGTACTGATTTCTGTCATCTATATGGAGTCATTTTCATTCAAGTCTAAAGTCCATCTCTAGAGTGTGCACCATTGTTTACCCACCATATTATGTTTCTCACTTAGATGCATTATCGATAGAGTTTGACTTCCAATTATGTAACATGTTTGCATTTCATATGTACTAATTTAGTTAATTACACTGATTGCTCATTCTCATGGATGCATTGTCAACTAAGTTTGGCATCCATTTTTTGAGACATGGATTGTTTTCTTGTACCTTTCTAGACATATTATTAGTTAAGTTTGATGTCCTCACATTAATCATGATTTTAATTGAAAACATAGGGGGAGGGAGAGTCACTATTGATTATCTTAGGGATATTTTTGTGGGACCTACATTCTCTCTTTTACATATTTAGTTTTTCGTAACAGTTACCTTTGCCCATTAGTGTCTGCTTGTACATATTACTCTTATATTCCTAAAGGCATTCTTAGTAAATCCTTACACCCATTTTAGAGTTAATTATCACTTATGCACATACTACCCTATTTTTGTTGGACACATTTTTAGTGTAGTCAAATTTCCATATCCAGATCATGCACTATTAATCTAGATGAGGATATTTGTTTCATCTCCAATGATCCTTCTTGGGAAGGATAATTATGTTTTGTGGGATGATTATATGGAACACTTGCTCATGTGCAAGAATCGTATTCAATTTATATATATGGTTAGATTATTATACCCACTGATCCTATTCAGTTCGATAAGTGGGATAATACTTGAGATAATGTTTTTTCCACTCTCTTACTAAATTTTTCCATGGATCTTCATTGCCATGTGGAATATATAGAGTGTCTGCACTATTTGGAGAATACTATAAAATCTCTTCATTGATCCTACTAAGATTTATGTCACACCTCTTCCTCCACTTCTTATTATCTCTTATGAGACAATTTTACTCTCTCCTCATGATTTTATTTATTATGATGAAACATCCATGGTGGACATTGATCTTACTTTTGTTGAGCCCTCACTACAGGACAAGGTTATACCAAACCTTAGATGTCTCATTACAAATTTTTCATCCATTCCTATGTAAATTTTTACTCTTTTAGAGACTTCAAAGACTTGCATTTTAGAGGACTTTATAGATTTTAGTGAGAGTATAGACATTGATATTATTGATTACTCATGGTCTTATAGACATTCATCTTGCAGATTTAAGTGCTTCATCTATAAACCAGTATTCAATCTTGATGATTGTTGAAATTTTATCTCCTCTTCACATGGATGTTCTTTTAGTGAATGTTCCATTTCTATATTCTTCTCTATCTATTCTCTCTCCTTCAATGCTTGCTTCTTCATTTTCATCTTATATAGTTATTCCTATGATACCCGATTAGATTTGACACATTCAAGCATTAGCAGGGAGACATTTGAGAATTTTAAAAATATATACATATTTATTCCTATCATGAATTACACTTGAATGATAATTTATTAGTTTCAAAGCTATTGGTTTATTTATTCTAAAAGGAAGAGACAACATTTGTTTCATAAGGACCTACTACAACATTCACCATGTGACATTATACTTTCACATTCTCTCTCTTATATGTGGAGTCACACTTCCTTCATGCTTTTTAGGATATTTGGGATCATCTCTATGTGCTTGGAGTGTTGATTATTTCATTATCTTCTTTTGGAGGGGGTCTTTTAGTCTCTTCTTATTATTTTCTCTATTGAGGGGGAGCGGAGGTTTTTTCCCACTGGGTTTTCTCCTTTTCTCTAATTTATGAGACATTATATTGTACATGGGTACCTTATCAAGTCTTTTTGTTAGGAACCATTTTTTTAATCATCACCTACCTAAGGTATGCTTATGTAGGGGGGGGGGGGGGGGGGGGGGGGGCGGGGCGTAGGGGGAGCATGTTGGTATAGGCCTTTTTCTAATTGGTTTTGGCTACATGGTTGCATTAGCTTGTTTAAGGCTCTAGAGGTCATGCTGGTTACTTGAAAAGATTAGTACCATATTCACTAGAATTCTCTTGTCTTTCCATCTCCAACCTATATATACACCTCTCTCCCTTTATATTATTCATTCAATGAGCTAGATAGCTATTGCTCTTTTGTGTATTATGGATTGATTGAGCTTATTAGTTGTGAGCTATGATAGCTTTGAGAGTTTTGAGAGATGTGAACTTTAAGCCTTTGTGAAAGTAATTCATCTCAATTCAACATGATATAGAGTCTTTCATTTTATCTTTTTCCTTTTATAGTATTTATCTATGCTCTATTTCATTCGTTAGTAACTTCATTATGATATGCACTTGTTCAATTCATGAGATCACTCCATCATCTATAATTCATTGATTCAGTGATCTTGGATGTAAGTTTTTTATATTTTAATAAGAAAGAGTAAAAATAAAAGAAAATAAAAGAGTCAAAATCTACCCAATTCACTAATGAATATGAGTTTTATAGTATAAATTATGAATCAAATAATGTCTTAGTTATTCATGGTTTGATGCCTAGATTCTTGATATAGGTGCCACTCTACATATGAATCTGTAGAAAGACTTCTTTTATGAGTTAAGTGAAGAAAGTTGTCATGTAATTTATCTCACAAATAGATCAATTCTACAACTTTAAATAAGAGGTACAATACAAGTCAAATGTCTTTGGCTTCTATATTTGAAAATCTAAAATGTTCTCTACCTTACTCAATTGAAATGATTTTTTTTAATAGTGGTCATAAGGCAAGAAGGTCAATCCATTTTATTGGATAATGGTAATGTCACTATCAAGAGAGAAAGTGATAATGTAGTCATGTGTTTTGGATATGAGGAAGGAAAACTACTCAAAATCAGGGGTGAGCCAACAAATTCAAATAATTATACTCATCTTATAGAATAAAAAATGTCTTCAAAAAAATTATGGTATGCTATATTTGGTAAAACTCAATATAACAACATTCATGTATTTCAAAAGAATGGTGTTATTGGCATGCCTATATTGCCCATGAAATTAAATGAAAAGTGTGACCTTACCTCTTGGCTAAACACAAAAGAAAACCATTCCTAAAGTCACAATGGAAAGTTGATGGAAAATTGTAATTGGTTCACTTGTACTGGTGTTCTCTTCCAATCATGTCCCTTGGTAGTCATAAGTAATTTATGTTGTTCATTTATCACTAGAATAGAATGACGTGGATATATTTTATGAAGAAAACATTAGAAAAATTTGAGACTTTCAAAAAAAAATTAACCATAATTTAAAATAAATCTCATACCTGCATCGAGACCTTTAAGATAGACAATGGTGGTGAATAAACTTGAAATAAGTTCGAATACTATATTTAGAAAAATGGGATCAAAAACCATCTCAAAGTTCTTTACACTAAGCAAAATGGAGTTGTAGAAAGAGTGAAAAAAACTATAACAAATATGGTTTGAGCTATGTTTTAATACAAAGGGTTAAATATGCACTTTTGGGGTAAAGTACCTAAAATAATAGTAAACCTATAACTAATCACCATCAATAGTTCTTGAATATAAGACTCCATATGAGATGTGCTTTGTTCATCTTACTTGAGTGAAACATATTCTAATTTTAATATCCACTTGTTACACATTGATTGCAAAGATAAATAGAAATAAATTAGACCATGGGAGTAAAAAATGCATCCAATTGGGATATTTTGAATCCTCCAACCCATACAGGTTATACAATGAAAAAGAGAATAAGTTTCTTATCACAAGAAAACTTGTCTTTTATGATACTACAAAGGACAAAGAGAATATTGATCGATAGTTGAGTCTAATTAACAAGTATTCAAAGTTTCATGTCTATACAAAGAGAGATATGGATGTTCCATAAAATGAGTGGGCAACATAGTGTTGGGAATCTATTGATTTTGTATTATATCTTGTACATGAAATTAAAACTCCTCCTAAAGGAGAAAGTAAAACTTCATCAGATAATGAACATGGGACACAAGAATAGAGGGTAAAGAGTGATGGAACATTAGAGGATGAAATTAAATCACCTATAACATAAAAATATGTTCCAGATTTGGATAATCAAATAATAAAAGATATGAAATCTGATGAAGTTGGGGTAAATTGGCATAATAAGTGCAGAAGTAACCACATCATAATCAGACAAGTCCCTTGAATAAATTCAAGATAGAATTGAAAATCTCACCTTGAATGATTCTCCAAAAGAAGAACTCAATATTTCATTTCATTAGAAACCAACATATTTCAAACAATTTGAGAAGCTTGAATCTTGGAGAAAAGAAATGAAATATGTATACGATGCATTGGTCAAAATGGGAATTGGATATTAGTTATCTTCTATATGATTGCAACCCTATTATATGTAAGTGAGTCTATTGAAATAAATGCAAGGCCAATGGCTCATTTTACAATCACAAAGCAAGGATTTTATCAAAGGGATATGATCAAAAATAAGGAATTGACTATAACAATACCTTTGCACCTACAATAAAATGTACTACCACTCAAACCATGTTAGCTTTGGTAATTCACAATAGACTGAAAGTTCACCAAATAGACATAATAAATGAATTCTTAAGTGGTGACCTCAAGAAAACTATATACATGACACAACCCAAAGCTTTTGTAGTAAATATGCAAGAATACAAGTTGTTCAAACTAGAAAAATCACTATATGGTTTGAAAAAATCACCTTGAGCATGGTATGACAAACTAGATGAGTACCTCATGAACATGAAATTTAAACATTTTGAGTTTGAATATACAACTTTTTTCATAAAAACTGTTGAAAAAAAAGTCATATTTCTATTGGTATATGCTGATGATTTTATCATAATAGGTAACATTGAATTTTACACTTCAAAGTTTAAATCAAAGTTGACAAAAATATTTGAAATGACTAATTTGGGTTATCTTCATTATAATTTGGGTATTGAAGTAATTCAAAAACCAAATCATTTATTCATCATTAGTATAAGTAAATTATTGAAATTCTAAGCATGTTTAGAATGGAAGATTGTAAGACTCTCAACATGCCCATAAAACATAATCTAAAAATGACGTTTAAAGATTCAACAGATTTGGTTGATTCCACTAAATATAGACAACTCATTACAAGTCTTGATTTTTGTGACCACAAGTTAACCAAATATATCATTTACATTTGGTGTCCTCTTAAGATTCATTAAATAACTTAGGAACAAGCATAAAAAAGGGTCATTACATATCTCAACATAAAACAAATTTTTGGGCTCAAATACTCTATGGAAGGAGACTTCAAACGGTTTGGGTATTTAGATTCTGACTATGCTAGTGAACATGAAGATTAAATATCCACCACAGGTTTTTTGATGAAATTGTGAATGAAATTTATCAATTAAAAATCCAAAAATTTATCAATTCTAATATTTATTCAATAGAAGCAAAGTATATGGCCACTTTAGAGGTGACTTGAGAGATATCATGGCTTATAAGGGTTCTCTAAAATTTTCA